>CM060831.1:38297500-38850000 GCA_030762175.1 Metallyticus violacea
CACTGAGTGCACCAAGATATCCATAGTATTGAACGTATACGGCCATCTACGTGGCTGCTTCAAAACTAAAAGTTTCGATGTGCTGACTTTGTTATAGAATTTGAAGAAACCGCCACAAAATTAGCTGAGTTTGCCCAATTAGAAAACATTTAGAAAGCAATATTATGTCATATTTTTCCCAATTTAAGTTTTACTCACGTAATATAAAGCACGGAACAAACTGTCATAGCCACGCGGGTCCCATTGAGTTCCGAGTGTCTAGTGTTTCACTTTCGTCTAAACACTAACGCACTGTCACGTGATATCTGGTAATTTTCACTTTCGTACATGAAAGATAGAGAAGAAACTGGAATGTTTCCTCTTTTACGTGTTATTAAGTATATCTAAGCGTATCTTAGTTCATAAATAAAGAAAAAATTAATTTCTCATTTGTACACCCGATATTTAATTGGCACTAAACATGTTCTGAATGTAATTACAAAGACGTGACAACTTTGTTTTTCTGAGTGAACTCTGATGCACCTCGTTCCAGTTTCAGGAAAAAAAAGCTTGTCCCATTTCTCAGAAGCTGTTAACGTAATGTAACATTATATTGCTTACATTAAAACATACTGAATCATTTGTAAATGTAATATTGAATATTTATTTTTTTAAAAAAATAATTAATATGAAACATATTTGTAATTTAATTCAGTTTTAATTAAATAATTGCATATTCAAAAGCCTAATTAATTCACTTTGTTAATATTTCTCCACCTAAAGTAACCTAAAATGTAGTTCACTGTGACATTGTAATTTTATTAAAAATTAATATTTTGGAATTAAATTATTATTATTAATTATTATTATTATTATTATTATTATTATTATTATTATTATTATTATTATTTGCACAGTAGTTAGCAATAATAGATGTAAAGAACATTTTTTTTTTCCAATGGTTTTGAAAAAGCAGGCGATAATAAGCATGTGTACTAAGTGTTGTGCATATAGCAATAAAATCTGATATATGAAGGTGGTATAAAGAATAGACGTGATTATTATATTGTTGTATGCTAATACTCCCTTAACGGTTGCCTGCTTTTAATTGTTTATTTATGAGTATGTGCTGCTTAGGCTACAGAATGATTCAGTATATCTGAAAAACTTGTCAAGATGTTGATTCTCGTTTAAAATCTTGCTGAATGTTTTCAAGGCCGCTGTTACTTCAACATTAAGCAAAATGATTAGTTTCAAGCAGAAAGAAAGGTACAGCAAGGTTGTAACTATGAAACCTCCTGCACGTTTCGCTTTCTACATAGATTTATTTTATTTGTTCGTTTGGAGTACCAGTGTAAAAAGATCTGCAATCTCACTTGCGTGACATAGCATGGGAAAAGTTGAAGGAATTTTCATTCAAAGCTCTTGAATGTATAATAATGTCCATTCTTCATACTATCCTGCTGTTTTAATGTTTTTTATCAAGGCTCACGGCTATACTGATCGTTCCCACAACATTGTTCAGTTGGGGTTTTGAGTTGCGGTTTGTGAAAGCTTTGCCACAGAACAGTGCATGGTTTTTGTTGTGCAGTGATAGCATCGATTCGTTAAACAAAATCTGGGAGCGTGTGTTGACATTAGAAGGGAACAATAATGTTTTCATTGTAGCAAACCTTTTCCAAGCACACTTTTCTTTCCTGGTTCTCAAATTAAACGCGTACACTGTGTTTTCGATGTGGTGCTTGGCTTTCGGATTGTGCAAATGTGCGGTCCTCGGTTCAGAATTGATGCTTTCTAGAATAATTGTGGTTTGGAATAGATGTGTTAGAAACTGCATGGAGACTACCAGGTTGTTTTGCAGGTTCAGAAAGGAATGAACAGCATTCAGCATTGGAAGCATAAATTGAAATGTCAAATATTTTTGGCACTCCTTGTTTCATTTGCCATGTCAAAATGTCGCTTAAATGAATAGTAAATCTTTGTTAAACTTAAAAGAGGAGATAAAACCACATTTGCTGAAGCTTTTCAATCACTTCAGCGGTTATTTTTAAAAATGCAAGTTAAATCAAAACTCACAATCATTTCATTTAAGGAATACGACCTTCACTTCTTCTCTCAGTAGTTTACATAGTGTCAGCGAAGAAAGTGAACAAAAGAACGGATTAAAGCTATTGGTGCATGTTCCCTGAATTATTACATGATAATATCTGGGCTTATTTTACCCCCAAATTCTCCATCAAGAGCACACATACGTATTGTAAACTTATTAGCCAAACGACGGAATACTTTGGAAGAAAATCGCGTTTCAGCTTAAGAAAAATTGCACATTATTTTTACGTAAACTTTAAAATTAATGTTTTACGAACTCTTAAAGGTTGTGCGTGCACATGTATGTGCACATAACAATTCCTATATGCATTCAGTTGTGACTTACATGAATGAAATGTAAATATTTAACTGGGAATTATAAAAATTGAAATTTTTGCACCATAACGTTTGTATCTTGTTCTTGAAACCGCAAATTAATGATGATGGACTACTGGATAATAATTTTTTTTTTTTTTTTTTTTTTTTTTTTGTGCAAGATGGGATACCCTCACGCTTTGCGCTTGTGTCCGTGAATACTTACTTGGACAGAACCCAGAGAAATGGATAGGTAAAGATATCAATAACGTTCTGGGCCCCTTGTTCATGTTCACAGGACTTTATCCTTCGTCAGGCCTCATCAGCGGAAATCCGTATAGCTCTAGAATAAGTCAATGCAGTGTGTGTTTTGTAATGTGTGTTGGGCATATGGAATTAAATTATTAAAAATATGTATAGAGTGTTAATAAACAACATCAGAACAGTTTCACTGTGTATAAAAAAAAAAACTTTTTAGACCAGTAATTTGAACCTAGTGTCAGACATAAAATGTCTAAGTTACGGGATATTGAATTAAATGCAATTTGATGCTCAAAAAATTGCAAACCATTGCATTTATGTTGAATGTCAATAAGGTCTGCAAGAAGCCTGGGGCAATTAAATTTTTGCCATGTCGAACAGTGGTCTGTTGGGTGCCAAACTTTCGACAAGAACGCAATAGAGTAGAAAATGCACCACATTTAGGTCGTCTTTCCCTTAAGGCATTACGTTAATTTTTCAGACTGCCCTAGTATTTACTTCCATATTCCATCTGATTTCAAATGTTTAATCGTAAAGTATAATTTAATATTTATACAGAATGAAAAGTTATATTATGAACCGAAAGAAAATAAAAAAATTAATATAAAACATGAATATTTTAATCTTTCTCTGTAGATCTCAGTAGTTTATTCAGCACAACATCTTGCTTCTCCAAGCATGTTACCGCTGGTAAGATTATGGAAAAAAACTAAAGCAACTTTGTATTTAATAACTGAATTTCTTTTCAATCTTCAGGGCTTACTTTCATTGCTTAGACACTTGATTATAGTAATAATGACATCTGTTAGCGAACTGGTCCAAATGATCCGTACTTTGCTTTGGACAAGACTATATTAATAGGGAATCTTCGTCTAACAATGAAGATACGAGTTTTTAACTCGAACGTTATTTCCATTTTTTTACGTAATCGCCCTGAAGACCAATACCTTTATTTCAGTTGCACCATTACTATTATTCCGTCCCTAAAGTGATTTTTCAGCAGCGCTGCAAAATACTCCTCTATAGCTGCGACAGCCTCTTGGTTTGATGGTCTAATCTTTGTGAAGAAGTCTGGGAGGAATAGGGTGGATTATTCAACAATTTATACTTAAAACGCTGAAACACTTTTACGTGCTGGTGCATTGAATTTCCTTCTGCAAACCGAGTCTTTTCTCCAAGAAATTTCATGTAGTTTCTTTAAAAGTTGAAGTATTACTTTCTGGTTAGGCTTATACCCTTCTAAAGAGTCGATCCTGGTGGTGTAATAGTAACCACACTTGCCTTCTAGACCCAAGGTCGCGGGTTCAAACCCGGCCAGGATCGATGGATTTTTTCGGGCGTAAAAATCCTAAGTATGGCTTCCTTCGGAAGGGAAGTAAACCCGTGGGTCCCGTGTCGTACATTTACGGCACGATAAAGAACCTCAAGCCTGAAAGAAGAGGCATCTGAGCAAAATTTGTCGGCCGTTTCACGCCCTGAATTGACTGGGACGCTGATGACGTGAGATGTTAAAGAGCGTCCGTAAATAAAAACAAATCAAAATCCTTCTAAATAAAAGAAATTAGTAAAATTCATTCAATATCCCAAACGAATGAAGCAGTAACACTGCCTGCAAATGAACCGACGTAGTTTTCTTTGGCCCTGAACAAAACTGGTTTCTCTTCACATTCTCGACTACTGTTTAGATTTGAGTTGTGATGATGGATTCAGTTTATCTGTAGTTGACTTACAAAATCAGTTCTGTTGCTGTTAAAAGCTCCAAACATTGCAGCGAAATTTTCGTAACTTTTTTTTCTCAACGAAACTCTGCATATGACCATCAATTAACAAACAATTCCTCGAGCATACTAGTCAGCAAATATGAACCTTTAGGGGTGTGGGTTACCTTAAAGCGAAAAAAAATTTAAAACATTTAAAATCGCTCTAGCGGCTGCAATTTTTTATCTCCAGGGAACTCGGTGGTATATTTCTTTAAAATAAATGAATGAAAGTAGTTTCCGAAAATTGGGATAATCGGGCCATTAGCGCTGGGAGTTAAAGCGAAATTTAAAAATCGCTCTAGCGGCCGGAATTTTAAATTTTTAAACGAAACTCGGCATATGCCTTTGAAATAAAATAAGAAAAATAGTTTCTGAAAATTAGGAGTAAGGGGTATACTTGAAAACCGAAATTTAAAAAGCGTTCTTGCGGTTTTTTTTTTTTTTTTTTTTTTTTTTTGGTAATAAGAGCTCGTCCTGAAGATAGCAAATGCGAAATATTAATCTAATATGTGTCTGAGAATTATATTTGTATATAATTTGTATCGTCCTGAAGATAGCAAATGCGAAATATTAATCTAATATGTGTTTGAGAATTATATTTGTATGTAAAAGTCCACTGTAATAGCCTTCAGAAAACATTTGCGTACCTGTTTTTATTACAATAGCGTTCAAATTAAATTTCAAAGCCAATGAAAATCCGTAAACTTTCGGTTGTTTATTGTTGATTGTGTATATTTGCTTAGGATATTGTAATGTTTTCTGTATAGTAGCATGTTTCTGTTTTATTAAAACATATGAACATCTTCTTCTTAAATAGACAATGTAACTCGAAACTTTCTGTTATTTTCTATATTTTTAGTAAATGTAAATAAAGATGATATCAAGAGCTCAGTTCATAAACATGGTTATTTTTTAAAATGTTTAAAAATGCCCGCACAGTTTAGCTTTGTCTATCAGTGGTCATATATTTCATTTAATTAATTGTACACCATTAATTTTGTGATTTAATCTCAATAATAATAATAATAATAATAATAATAATAATAATTCTAAACATATAGCTTCTCATACGTGATACTTATAGATTGCAAGTATTCTTTGTTTCCCTAGTACCACACTAATGCCTTTTTTTTTTTTTTTTGTTTGTTTGTTATTTGTGGACGCTCTTTAACAACTCAGGTCATCAGCGTCCCATTCAATCCAGGGCGTGAAATAGCCGACAAATTTTGCTCAGGCCTCTTTTTTCAGGCTTGAGGTTCTTTTTCGTGCCGTAAATGTACGACACAGGAACCACTGCTTTACTTCCCTTCCAAAGGAAGCCATGCTTAGGATTTTTACGCCTGAAAAAACCCATCGATCCTGGCCGCGTTTGAACCCGCTATCTTGGGTTTAGAAGGCAAATATGGTTACCACTACACCACCAGGACCGACACAACACAATAATACCATAACTTATTTCATTTCATTAATTAATAAAGTCATAGTTTGGATTTTATATTCTTTTTTAAAGTTACTTTACAAAGTGAGGGATTCTCTTAGTTTACGAGAATTCCTGCTTGACAGACTTTTTTATATACCGGATTTCATGTCCCGATTTGCCATATTCCAAAGCTGCACTGTGGGAAGAACCCAGGCTGGCGTATACCAACAGATTTTACATAAGCATTACTTATTTTAAATGTATATTTTTACGTGCCTAATTATTCGCCTTCACTATTATATTGTTCCTGCTCTCTGCAGCATGTTTCATCATTTGGACTTTTGGCTGAATGTGAAACTTCTGGTTTCCTTGCATACTACCGCAAGATGATCATTTCCTTCGAGAGATTTAGAAATAGTTTCATCGCAAAACTGGGAGTTTGAAATGTACATCATTATCAGCATGTGTTCAGCCATTTTACTTGAAGTACGTTTTATTACCAGTGGAATGGCGGAGACACAAGTGTACCAGATTGGTGTTCTATACTTCTTTTATTTTGTGCTGTTGCAATAACGGCAGAACCAAACCCCCGACTAAATCCGTCGGCTTTAGTCCACCTGAATGTTTGAACGTTTTCATCCCATAGTAATAAAGAAGTATATATGACGTTATTTCTGCTCGGCAAATTAGTTTCTCTTTTGCTTACCAAGAAGGCTTTGTGCAGGTTGAGCCGCTTGAAAAGGCTTTTGCCTTTGCTTTTATCCCGCTACGTTGAATGAACTTTTGAAATGTTATTATTTTAGAGGCAGAATATAAACCAGATGCACGTAATGTTACAGTGATTACAACACTGTTAGCGTGTTTCGTATAAAAACAGCTATCACGCTATGGAGTATGTGCTTTTAGTCGGTTGATAGCAAATGTATGGGCTATTTTTAAAATTTCCCTTGACTGCATGAAAGGTGACGTTTCTAAAAGTTAATAGTTCGTATTTCTGACGACAGCGATTTTCTGCTCAAAAACAGTCTCGAACTTTAGAGCTTTGGACATATTTTTAATGAGTATCTAGGAGTTTAAAATGCCATTGCAAGGTGATTAGATCGCTGGGCTACCGGGCTCGATACCAGCGGTCGTAGATTTAATGCGACTACTGTCGATTCTGTTATCATTTATTCCATTTCACCTTTATCTTTCTTATCTTCAGCTTGTTAATGTGACGTTCCCCGTTTCGGTGCGCTGCCTTCTACCGCCCTAGTACTGAACGTTGGTAACAATCAGTTGACATTACGAATTCAAATTGAAAACAATAAACAGGTACATTAACCAAAACGTTACAAGGGAAATTGCTCGACTCATTTGGAATCTCCAGTTAAAGATCATGAGCTACATGTTGCCAACAAGTGGAAGAGTTTCTAATGCCAACTCACTGGCCAGCCGAACGCTGGAGTTCCACACCTGGATGGCAGAGGGCAGCAGTGTAGTTCATTCGAAATTGCGCACCTAGGATTGGCGGACTACATTACATTAAGGTAAACTTGGTGTGAGAAGATAATGGAGCAATGACAGGGGAATCGGAGTGTCGTCCGGCACAAATCCCACTTGAGGCTGCTAAGATCAAACCCAGCCATCCAGTGTGAGAGGCGAGTAACCGAACTGCATTGTGCAGAGAAAGTTTCTAAAGACAAACTCTGCCGCTGAAAAATCCAAACTACTAAATCTTACTTTGGGACAGAATTTCACAATGTC
Organism: Metallyticus violacea; assembly: GCA_030762175.1. Lineage (NCBI taxonomy): Eukaryota > Metazoa > Arthropoda > Insecta > Mantodea > Metallyticidae > Metallyticus > Metallyticus violacea. The sequence continues at coordinate 38,305,070 of CM060831.1, forward strand.
GCTCTTTGGTTGCTGCAGGTATCGCGTTAGGACTTGTGTTTTCATGAATGTTTCATCTCCAACTGATTCTATAATTTCATAAATATCTTTGTCTTTCCAGAAAATAGTTCCAAAATTATAGTCTTTGTATATTTTTTAAATTTAAACTTTGAATTCTCAATAAAATACAACATAGGTATTTCCATAATAGAGCCGCTAAATAATATTTTAAAGTATGTGTGTGTGTGCGCGCGTGTGCGTGTGTATGTGTGTTTTCCTCTAAGGAAAAGTTAATATATTGACTTTTGTGGTTGATCAAATACTGCATGGGCATATATTTCTCAGAAACTATTTATCTAAGCATAAGACTGTAAATGTTGGGATACAGGACAGAAAATGAGAACACATGTTTAAGGTGTGAATCACAATATATTGGATACGATTGTAATTTCTAAAGAGTAGTTTGTAAAAAATGCGATTTGGTAATTGCTTTAACATGCTCATACATGCATTAAATTCTAACTGGATACTAACAAAGAGCTTCTGTATGTAGAGGATTTTTTAAATTTCCCATAATATTACTATAAAAAACATGTTTTCTTTTCATCATAAAAAGAACACATTTAAAAAAAGGGGAATATGATACAATGTTTGTTATTATATCTGAACTTCCAAATATTACTCCATTTTCACTCAAATATTCAAATTCGAAAACTTTATAGTGCAGTTATTATTAAAAAGAATGAATAAAAATTAGGTGTATATGATTACTGTTTTTACAAGGTCTGTATATACATTTTGCTCATTCACTGCAAATTCTCTGCTTTGCACTTCTGGTTGGTGTGTCATATTCCAGCAACGGCGGTTTAGATACCTTCTACTTGCACTTATAGCTGAAATGTCTTCGAAGAGCTGCCCATCTTCATTCCTCTTAGCACAATTATGAAGAACTCAAGATGAAAATGGATCTTAAGGGACATTTGCTACCTAGTGGTCTGTATACTAGAAGTTCATTAACAGCTTCAACGTAGTTTTCAGCTCTTCGATTGGCCGGAAGTAATGAACAAAAGGCTTGAAGGTTTGCCAAGGTACTTCCCATAAAGAAACAATCGAAAGTTTCGTCCTCAAGCACTGAAGAACTCTACGGACCAACAAAGATACCTTCCTTAACTTAAGTTAGTAATAGTTACTGAATTACGAGAGAGAGTTGAGCGCCTCTCCTTCCAGGTTCAGTGTTGCAAATCTGATTTATTGTACTCCAAATTACCTTTTCTCTTCCATTTCCCCAGTTTCAATAATTTCAATACACATATACAATGACATTGACAAGTTGAATGCTGCATTCTCTTAATGAAGATTTTCCTGAAAACGAGTGCCTAGAGTGAAAATGAGCGGGAGCTAAGTATAAAATGTAAATGTTATACTTTTTTCTTACATCAAAATTAATAATTATTAAATATTTTACATACGGCAACAGTTTTGTAATTTGAATAAACGCAAAAGAAACGGTATAAAAGAAAACAATGAATGTAGAAGCGCGGTCTATAGAATTTTTCTCTAAACAGAAATCCATTTTTTTTTCTTTTTAAATCTCCTTTGTTTGCTTAATATTTTATCATCTGCATTCATGATCGCTTATTGTGAATAAATTAAAATAAGGTTTACTCGTTACTTGCGTTGTTATCGTTGAATTAAATTATCAAACTTTTTGAGTTAGAGACCTGTTTAAATGCTGAGTTCCAAAAATTTAATAGAATCCTAAAACGATAATATCAGCACCTGAGCTGTCAGCAGGAATGGCTGGCTCGTGAGCGGATGTTTGTGGTGCAATTCCCGCCAGATTCCTTCTCCCTGACTGAGATTTTTTCCAGGTTTTCCTCAGTCCTCACAAATAGCTAATGCCACGCTATACCCTAAACTTAGGCCTTCGACGCTTTCTTGCTTAAAAAGGATTTTTTTCAAATTTATCATTTCATCTGATATACCATCAATGACCACTACCTATGGTGCCTCAGCAGTAAAACGGGCAATAAAACGCTATTAAAAACACCAGAGTTGATTATCTTAGTTGAGGTGTTCAATGCACTAATTACAGTAATAGAAACTTTCTTGGTAGTGCAAGAAACAGGTTGTTCTTTGTTGAACAGTCCAAATGTAAAAGTTATTAAGATGTTTTCCGTCCATCCAACGATGCTGTGCTTCAAATGTTGGCCTTAATAAGTCCTGTTAACCTTCTTTTGCCTACATGCAGTGAAACTTTAATAAAAATACACACATATTTTGCAGAGGCCTAACATGAATTTAGTTAATGCACTTACCGTGACTCGCTCGCACCACCGTTCTCGGTTAACAAAGGGTTTATGACCTCTGGAGCTTCGTTTTGCTGCAGTTTGCCCATTTAGTCTCCTGCGAGCGAAATTAGGTTTCCATGTACGGGATATAAGTGAGGGATATCGCTACTCTTGCAGAAAATTAATTAATTTAGTCAAATTATTATCTCATCCGATCATATATACGGCACTCATATTAACAGTTAGTTCGTTTTTGGCTACCATATTTGTGCCCTTCTCTTGGGGAAGCATAGAATTGCGTTAATGAGAAGCAAACTCCACAATCTATTTTCCGCGTAGAGAAAGAAATGGGGGGGGGGGGATTTGGAGAAAAAGAAAAAAAGAAAAATCTCAAAAAGAATGTGCCTGAAGCTTTAATGCTGAAATAAAATATAAAATAGGTAGGTTCAGGCAGATATGTTTGTTAATACGTTACCTGATGGCATACTTGCGCAAATAATTTCCAATTTTCCTGTTAAAGATCTTTAGCTGTTACTTTGTTAAGTTCATAGACCGTGCTTGTTGGCTTAGGCTGTAACGCTTAGGTCCCGGGTTCAAAACCCTTAGGGCCAACCGTCCACACCTTAGGTTTTTTTTCTTTTTTCCTCCTCCTCCTCCTCCTCCTCCTCCTCCTCCTCCTCCTTCTTCTTCTTCTTCTTCTTCTTCTTTTTCGTGGTTTCCCCAAGTCAATTAGACAAATGCTGGAATTGATATTTACTTTCCTTTTCAATTCATTCCATAGTCTCAGGGTTGCAAGGCGAGGAGACAAGGGTTAGCGGTGAGCGACATACAGTGGATGCATTTGCTCGCCGGCAACTCTGGTGCCTGACTTGACAACCAGCCCTCCACAGGGGCTCGTGAAATATCAATAAAAAATACAAAACTGGAAAGGGACTCCACCTGCATCCCTACCTACTGCATGCAAAACAAGACCCCCTTCGCATCTCTCTTTACCCCCCATCCCGCAAGTTCCGTAGAACACAAAAAGGCTCGTATTTGAAGTTCTCCTCCGTCTCAGCTAATACAGTCCAGTTTATGTAACGAAGAATCAAGGCAATACGGTTTAAAATATCTGATTTTAAATGTATTAATTTACATAACACACAGTAGGGCGTGGTAAAAGAAGATAACCTTAGATCGCATCTGGTTTAAAAATGTTGTTGCTTTTCTGATATATGTTAATCTGTTAGTTTTGAAAAGGGATGAATCCGAAGCTCGATATTTTAGACTTCTGGAAATATATTATGCTATAGTACTTATGAAAATATCCAATCACCAAACTAGAAATCCTAGGCCGGCTTTGGTAGTTTAACTAACAAGATGAATTTGTCTGACTGATGTCATTGTTCAACCGATGAATTTTGGAGTGAAGGTATTTCCAAAATACTCATAGGTCCTGGGATAAGCTGGGAAAGTTAAGAGTTTGGTTTTTTCGTTTTTCTTCTACGCATTGATTGCCTGAATGCGAGCCGCGCTCTGTGGAGGAAGTAGGATTGGGATGTTCAGCAGTTCCCTCTAATTCGCTCATCAGCGGTTCTATGAACAGCTGAACAGAAACTTCATTCTCTACTAACAACTCTTCAGTTCTTCTCACTTGATTGTGAAATCGAAAGTTTACATGAATATAGTAACAAATTATAACATGAACAACATGAATATAGTAACAAATTAAAGAGCGTTTATATTGTTATAAAATATTTATATGTTTGTTACTAGACTAATTAAGTTCATTTTGTTTTATTAATTGAATGTAAGTATTATTAATTATATTTTACTATGTTATTCTTAAAAACAACGTACAAAATATATGAAGAAAAGCTTATCTTGAAAATAGTGCACTGTTTGGTGTCAGTTAAAGACTCGTTCCTATATTTCGAAGATCCAGCAGTTGCATTGTTGTCCATCATATCACAGTGTTGTCTTTATGACAATACCAGAACTTGAAAAACCCAGGACAGATAGGGGTGCACTAAATGATACTGATGATAAATAATAAAAATAGCGTGTGCGAAGTCTATGCGTTTTTTTCTGGACTGGGCGGATCTAGGAGATCATTCTAAAACATTTAAAACAATTGAAACGAAGGAATGCGCTACTATGAACAAATAACGCAAAATTGGAAAAGAATGACATTTTCATACAGATCCAGGGCCTCTGTGGGCGATAGTTGATATAAGAATATTTCCATTTTTCTCAAAATGTGTAGTCCGTTTGTGACGTAGTAATTTGTCGATGTTAGAGTACTAAAATTACTTCTATTGTTATAATTGTAAAATAAACATTAGTTATTAGTTCCGGTAAACGATATTCACGTACTTAAAAGAGGAAATTAATAACACAAAGTTCTAAAAGGTTATGCTTATGCTCAGTTGTTGCAAAAGAATCTTTCTAACAGTTGACCTAAATGTTTCGGCTCTTGACTGGAGTGTTAGGATATATAATTTTGATATTAAATATTATTTTGAATGGTTAAAGTCTGAAAGGTTAGGTACTCTCTTATTTCACAGCTGATTAGCTGAGGCAACAAGTGTGATCCTGGCGTCGCCCAGCGCAACGAATCAGCAATAGTAAGCGGAAGCAAACGTCACATGGGAACATACATTTTGAAATGAAACTTAAATAATTTGTCCGAAACACAAGCTAAACTGCATTATCAAGGTTCGCACAGGGCTGAGAAAAGGGCTAGTAAATCGCTAGCATATTTATAAATATGTTGATTGCTGATACTCATTATGGCTCCTCATTGGTTATCAGGGTTATTGTAAAAGGCTTTAAAATATTTTGCACAAAGGCTTGACTTTTACTTGAAATGTGGAATAACACATTATAATAAATATGTATCTAATTACTTAAAGGAAGTCTGTCACTTTTTAAATAATTTACGTTTATATTTATTTCATATTCTGGTGTTCTGATAACATTTTCAGGTTGAGTGGAGTCCTGGTCTGGTCACTTTGTGTATACGTTAAGGGAGAACATGGTGATTCAAAACAGTTCAAGCTACCCTGCAGGCTTGTTTATACGGTACACTGTAGATCACCGAGTTTAGACACTGCCTTTCTATGCCATTGATAAAGTACCGTCAAACAATATTCCATGGCACAGCTACACTGTTGCGCATTGCTTTGAGCCTCTCGATTTCCAAACGCAGTTAGCGATTTTAGTTTATTGAAAGCATTGTGTATTTCGGATACGGTTCATTTAAAATGTTTTCATCATTTTGACCCTTTTTCCATTATTGTTCTATCTACTTGCTCTCCCAGTTTTTTTCTCTCCTGTTTTCATTACCTCTTATTTGTCCTCATAAGTCCGGCATTTTTTCCCTGCCTTTACCTCACTTCTTTTCTCGTTCCCCTCTCCTTTTATTGAGAAGATTTAATTTATTCATCAAAATGCGTTGTGGCTGTGTTGATCTTGGTGCTTTGGAAAATATTTATAAATGGCCCGTATTTAAAGGTTGTCCAACAGCTCTGCTAAATGTTACGCATGGTATGTTTTAGCTAAGTAGTGTAAGTCATTTTACTCTCTTTTCAGAATGTTATGCTTCTGTTAATAAGATACTAATTTAGATGTCAGAAAGAAGCGGTTGTCCGATTCTCTGCTAGTTTCTCGTGTCTTATTCCTTCCTCTAACACGAATTTGGAGCGTGGCAGAATGCACCCCGATGTTCAACTAACAGCGTGTGCAAGTTCACACGCCGTTTCCTGTTAGTTCCCATTTCTCGCTAACTGCTGCAACTCTATAAACCTCACGAGCTACAAAATGGATACAAGGCTTGTCGGATGTACGCCTCGTTGCGTCCAGTCGGATGTGAAAACGCCAAACGTTTGCTGGGCGACTGACATGCTCGGCAAACCACCTTATCTGTTATTGGCTAGCTAGGATAACGTTCTAAAGTACTTGAGTGTTACTACTGCACCACCACTTAGTTCCTCTTGCGTGTACAGCTGCTGCTAAATCATTATTCGGATCTGTATTAGCTCACAAAGTAGCCGGTTTTAACGAAAAAGGATCTTGTACTAGTCGCTTAGTCGTTTTTAATTTAATTATTGTATGGTATATGCTTTTCTCGGTAAAATATCTATTTTAAAAAGATGGATTTTGTTTTAGAGCAATATTAAGAAAATGCTTCATTTTTAACTATTTCATGCAATCTATCGAAAGAACTTTTTTCATTTGTTCATTGTAGAGTGATCAATATCTTCATTTTTCCTTGTTTTTGTTGCATTTTCCTTTGAGTTAGTATGCTATCTCGGGCCACAGAAACGATCATATTTTTGGGGACCTTGCCCGCTCTAGAGGCATTCACTACTAAACCTAACTGAACAACACGGCAGTCAAAAAGTTCCGGGGAATGGGATATGTTTCCGCCTCCTAATTGGAAAGTTGATGGGAGCAAGCTGTAACTGTTGCTGAAAGTACTATAGTTTTAATAATTGTATTAAACTTTTAATGTGGTAAAATAAGCATTCGTTTGAGTAAACTTGGTTATGTTTCTTGACTGTATCTGCTAGCAGTTAATATTGTTGCATCGTCATATCTTCGTATTTTATGCAAAGTTCTGCAATTTTTTTGTATGTTTGTAAATTTTATAGCTCAGCTTATGATATTTGTTCTTTTGCCCGATTTTTCATATAACTAGTAAGCTAAATGGGCCTAACATTTTGAAGAATGTTTATAGGGGTTTTATTTTTGAATATACAGATTCTTTAACATTTATTTTCTTGTGCAATGTTAATACTTAATGTTATATCAATTTAATTAGCAGCATTTTTATTAACTGTGAAAGATGAGGGATTTTTTACATTATTTATTATGGTTCCTTAGAAACTTTATATTTCATATAGTGGGCATCCTGCTGTGCGGTAGCACATTGGGGGTACGAAAGGACTGTTGTTGCTACTGGAATCGGAATATACTAATTAGAAAGGGAAGGTTGTCTCACATCTCCAGTACTTTTTTCGTTTGTTTATTACTGTTTTCTTGCTTCTTCTTGTTCTTTTGTGTAACTACGTTTATCTTGAATACTTCATGGAATAGATTACTGGCATTGAGCCACGTCTCTCAGTTAAAAAGACACTGATGCACTTAGAATGCTTTAAATAGCTAAGAATAGCGGTGTGATGCATGCAGCCGTGCCCAAGACCTCCGCCCAGGCGTTGCTGTTTTCAATCTCAATAACAAAAATTTAGCAACATTTTAAAAATTATTATCTTAGGTCAGCAATAGTAATTTTTGGCCATGCACTACAGAATATAAGTTTATTCGCGTTCACTTGAATAAGCGCTTACAAAGCGAAGAAAGATTTTTCCTGCTATCACTAAACTTTTGTTAGGGACTACACATGCTATCTCGCACGCCGCTGTTTTTGGGGTGGGCCCATAAACCTTTAATGACCTCTGTGCTCCAAGGGAACTGACCCGTAGCGATATTACCGGGCCGGCGTTTTAATAATCGCGGGTTCCTACGTCGGATTTCCTACCGAGAACCTTGCTACACTCCGTTCCGTATCTCTCGCAGTAAAAACAAGTTAATTAACAAAGATTACGTTGACCATTACTCCAGCCGTCTTTTATATCAAAAAGCCTCGCTTTTTGTGAGCGTATCCCGTAGTGAGCAACATTTTAATGGCCTAACCTCGCTTGTTTCTGCAATAACAATATGCAAATCGCTCTTAAAGGCTACATCACCTGCAACACTTTATAACTCGACTGCGTTTCACAGAGGCGGCAAAGGTTTTAGTTAGCAGTTTAGTAGCTCTTTTAAGGTGTTTACCCCTCGATATGACACAATAGAACTCGTACTTTCGTTGTTCTAACATAGGTACGGCTCTATAAAACAGTCTTTTGAGTTGTGGAATTGAATTGCTACTGCATTCGATAAACAATAGAGGCTGGTGTCAATGAAAAAGAATCATGCTAATTATTAATCATTAATATATTGTATATTTATTTTATCTATCGTTATGTAAAAATTTATAATCTTGGCAGAGATTAATATTTTGTCAACATTTTCTGTACTTTTCTATGCAGTTTTCTCTGCTTATTAAAATTGCAAGACCTTTATCTTCCTTAAATATAACAGGCACTATGTAGTGAAGAATGTAAATACCATGAAATAAAATAGTGGAATATTTTAACGAGAGATTTTGTGCACCTGTTGTTACAAAGAAAGGTCGCTTATTTGCTGCCGACATGCCTTTAAATCTGCTGAACAGACGCACCAACACCTAGCTCCTGACATTTTTTAAGTTTTCTATATATAGATGTAATATAACACTCGAAATGTGTTAAATTAATTAAAACACATTATTACAGTTAAATCTAGGTTCTAGGTAGAATTCTGGACCTTTTTTTTTTTATTATTTTTATGTAAATATCGTTTTTTTTTTATTATTTTTATGTAAATATCGTTTTTTTTATTTACTTTATTAGGTGTTCACTGTTTTTGTATTCAAAGGATGCTGTGTTTTAAAGACTTTCAGTAATAAAAGGGCTAGTTCAAAGAAATGTCAAGCTTTATAGTTTTTATCACCAATTTTTCATAAAATTATACACAATTCCAGTAGATAAACTAATTATCAAAGAAGTGAATTTCATTTTTTTAAATTTTAAGTAAGAGATCTTTTCCATATTTCAAGGCATCTTACAGCGAACTACCTCTTGAATACAAGCATCATATCAAGGGACTATGTCGTTCTGCTTATTTCATATTCAGTATTACCCTAAAGTTCCCCTAATGCGGGGAAATTCGTGAGAAACATTTTGTCTTTCAAACTATCCCATAAATAAAAATCACTTGTTAAATCGGGAGAGCGCGAGGGTCACAAAACAACACTAATTGCTTTAGCATCGAACACTTTATTATTGTATTTAGTGATTATTGAGCCATATGTGCTGTTGTAGAGTCCTGTCGGAACCATCCGTACATTTTCCCCTTTTTTATCAACTGCTGAAATAACTGCGTTAACATTAGTGTTTTATACTGAACCGTATTTATTGTCTACTGCATTAGTACATGCTGTGCAGGCATGCGAAGTGTCACGTGTTCTTGGGCGACCCTAAAATTACGGAATGACTTCATTGTCAAGGAGAGTAGGGAAGATCACGTAACGGGAGTACGTGCTAGTACAGTGAGAGTTCCTCCATCATGCTTAAGCCTTATATGCGTTAGCCATATTTTTAATGAAGTTATATTTAATCAAAGATTAACCTGCATGCTGATAAAGTTCTGTTAAGAGTCCAAAAGCAGTAAAATGCGCTAAGGTCCATGGTAGATATTTCAGGGTTAAAATATATGTGCCCTAAAACCTTTTTTTTTTTTTTTTTTTATGACTTCTAGGAGATAAACAATTTTATAAAACATCACACGTTTCTGCAGGAAAACAATCACTTATAAAGTAGCTGTGATTTAATAATGTGTACCTTAACTTGTACTAACAGCAAAATTCGAGTTTCGTTAAAAAAAAAATTAAAAGCGCATGAAAACTCAGTTATAGACCATTTACTTATCTCTAAATTCGATGACGACATTAGTTTTTTTACCCCCTCTTCTTCTTGCTAGAGGGTTTTGTTTAGCTATCATTCGCCCAACTTCTGCTAAGCCAGTCGAGGTTATTTTGGTGCTTGTATCGTATTCTTCGAAGTGGTTGTTGCCTTCAGAAACTGCTACTGGTAAACTGCGGCGTTTTGAGAAAGACGAGTAACACCTTTGAATTCAAAGGTAAGTAAATTATCAATAACAGACTTTTCTTTACAAGAAACACTCATCATGTTACAAAAACATTCCCGTATGGAGTCATCTGCTTTATGATGTGATGGCGGTAGAAGTAATGAAGCGTGGGAGAAAAAAAAAATCGTCCGTTCTGTTATGAACGGAATCTCCAGCAAATTAACTAGCGATGGCGATCGAAATGTCCCCGCGGGGTAGTAATGAGGGGAACTATTTTAATTATTGTATCCCGTGCCGAAGATTATTAAAAAAACTGTTTATTCATTTGCTTTCATTTGTACTTCCATTACTGTAAATTGAACTTCTATTGTTTGTTTTAACTCTGTAGAAACAAAGACTTCTGAACTAGAAGAGAGTTTTTATTTAATTATTACCTCCCTTTCATATCAACACGAGCTTCCTGTTTTTAGTTTGTTCTGAAGTGTGAATTATTTCAAAATGCTTATTATGCTATATGGCCCAACATTATAACTGTTATTGTGAAAATATTATATAAAGAAAATTTAAACTCACTGATCAAGTTTTAAAACAGAATATTTATTTTTTTTTTTTTTCTTTGAGGATAAATGCCCCTTAATGGAGAACTTTAAGGGAGGGGAAAAAAAAACGTTCATCCCATCTTGCAGCTTGCTCTACCAACAACAATATTTCCATTCGTTTTTTATGTTCATGAAATATTTTTCGTAAACCTGTTATAAAGGTTTTCAACTTTAAAGTCAATTGTGGTAAAAGTTGTAGTCTATATTGGAAAAAAGACGCTGTTTTTCTAATAGCGTCTATTACATAGTGAAACACTACATATTTTTACGCTGCGCTATTATTTTTATTTATATACTTATTTTTATTTACGGACGCTCCTTAACATCTCAGGTCATCATCGACCCATTCTATTCAGGGCGTAAAGGGCCGATAAATTTTGCTCATAGACCTCTCCTTTCAGGCTTGAGGGGTGCTTTTACATGCCGTAAATCTACAACACTGTACCTAGGTTTTGCTGCCGTACCGAAGGAAGCCATACTTATTATTTTTACACCCCAAAAATCCATCGACTGTGGCCGAGATTGAACCTACGAGGCAGCGCTGTCATCGTTGACGCAGCAGTCTGTAGCTATTTCCACTACAAGTGGACAAGTCGACTCAGTGGACCAAATTTTGGTATTTCTCAAATTAAGTATCGATTCTTACAAGGATTTAAAATACCTTGTACTGTGTATGCATAAAAAGTTTTCTCCACCTACTGTGATAAAAAATAATTTGCCAATCTTAGTTTCTGCATCGTTTTCCAGTTGTGAATTCTGCGCTTTTATATGTTGGGACTTTGTATTTATTTATGCAGAAAGAATATATTTTATGTAGAAAATTAATACTTGCTAAACGGAAACAGGCTGTTCCTTTACCCCCTCCCCTTTAAAGTATCATAATTAACCCCAAGAACTTCGTTGGCAAGAGGAAAACGAAATAGAAGTCTTACAAGGCATGTTATTAATTTTTACTGGGTATTTTTGATAATTTAACTGTTTTGTAAAAAAGAAATCCCCAACTTTAGACAAAAACATTATATTTTATTACTTTTCACAAAACAATAATACAAGAGCAGTATACTCATAGCGAAAAGTGTCAATATGCATTGTGCAAGAATGGTATGTTATGAATCAAAACTTCAGAATACTACATAGCTCCATATAACATTTAAAAACAATTTTTATGGATCTAAATTTTGTATGTCTGTGTAATGTACAATATAAGTATTGCTTTAGTAAATGTTGAAGTTAATTAAAAGGTTCATTGTTTAGGGTTTTCAGAAGGTCTGTGAAAGCACATGCTAACTCAATACTTAGTTTTGTTTCGATGGTATAGGGTAAGCTTTGAAGTGCTGAATCCGGTTTTGAGAATAAAAAGCAACAATTATAAATAGGAACCCTCTTCAAGTGGGGGCCGCATATTCCAACTATTTTATGGCTAAATGGCATAATAACTATTTTTTTTTATTCTGCAATTAAATGTACTTTCTTAAAAAGAAGATGAATTCCGCAGTATGCCCATGTTAGTCATGCATGCTAGAATGAGAACGGCGTACGCAGAAAGTTTCCCCAGTAGACTCAATCACCCGTTACTTTTGTTCAAAATTATGAAGCAAATATACTCCATTTAATCTTTCAGTGTTTACTTTTTTACTTGCTGAATGTGTTGATAGCATTGTGCCATAATTTTCAATTTCATTCTCTCTATATTTTAAAGTAATCCGCGTAAGAAAATTACTTACTACATTTGTATGCGTTGAAAATTTTTGCTAATTTAGAATTGCCTGCTTTTGCAATTACATAAGCGCATCGCTTGGGGTGTTGGCAGCGGTCATAAATTAGCAATTGAAAACAGCAATCTTGGCAACCATTATATTATTCAATAAGTGCATAAATGCATCATCTATGTTGATAGCCCTTTCCAGCGGAAATCGTGTGTTATCTTTTGCAAATTAGACAGTAGAGGATTTATTCTCTCAGCGTAACACTGATTACTTACACACGCCACGTCACACTTGGGCGGCATAGTTTCGTAGCGTTGGTGCTGGGTAGCTTTAGTACTAAATTTTGCAAAGGTAGCAATTAAAACAAAGACTGCCATTATAAAATATTCTTAAGGAGAACAGGTGGTTCTACAGTGAACTATCTTATCGACTGATTCCTGAAAAGGCGGAGGAAATTACAGTGTGCAGTAGAACTGTTTATGATCCACGGCCTCTGAATATGCATGATGGCTATCCTGTGTAGTTAACTAGCAGAAAAATGGGGAACAGTATTCTCCCTATAGCTATTATCTATGTTTGAAAATATTTTAAATGAAAAAGAAGAAGAAATGACCACCGTTTGCAAGAAGCTTCTTAAACTTGTTAATGCCGATCAGAGAAACCGTATTTCATAACACCCACACGCTGGTAATTTGAATCCTGGCATATAATCGTACCCCAATTATGTTGCTGAATCTGAAGAGATTTAGCATTTACGTCCGCTCTACATACATCATAAACGACTGAGTTGGGTTGGCAATAAATCCTCCAATTAATTATAAGGCAGACGATGAAAACCTTAAGTTGTTAATTGCGATACAGATCACCAACTTGCTCGTTTATTATACGACGTACTTCACTCGTGGCAAAAAGATCCAGTTCAGATAAATGAAAGAGCCAGTTCGCTAGTCGCGTCAGATTCATTTGTTTTAAGCTTCTTTGTGTGTGTGTGTGTGTGTGTGTGGTTCATTAAATGTGCTTTAAGTGTACGATAAGCAGGCCTTCCCACATATTCCATACGAATGAGTTAAATAATTACAAACTAATCAATTATATAAGACTGCAAAAAGTGCACGCTTCATTTAAAAATAGGTAACGTTATTTCTCTTGTGAACGTGAATTAGAATGGACATGAGAAAAAATTGCTGGTAATAAGTTCCGAAAAGTTTACGGATTTTTTCAAACGTACATAAAAAGAAAGTAACAAAACTAATTATATAGATTATGAGTCTTTTTCGATTAACCGCTTCTCCCCTCCCTTCATTAAGATGGGTAATCCAAATTCTACTGCGTGAATACTGCAACAAAACTGAACGCTGCATGTATTCGTGATATTACAGAATTACCTAGCCAAAATGGCCTCAAGAGTAAGTAGTTCATATAAGGTTCGCTAAAAAGTTGTGAAGTACGTGTAAAAACAGTAACAACGAAAATGGGCACGCAATTACCATGATGTTTCGGATAGCTAAGTATCCTAGCTAAGGTAATCTCTTGAATATCAGACCTGCATATATTCCCTGTGCGTATATATGTACATATTTCAAGATTACTGCAAAACCTTTAATTAAAGATGACACTTTGTTTTATGAAAATTCATTTAGGCCATATTGGTTATAATGTGTAATTAATATTGCCTGTTCATATTAAAAAGATGAAAAAAGTAATAACTTTGAAATGTTTACTATCTATTTTATAGTTAGTACAAGTACAAGTAAGGTTAATTTTTTTTTACAGATGTTTAATACTGTAATTTACAAAATTAAAAAGACCCTGATTTCTTATAAACAACCGCTACATGCGAATTCGTATTTCCAAGTGAGTCCAATGCAGGATTTATGGATGTATATGCCAGAAATATTACATTTACGTTGCGAGTAATTTTGTATACGTAACAAATATAGCATTTCCATGAGTCTTTCATTTGCTTTTTACCTGTACTTATTTAAAAATTCTTGTTCTAAAATGTTTGAGGGAAATGTTACTTATTTTTTACTTAAAAACATGATTTTCTCAAGCTATCTCTTTATTGACAAATCCAATGCTTCGATTACAAATGTCTGCTAGTTGATAATCAGAAAAAGGCAAATTTACTTCCCAGCTTAAGCTTTGACTTAAACATGTTCTAATATGATAGATTGTACATATTGTTCAAAGAAATTGCCTTGTAATTTCATAAGTGCACATTTTTGTTAATGTATCTTTCTGTAATTCATTTTGAAACCGATTAGCTCTTCTTTTCATTTCGACCAGATACCACGAGATAAGCTTATTAAATAAGCATAAAGTAATATTATTATTCAACATATAACCAATATGGTCCAGGGTCTGCGAGACCATATTGCTCATAGTTAATAACATTTGAAGGAGAAAAAAAACCAGAAGTAATTGGGATATTTTAAGGTAACCAGTAAGTGTAAATCTAGCAAAGTATATAACACAATACATTTTACACCGTATCTCAGAAAGTTTTAAAGCTATCAATATGAAAAATTTGAGAGATATTATAAATATTGAACTAAAGATGCTCTGTAAATTTTAATATTCTAACGGACATAAAAAGTTTTTTAAAAATGTTTAAACCAAAATAAAATCTTGATAAAAACTGAAAACGCTGTGACATAATGTATTTTTCTTATAAACTACTGGAGGAATTGGAATGCTTTTCTTTATTTACTTAAGCTGCATAGTATAGTATATCTATGCATGTTGCTTGAAAAGAAATTAATTTTCAAATTTTGAAATATATATAATTTTTATTGACATTAATTTTTATTAATTAATAGTGATACATACTTATACTTAGCACACTGCGCATTTACATACATTATATGTGTGCTAAATTTCAAGAAGGTTGGTTCAGCCAATCCTGAAAAAATGCACGTATATGTCAAAATTTTGAGTTATCAGGAAATAAGATTTATTTTTGTTTAAACATTTTTATTTGCATTATAGAATTAAAATTTACAGATTATCTTTAGTTGAGTATTCAAAATTTCATATTGGGTTTCTTGAGATACAGTGCAAAATGCATATGCTGCATTATATGCTAGATTTACACATCCTGGTTACCTTAATCTGGCTAGGAGAGAGGCCATAGAAATAGAGCAGCAAAAGACAGAGATTTTCAAATAAGCAAGACTTGGAATCTGTTTTTGGTCAACAAACAACGTCTGCACCACAAATCCCCACTACTCTTACCGCCTCTCATTTCTAACTGTTATCTATCTCCGCCTCTCCATATTCTTTCAGTCCAATAATGATGCTAACTGCAGAATCAGCGAAAGCTTTGGTTTTAAATTTAATTTAAACCAATGACCACAGCATAACCTAATTATGAAACATGTTAATAATAACATTGCCGGTCATGAAAGCCTAAAGAAGTTTATTAACATTGCTGGTCCGTAGAATAAGTACAAGCGATTAGAATTGTTTGAAAACGTTTATAATAAATATACACACGAAAAACTTAGTAATTTTATGATTTCTGTAAACCCAATAACCGAGCGAAGTCTTAGCAAAGCTTCGACCTTGCAAGGTACTCTCATAAAATGCAGCTTTCAAATAGTGAGGTGGGGTGAGATTGATAATTATTTGTTGAAACAGAGAATATTTTATGGAACAAAAAGAAGAAGTACCCTTAGCTTCAAAATAAAAATCATTAATTTGCATTTTACTACTTATAAATTTTAGAAGAATTATCAACCTATAGAGCAAAATATTTTAGCAAACAGTACAAATATATTCTTATTTGAAATTGAGAATCTGAATGTCCGTTGCCTCTTTGGATATGGTTCCAAGTTACTCACATTTGTTTATATCTCTTATACATAATTTCCTCAGAGTGTATTGCAGTTAATTATTAAATATAAATTTTGAAAATAGATGTTGCCCCGTATTTTATTGAAGTTACATAGGCCCACCCCATTCTTTACTAAATTTGAAATTCTATTTTAAATTATTATTGGAGTTTTTCTTGAAAATCTAAGCCATGTGTCTAAAAGTGAAACTTATAATATATATTAATAGACCCTCCTGCCTTTGGTCACTTTGGATACACACTAAGTGCCCGTCATTCATAGAACCTTTGCTTTGAAAGAAGAGCATGACGAGTCAGAACAACACAAGCTACAGTGAAGGCACCTCTCTTCTACCACCTGCAGGAGAGCTGTATAAGTGAAGTGGGTTGCCGCCAAGCTATACTTCTTGCACAGTTTTCAGCTACGGAAAACTAGGAGTCGCAAAGAGCCTATTCTGGGCGTCATGGAAGTTGACATTTCTGAGTGGTAGTATTCCAACAGCATCTCACTGATTGAGCAGTTCACAATAAAGTGTCTGTTTATCTTCTTTGTTTCATTTGAGTTGTTTTCTTCTGAATACGACATTTTTCATAGTTAAATTAGAAGAATATTTTTAGTTTATTCCCATTAGTTTTACAGAATAATTAATCAGGTGCAGAATATTTTGAATCTACTTATGTAAACGTAAAAGCAACCGCCACGGGTGGTCGAGGTCGTGAATGCGCGGATTCATGAGCGGGAGGTCCGGGGTTCGAATTCCGCCAGGGCCGTC
This sequence comes from Metallyticus violacea, assembly GCA_030762175.1. Classification (NCBI taxonomy): domain Eukaryota; kingdom Metazoa; phylum Arthropoda; class Insecta; order Mantodea; family Metallyticidae; genus Metallyticus; species Metallyticus violacea. The sequence continues at coordinate 38,321,963 of CM060831.1, forward strand.
CTCCGTGACTGAGGTTTTTCCCAGATTTTCCTCAGTCCTCATAAATGGCAAATGCCGGGGAGGTACCGTAAACTTAGGCCTGGAACATTTCCTTCCTTAAAAATCCTTTCCCACTAAATCATTTCATGTATCACCAGTGTCCACCGCCTGTGGTCCCTCAGTAGTAAAAAGGGCGTTAAACACCATTAAAAATAAATATAAATTCGCACTCTCTTAGAAGAATAATGCTCTAACACACTGTGCAAGATTAGTCTACAGTGCCTCACCCTTCATACAGTCCATATACTGCTGCATCAAAATTCGGATTATTTCCATTCCATCTTTTCTAAAATGCAGGAGTTTCAATCCATTTAAGTAAGTGCAAGATGTCTATTATGAGTTATTGTCTCCAAATGAAAAGAATTTACCAAATCTGAAATTTCTGGAGGGAGATGGAATTATGGTTATAAAAATTATGGATCTATTTAAAACAATAATATATTTTTGTACTCGTATTTTGTAGATTAACAAACTTGAAACGTATCATTTTCACAATGATACATACTACAGAAGAAATTTAATGACAGATTTATAGTTAAAGGCACAGTCCAGCAATATAGAAATATCTATCTATATAAAATATCATCAGTTGTAAGAAATGTGACAAACACGCTTGACAGGCGAGAAACCAAGAAATAACAACTTTATTTTCCTTCTTTCTTCTTCGTTTCCCGCCGCCGTTTGTGCGTGTAAGAAACCTCTCCAGAGAGTAATCCTATTCCTTTTTCTCGTCTTTTTTTGTTTTTGTTCTTCCGAGTTGTACTTTTCCGCTTCCTGCTGTGCTAGTTTGAGGTAGAAGAGCGGAAGGAAAGTTTGCAAAGAGGTTTGATTGTGTTTTAGCGTGTGATTTCCATGTTTTGCTTCAAGTCAAACTGATCCTGCGGGTATTTGAATTATTTTTTTTTTCCAAAGTGATTTCGTTATAGGGTAGCTGTCAAACTACAACTTCTGCATCGCATGCACATTTCTCGTTTAGACATCCTTCAGAATGGAATTATTGCCAACTTCTTTGGGACGTAAAATCAACTGACATTCGCCTTCAAAAGGCATGCGAAACCTGTAGTAAAACCCAAGTTATTTGTCAGGAAATGTGCGAAAATTTCGATAATGCTCAGGGTTTCATTTATTTATTTATTTTACAATGTTTCTCTAAATAGAGAGATTGCTCTCGGACAAAGAATAACGAAAAACAAAATTACCATACACTCATTTTGTAATTAGAACGTTTTAAAGATAGATGCCTTAAAAGTAAAAGGGTCATCGAGAAGTCGCTCCGCACCCACTGTGTAGCCGTGCGTTCACTATGTAAGCGAATTCGGATGGCAGCACTGCACTGACCGCGCGCCGAGCGTGTAGTTATTGTGTTCACCTAATCGCCAAGGCAACGGTGGGCGGATTACCTGCTAAAATTCGGTTTCGAAGGAAAGAAGGAATGTCACAAATGTAGCTTTCCTCTGTGGGGTGCGGAGGAACTTGTGATGGCCCGTTATAACAAAGAGTATAAAAAAGAATTATAACTATACAGTTTAGGTGACATTACTTTCTACATCTAAAATATATTCTTTTAAACTGTTAAGCAAGCAGATAGAAACATGTACTTGCCATGTTCCAAAATATGAACTAAAAACGAATACAGTGAATGGAATTTTGTACTACGTGCAGGGATACAGTAATATAGCAGTGACACAGGCAGGTGGGCACCTGCAATAGAAGCTCGGCAACCAATTGAGTGCAGAAAAACAAAGTCTGTTGTCATGCCATTCTGTAGTTCAGGACATGTAGAAAGCCGCTACACAAAACTTATGAACTGGTGAAGACAACGGCATTCATACCATATGTGAATGATGCTTATATACCAGTTCAATGCTCCGCAGACCACAGGCGAAGCTCAATATATGGCTATCGCCGATGTTGCTTTTGTAGAACATGCGTGAACGCTGCCACATTGCACACTTTGTTAAACCAAATGCTCACTAAACTGCAAATCGCATTCTGCAATTGAGTTGAGGCAACACGCTGCTGGCTTTTCATACTTTACACGCTTATAATGCCTAGCATTACTCACCGCTAACTGCGATTTGCTGAGAGATGTAATTTTAACCAAAATGGGTAATCTGAATGCAGTAGTGGCACGCTGATTAAACTTAGACGTGTCTGCACTGCAATGCCAGGAACGCATTTCCGAACTTGTTAGCATGATCGTCGGGCCACCAAATTGGAATCCGGCAACTGCCGGCTTTATTGAATTAAACGGGGCAATGTGGTACCGTGGAGCTATTTACCGTGTCACAACACGATTACGCACCGCAGGGCTGACAATGGACACGAAATAAATATAAAATTTCCCCCGATACGATCGACACCATTGCGTTTGAGTGAAATTTTCATTGTCTAATTTGGCACGGATGTGCAATCGCCCACATACAGAGAGAGAGAGTTGTCCAAAACGGAAACTGAGGCCTCTCATGCAGTTGTCTATTGCTGTATGTTGTCGTGGTACAACTTTGCAGTGTTGTATCACAAGACTAAATGCCATATCATTTTCACACCAACTGCTGGTATCATTCATTACTTCTGGATCTTCCCGGGCCCTTCTGCAGTAGCCTTATATTTAATATGTTTTTGGAATTCGCTCTATGTATTTTACTCACTAGACCTGCTTGCTTTTTGTCCATTTTGTAATTATGGTTTGGAAACATAAACTACTAACAGCGATCTTGCTGACCCAGTCAACGTGGCCAAAGTATTTTCCAGTTCTCCCTAGAACAGTAAAAATAATTAAAATGTGCAAGCACTGCAGATTTTTTTTGGGCGGGGGAGATTTTAACAATTAGATGGGAAAACTTGGGTTTATTTTATAAGACCTAATAAACTCGGCAATGTTAGGAAATGCAGCTACTTGTTATAAGCGTATACAATGTCCCAATAATAATTCCATCCGATAACACACGTTATGAATATTCGATCCAGAATTCAGATATAGTTCATTAACACCCTGAATCTCAAAGTAAAACTTCAGTGCAGAAGTCTTTGAGTGTTGGAGATGTTTTATTTCTGTAATCGCTGCATGGACCTGAATCCGATTTCGCTACGCTTACGTACTGGAGTTTTGGCACGGATTCTTATTATTTTTCTTTTGTTAGCGTTAGAATCTTAATTTGAAAGCGATTTTATCGTTATCCGTGGTCCGTTCCAGAGACAATACAGTATTTGAAGACTTTCTACAAAGATTATTTCTTAAATTATTTTAGCCCTTCTAATCTATTCAGCCCCAGAATCGTAATTAAAAGTTAACGAGGGTTACTTCCCTCGAAGAAGGCTAAGAAAGAACGGAGAAATTGGGGAGGTGATGTGCAGTTTCACCCTCCACCTCTCCCGCTCTTACTATAAGAAAGCAAAAGAAGGAGAAGAAATTTAATTTCAGTTTCAGAACGATGAAACGGACGCAGAACTTTCAGCTTTAGTTAACTTATTTACCTAAAAAGAATTGGATGACTTTAGAAATTGCGTTCTTTCTCGCTAGTACTCCGTATTCAGTTTATCTACTTCTTCAGTTAGCGCATATCTTCATGAAATTTCTGGTACCTCTGTGACGTCCATGCGCAGTTTCCGGTCTATATATTATTGCATTACGTCATGGCTGCTGGATGAAAATATATGTTGCAATACTGAGTGATTTATATAGAACTAACACATTCTCTATTTGTTTCAAAAAGAACGATACTAGCCACAACTTATTAAACCCCAAATTATATTTGGGAGATCATTAACCTCCATAGAAAGTGTGGAAAAGTGCTATCTCCTACAAAAGGCATAACACAACACAACACAACGCTTTCCTTGTGAAAAAATCCTGGCATATTGTCCATCACAATGCAACTATGCGAATTCACAAAATTCACGCTATTGGGACGTCCAAAATCCACATATCATTCATGAAGCACTTATGCACCCAGTTAAAATCGGGTTTGGGGCACAATATCGGAACAGAGAATAGTGGAACTTTTTTTTTTTTTTTTTTTTTTTTTTTTTTTTTTTTTTTTTTGTACCAGACTGTGAACACTGCCGGATTTTCATAGTGTTTGCTCAGCAACTGGACAATGGATCATGGATATTTTCAACAAAATGGCGCTACATGCTATACATCAAACCAATCCATGGAGCTAACTGAACGGTTTTTTAACTCCCGGGTAATCTTCAAGAACCTGTGGCCACTGAGATTTCCTGATTTGACAATAACAGGCTTCTTCCTGTGGAGTTAGTTAAAAGACACAGTTTACGCCACAAGCCCCCAGATTTGGAAATCTGAAGCACAACATTACACAGGAGATTATTGGTATTGACAACACAGTCCCTCAACGAGCGACCAGCAACTTGGAACAACATATTGAGTTATACCTTATGCAGCAAGGAGAACGTTTTCTGTAGAGGATAATAGTCTCCCAAAATATCCTACTTTTGAGATATAAAGCATTCGTTTTGAAATATACAAAAAAGGAAATGTGTTAGTTCTATATAAATCATTCTGTAGAAACATAAAGGAGTGTGTGCTAGAAAGAGCTGCAATTAAAAAGCTGGAAAAGAAAGGAATGACGAGTAGCATGGTAGCTGAGATGGAGGAGCGTAGGCACTGCAAATCAAAGATCAGTGGTTCGAGGCTTGCCTTGACCTCTGATTTTTCCTAAATGCTTAAGTCACTGCCTTTTTCCTGTCTATACAGTGACGAAACTTGTTCATGTTATAAGATAGAAATTTCTTTCGTTAAGACTATCAAATTTTCGGTGGTTGACTCTTGAAATAGCAAAAGACCATTTGTTTCACAGTTATAATCTCATTTATCTGTTGCAAGGCAAATTCCTTCATAATGCTACTAGTTCTGGCTAAGTAGAAAACTTCGTCGTCAATGCCTAGAGTTCAGTGAAGTGACTCATGAACGGCAACAAGTGGTTTTAAATGAGGAATTTCTCTCATGTTTGAAGACCAATGGTCCCCTTGTGCAAGTGTTGAGAACAACAGGGAAGCCGATGCATTCCACATTAATTGGTTTCATTAGGCAAGAAGACCTAAGCCCATAATCGGGAACCCACTGGCACAACCGCTGAACTTCAGTGATGACCAGACAAAGTTTAACGTTCAAAGACTAAATACTGCGTCAGGTTGTTAAGTGACTCCTGGGTGATTTTCATAAGCCTCTACATTTAAGGAACACTTATTATATTCTGAAATGGTCACACATGTCACACTTAAAGGATTCTCCATTCGTAATCTAGTGGAGAAGTTTAAAATTTCAAAGTTCAAGATTGTAAATAAATGCGGACTTTTGCCTTTTCAGAGAACTTGCAAAGTTGTTCTTCAAACTAGTGTTTAGGTAGAATTTTCATTTACACTGAAATAATGGTTTAATGATCATTAAAAAGCTTACGAAATAAAGAAAAACAATGCTCTTAATGACAGAGTTAATTAATGAAAGTAAAAATTTGGAACAAATTGGGTTCTTTTACATTGTATTCAAGTTCTCTTAACAGAGGATTAGAATGAAGTCTCAAAAGATTGAAGAAACTATTTTTGTGGTTGTTGAAAATTCTGATGTTCAGTTCACTGTAGAATTTCCCATTGCGAAAGATAATGGCCCTGTCAACAACTCTCCGTAAACTACCCAGACGCTTAAGATGAATTTGTTCCCATATTTAAAAAACATAGAGAAATACGAGTATATTAATAGAATGTAAAATAGAAATTTTGAGCTGATAAGCATGTTACATTAGAAGAGGCTAATGCAGAGCTATGAATCGTTGAAAGGAAAACTGTGCTGCCTGTAAGTGATTCTATTCAGCAAAAGTGTCCAAGGTGTTTGACTTAGATATTATGAAGAATATGTTGATTTTGAACTTTTAGATGATTCGAAATTCTGAGGAAAACCTTCGGTAAAGACCAATGATTGTAATTTTCCTCCATTTACTTAAGTCACCATCTTGTTGATCATTGAGTGAGATTATCGCAATAACTTTAATGGAAAACCACACAGGAAGAACGGGGTAAGTCACTTTTAGGAAAATTTTCAGGAGAGCAATTCTAAAGTTTAGAACCCAATATCTTAAAAACTATTAATAACTATTTCTCAAATTTTAATTACATTTTCGCGCATTATAGACAACGTTAAGAACATTTCAAATCTATAGTACTACTGTTGAAAAATGCAGAAGCATATGTTGTGCCATTCTGCTCGGGAAGAATGATTACCAATAATACTGCTACTTCGTTATTGCAGGTGCACAGCTTGTAATAACACATGTCATAAGCATGCTAGTTGTGTTTCAAGACTACTTATCTCATTCCCTTTCTATACAATTGTTTTTTTTTTTTTCGAGTTACTAACCTAATTCTCGTCGTCCTTACCATGGAATGCTAAATTAGGCCTTAGATTCAAAAATTTTCGTCGTGGTCAGTGCCAGCCCGTTGAGCAGTGGTCTTGAATTCATCTCATTCAGATAACAAAAGGAGGGGTGCATGAATCAGTTGCTGATTAGAGACTGTGAAGGTAAGATAACGATTTCCATTGTGACTGTTACAGTAACGCAACATGTTTTCCTTCCTCCTCCCGCCAAGCTCGCGCGCCTTTATATAATGGTTCCACCACCTTCAGCTCGCGCAGGCGAGCTACCATTAACAAAAAGTTCGTATCGTACCTCGTTTTTCTCTTGTAACCCTCAATTGTTGACGTGAATAATACTGTCCAATGTCCAATGAATAATACTGTAAAATGCGAGACAAGTCTTAATGACTTCTTACCATCTCACCGAGTACCCAGTGTCTGATGTTATCGCTTTCGTTGCAACAGCAACACGGTGCCATAGGATATATGGTGATTCCCCAGCGTTGTCACTGTTACTGTCGCACATCAAAGATAGAGCAAAAACTATGCATGTTTTCTATTCATTATATCATTAAGAATACCTAAGGGTGCCTTAATTAATAAATAATGAACAAATACTTTAATCTTATTTCTCTGTTGGCACTAAAAATATCAAAGAGATGTGACATCTTTGTTTTTTGAGCGAACTCTGATACATTCCTCAAGCATATCATATCAACGTAACATGAATAAACAGCTGAATGACTGTAATCTCATTACCAGGAATAAAAAGTCATCAAGGCTTGTTCCAGGCTATATCTGCATATAGACCGTATAATTAATTCGGGGAAGTTAAACATAAGTAAGGACTAGTATTGATCCTAAGACTCTCCTTCAGTTATAATTTTCAATCAGACATTTTTAATTACCGTGCATTTGAAGGCATTTATTTCACCGGTAAACTAATATAGAAAAAATATCTTTCTTTCTCCTGAGTTAGATTTGAGAAAACCCCTAAAGTATTACGCAGGGTTAAAAATAGGGAGCTAAGTACGGGCATTAATTCAAAATGATGTCCGATTCAAGGTAACAAGCATATTATGATAATTCCACCCACAACTTTATTTTTCGCGTTCACGAAGTTTAGTATGTAATGAAAGTGTATCTGCTGTTAAACTTCATTCATCATCCCAAAATTGTCCATAATCTTGTTCGTCGGATACTGAATTAGTATGGCTAGGTTTAAAAAAGACGTCAAATAACCGTCTTAGTGACATCTAATGAAGTTCCAAACGTCCATTGGCTAAGCTTTTCAATTTTTTTCATTTGAAATTCCTGTTATATCTATTAAACGATTAGTAGTAAACCAACGAAGGTTGATCAAGTCGCATACAGTTTCCTAAATGCATCCAGCTTGTAGTCGATCAGCTTCTTATGCATGTTTATAAGCCGTTCTTCCACATCTGATATAGCAAGGCCCATTTTTTACTATTTGATGTGAAAGAGAATCATCCCTGGTAACCTAACCATATCTTCATGAATTCCTTTTGGTGTTAAAGCTTTCTGTGTAGATAGGAGAGCTGGGAAGAAAGTAATGACTGGAAGAACTGGACACCTATAGCTTAACCGTTTTTGTTCATGTTTGAGATGAAGACCTAGACTGCAACACTGTAGTGTGCCTTGTGGCTAACTGTCTCACTGCCCATCAACGACCCACCTTTAGCAGTGATGGAATAAAATTAACATAATGCCTGAAGGGAACGACGTCCTAAATATGGTGCATCTTCTAGTCTTTTGCGTCCTTGTCGAAAGTTTGGCACCAAACAGACCACCGTTCGTTACGTCAAAGTTTAATTGCCACACCATTCTTGCAAATCTGCTTTACATTCCCTCGCGTTTCTAACACGCGCCACTCCAATTTTATTCCACTTTTAGAAGAATTATTTTAGGGCGGTTTACACCATTACCGGACAGCTTTGTATTCGTCCTCTACAGATGTGCACTAGTGACGCTGAGTTTGAACAGCTATGCCATTCCTCTAGGCATGCTGAGAATAACCATGTTCTCACATGTTTATTAAGCGTAGCAACAGAGTAGTTTTATATAAAAATATAAAAATCACATTTTAACATTTTTGACAACTGATCAATAAACATTTTGGGTTTTTATGGAAGTAATGTTTCAAAGAATAGTGCATTAGAGACAATGAAATTAATATTTCAAGCAATAATGCATTAGGGACAAATACTATTAAGACTTTAGCATGAGACAACGGACCTTAGACGAGAGCAGTGCTGAGTGGTCTCGCAGGAGCTCGCACGAGCGCTTTGTTTTATATATAGGTATATATTAGTTCCAAGTCTTTTGTTAAAATAGCTCGCCAGGAAAAATCGGTAAAATAAACACACTTTTCAAATTTAACTGTCTCCTATTTTATTTTCTGCTAAAGTGATTGAGTGAAAATAAAGCAATGTAGTGGCATTTACACTGAAGGTTAGAGATATTCTATGCATATAATTAATGTTGGCAGCTACTGTCATGTTTGAGGCCTTATTATTTCAAGTGTCATTCTATGCCGGCCTGTTGTATATTGATTATTATTGCGTGCAGTAAATTTTGCTGTACCTTGATTAAAATACTATTTTTCTATGAAGCGGTGTTCGTCTTTAGATTAAATTAAACGACACTATTTTGACGCAAATGGCCAAGTTTGTAATTGTGTTTTTTAGAAGAAAAAAAAAAGGAGAAAAATACGGATAATGTCAGTGAAGATGATAATGACAATTCACCAGTTACATCTGATTTTGAATTTGTAAAGTTCAACAAACCAGGTTGCGGTAATCTCTTAGTGATAAAACAGCGCACCTGCTGAGTTTAAAGGAGAAGCAATAAAGTTCAAATGCTCAAAACGTACAGATAGTGTTAAGTGACTATTATATCACAGGTCTACACAGTTTTTGCTCAATGAAAACCGTCCCCCCCCCTTTTTTTTTCCCTCTTACCTCATGGAATCTCTCAAGCCAGCCTTAGTTTTGCTTCATCAGGCTACAGTTTTTTTTTCTTCTTCTTCTTCCAAAAATCGGTATAGAAAATAACAAGTTTTATTGTTTGTTCCATGAGCAGATATATAAAATAATATTCTAAGAGATATAAACAAGATTTTAATTGGTTCACTTTTTGAATAGCGTAGTAGGGTTAAATCATAGCATTGGACCAGAGAAAAGGAGCCATTTAGTTCCTGGAGAAAATAATGTTAAGTATGAACCAGTGATTTCTCCTTCTAATGTCCTTCTGCCACCACTCCATATTAAGTTAGGCCTGATGAGGCAATTTGTTACTGCTCTGAATAAGGACAGTGATTGTTTCAATTTTATTGTTACAAAGTTCCAACAGAAAACTGAAGCTAAGATAGCAGCAGGTATTTTCGATGGACCCCCTGATTCGTGAGCTTATGCAGGACGAGACCTTTCCCCAGTCGATGTCCGAGTTAGAGAAGTCAGCATCATTGGCATACAAAAAAGTGGCAGAAAACTTTCTTGGCAACAAGAAATCTGAGAACAATAAAGAAATGTGGAAAAATGTTACAACATTTTAGAAATCTAGGGTGTCAATCATCATATTGATTACTTCCCTACAAAACACAGTGCAATGAGTGAAGAACAAGGCGACGGTTTCATAAAGATATTAAAACAATGGAAACAACTTTCAAGGCCATTTGGATGTGTCAGTAATTGCTGATTACTACTGGTGTTTGAAAAGGGATACTAGTGAAGGACATGTCAGAGCTGTAAAAAATCAAGTTTTATTTTCCCTAATAATGAAAAAGGTTTGAAAATTCATAATTATTCATTAATATTTAGGTTAACTGAAACCTACAAAAATAGTTTTGTCTTAGAAATATGCCTTAAAACTTTGTAATATTTCATCAAAAATATAAGCACATAATTACATTTGATGTGATTTTGTTTTAAAAACTAACCCGATAGAGTAAAACTGAAAATATATTTGAATTCAGGGCATTCATATTACATATATCCAGGTGGATAAACAAATAAATAAAAAAGGCAAGGAAAAACTACTTCTTTGTAGATCAATAATTGTAACGAAATTATCCTTTCCTGCTTCCCTGCTCCATTCCTCTCCTGACCACCGCAGTCTCTCTCCTTCGCTCTCTGTTTTTTCTGCAAGTCCTTTGTTAAAATATTGTCAACATACCTATGCCATAGCCGAATAGCAGAAGCATTGCCAATAGAGGATTTTTTATTGGTTTATTTATGAAAGCTCTTTAACATCTCAGGTCATCAGCGTCCCATTCAATTCAGGGCGTGAAATGGCCGACAAATTTTACTCAGAGGCCTCTAATAGATACATCTGCTGTTGATCTCTGGGTTTGTGCTTATTTTACTTTCAAACTGTAGTCATACTCATCTCATTTTAGTACTCTAATAATTTGCTAAAAATATATAAGTTTCAATGCTAAGCAATGAATTTGGACAACCTTAGTACTGAATTAAGTTATACACTCTCGAGCCATGCACTCTGCACAGTGAGGGACAACTTCCTTGCTGTTTTCACCCCCACTCCGGACGTTCCGGGATTACAGGCTCCTTCTCCGGTTGCTGAACGTAATTGCAAGTCCCATGGCAATTTTCAATCCAATCTAGAGCTCATTCGTCCGAACCTAGAATATAAGGTTAGGGCATCTCGGAATCCCCAAAGTTTCACAACACTGATTGTATCGCGGGCTGGACAAATTAGATCTCGGATTTGTTATTACTTTCCGCGTACACAGTCTTGAACTTTCCATTAAAGGTTTCTTACCTGCTTCATAACATGGTTTGCTCTGGATCACATTTTAAGTACAGGATGGTTTGAAAGATATTGCTGTTGAGTTCTGTAGCCAGGCACTAGTTGTTTTCTAACGTAGAGAGGAATCACTTATTTAAATTTAAAATGAGAGACTAGTAATATAAGGCCAAGTTATAATTCAACATTGATGAATTTTTGTTGGTACGTTTTTAATACATTTTTGTGAAATTTATTTAACAGATAGTAATAGCGAAGCGTGACTTTTAGTATAGCGTAAACTGAGGCGTGAGATGTCAAAATGTAATTTAGGCTAAATATGTCACGAAATATTATATTATCCCAAAATATTTTAATGTTCAAAAGCATGTGAAAATTAGAATGTCAGTAATAAAGTAATAAATAAAATTAAAAATTAAAAAAAGAACCTAATATTCCATAATTCAACCTTACATCTGTTTGTACCTAAATAAGCTCAATTCTCCAGTCCTTTATCTGTATATTATGCACTGGTCACTCTTGATATAAATTCTTGACGTTTTACTGAACTTTTGACTATCTTTTCTCAATACTTTGCCATATCGAACGGTGGCCAATGGTGTGCCATACTTTCGACAAGGACGCAGTAGAGTAGAAGATGATCACAGTTAGGTCGCTTTGTTCTTGTAGGTATTACGTTAATTTGATTTAATCACTGTTGGAGATGAGTCTTTGATGGATAGTGAGGTAGTTAGCCACAGAATTCAGAACAAGCCACACTACAGTAATCCTTATAAGATACCGCATCGTTTTGCCGCGTTTGACAATTACATAGAAATAGAAGTATAAGAATTACTTATATATATTACTTATAGGTCTTCTTGCCATAGAAGAACCTCAACGAGTTGGAAATATAGCTATTTCAAGTGTGATTTTATCTTAGTATTTTATACTTTTCTACTTTTATAATTACTGTTAGTTTATGTATTTATATATTATTGTAATAGTAAATAAAATAATTACATCATTGGCGACATACCATCTTTTTCATTTATATTGTTTGCATTCAGGTACTTCTGTTGGGGTTTAGGTTCTACAAAATCCCAGAACAAGGCATACATAATCAACTGGGCGGAGACTAGCCTTCACAGTAACGAAAATTTTATGAAACAATCCTTGTTATGTGAAAATTCTCTACTATGCTGGCGCAAGGCTTGAGAGCCTTTGACCCTTACAAAAAGCGCATGAGCTCAAAAATAAAAATTCAATTCTTCAATAAAAATTAACACTTACGAGGCAACATATTAATTTGGAGTTGACTCAGCCTTGCAGCTTTAATGGGCACTTCAACCCTGCATTCAGTATAAAAAGTTGTTCATTGCTACTTCCTTAGACCGTTGGATATGAATTTGACGTTGCATTTATACTTCAGTTTAGTGAGCTTTTTAAACATTTTTGTACTACAAGACTTACTAAATTTCTAAACAAAAGATGTATTGATAGCTCTAAGTTATGGTTATATTATAAAACATTTTTGAAGAAAAATGTTTTGTTTTAACTAAATAATGCCATAACAATTGCATGCAATAACCGAAATTCCTCTTATAAGGGACTATAGCGTCTTTGAATAGTAGCGCACTCAGTTTCATCCAACTCGCACCAGTATACGAGCGTGGAATTATAAAATGTATGCACTGTACATTCGAACTCCACAATAAAGCATCCACTGGTTGCTTATATGGAATATTTAGAGACTAACACTTGTCTGTAGCAGAGAAACTATGATCAAAACGCCAACTTTCTGAAGGTTTAATGTAGTCAAAACTTGGGTTTTATAGCCCCAAGTGTGTGCGTGTAGTGTAGTGTGTGCGGAGTGTGAAAAATGCATAGCCTAATGCGGTATAATTGATCAGCGGAGGTGATCACACAACAATTTTTTATTTTTTCCCTTGTGATCGTGTGGACGGATAATGACAAAATCTTCTCAACACGTCACCTAAATACTGTGCAACCTCAGCAGCTTAGAAATGAGACACAATGCCTTCCATTGCTGCGCAAAGTAATAAGGGAAGCTTCTTCAGGAGGTAACCATTCCAATTGACGGACAGGCTGACATCTCCAGATTACTTTGCCGCGGATGACAATCGTGGTACGAATACAGTGGTTTCTGCAGCTCTGCATGAATTATTCAGAACACTTCCCGTCTCCAGTTTCTTTCATTTTCTTCTGCCGACAAGGGAAGCTAAAAGACGTCGAGTATTTTGCAACTCTCAAGACAGGAACGTTGATGTTAGCATAACACCCCTGATCTGATTAAACAGAGTAGCTGGAAAGTTTTCAACGTTATTTCTTAATGGGTTTTAGAGCTCCAGGGTGAAATAAAATAGAGTCATAGTAGAAGTTGGCTGAAATTGGTACGACAAAGTTGTATGCAACATTTCTGATGTTCTGTTTACGTTTTCGAAAATAGTATACACCATAAAGAGAGGTGCCTTCTCGATAATCTCGATACCTCCATACCCCTTCGATATCGAACGATACCCATATAAAAGTGTTCGATACTATTTCGATACTTTGTTAATGCAAACATTTAAAGAATGTTGTTACAAGTAACAATTTTTAAAGCGGTTGTGAAAAATGTGTCGCATTCATAAGATTTTAAATAGCCAGCAGTAGATATCAAGAAAAATGAATGCGCTTCTAAACGCGACCACCAACCGCTTAACAACCCCTCCTCTCCATTTTGCCTTATATTTCTGCAATTGATCTGGCAAGAGGGTTCCTGAGCTACACTTTTTTTTTTTAAGTTCGTGTATTATGGCAATAAAACATGGTGAATAGCTGGAGTAGAAGTTTTCAAACGTACTATTTATGGCATTAATTTGTAGCATTTTTTTCCTCTCAGTATTTTCGGATATGAAAAAACAACTCTCCTACAAAATAGCTCAGTACTGAGTATGATTAATAATAAACGAGATTTTTGGTAAAAATATCATGTGATCTGTTAAACTGTCTACCGACAAGGAACTAATTGTAATAATATTGTACTATGTCGTATTTAGCATGAATGCTAATTTTACATTACTACCTGTTGTTTTCAAGTCTGTTTTTATTTTGAAGCGCTAGAGGACGGTGAATTTTGTGGTCTAGATTTTTCGGTTAATGTGTGAAGTTGGGAGCTATTTTCAGTTTGATTCTATGACTGTTAATCAAACTATTTGCCTTTTAATTATTGTATACATAATGTTATATTTACTCTAGGGCAGGCTTCTTAAGGTCAGGCTTGTCAAACATAGAAACTGAGCGTAGGGTGTGGCCGGGAGAGAAGTGAGTGAATCCGCGTGTGATCTACAAGAAGATAGCCAAATGACGTGGATGCACTGCTTGTCATAATATATGTATACGTCCTAAGCAGATTCGGTTGATCTATGCTCTTGTTTGGGTTTATTATTGGTGTCAGAAAGTACCATATTGCAGTTGAATGATCAAAATAGAACACATGTGTAACGAAATCAAATGTACCGGTTTATGACTACACGAAGTGATTTCCCCCTTTCTCCTCCGCTCTAATGCTGGGTAGGAGGAGCAAAACAGGTGAGCATGCTTGGCCCACATCTGGTCCTTTTGGGAACCCGGCTCAAGGATCTCATCAGTATAATTTTAAATGTGTTAAATGTCTCATAATAAAAATATACTCAAGGTAAATTGTGAAATATTTTGATATATTGATATTCTCAAAATAATAAAAAGAAAACGTTCCATTTTATTTCATAAGAAATACTGCGTATCGAAAATAAAATATCGAGTTTGAGTATCGATAAAATTGAAATCGACTCACCTGTAACCGTTATCACCATTTACTGCCAGTAAAACAAAAAGGGGATTTCCTATAGGTTAGTAAATAACTACAATTAAATATTTGGGTATCGTTTGAAGGAATTTCTCGGAAAATTTAGCTACTTAAGAAATATACTACATTTATGGTACTCCATAATGTTCAATTATTCCTTAGCTTATTATCTTATATAAGTTATTCATACAGAAAGAACTAATCGTTTTCCTTGTCTTATACAAGTTATTCATATAGAGAGAAATAATGGGGTTTCCTATCCTTTTTGTGATAGAGTAAATCTGCGGTTCTGTCAAAGGCTATTAGTACGTTTTTACGGTTCTAAAAAGCAGTTCTCAATTGAAAAAGGTCTCACAATGTTTAAAGTGTTTTCAAGAATGCATGCGTTTGCTTATGCTCATGAATTTTTGAAAAATGTTTCTGCTGCACTGTTCATTCACACTGTCCAAATATGCTATAGTGGCCTCTTCGGTAAACACTTCCCATCCATTCAGCTTTTCTTTTGTTTTTTAATAAAATGAAATAGTCGCAATGGGCCAAATCTGAAGAGTGTGACGGAAGCTGTAGTACACTGACGTCCTGTTTCCTCAAAAGCTTGCAGCAACTGGTGTTATAGCTATCGAGATGTCTTATCTTTGATCCCATGTTATGCTCGCTCCATTGTTTGAAGATCCCACGAAACATCTTGCTATAACTTTCCATTGTGACACTGTGTTCATTTTAAAGTGGAACTGGTGCAATATGATTCTTTTTGGGTAAATATGTGCAATATTCTTTCAACATTTAGCCCTGTATTTACTTTTGGATGTGGTGTTATATCTTCTAAATCTGAACAGGCCACCACTGTTTATTTCCGCATCTAGTAAAACCACATTTGGTCACTTGTATTACTCGTTAATTATACGTTTGCCGATTTTGATGAGAGCGTTGCAAGCAATTTACGCGCGCTTCTATTGGTACCTTCTCCACCACTTTTGCTGGCGCGAACGTGTGCCAGCAGAAAGCACCCTTATTAACACGAGCACCTAATCAGTAAGGCAAGGTTTCACATTGCATAGCGCTAATTTCCTCACGTCTAAACATGCATACAAGGGGTAGGTCCATACGTTTACGGTCTAACTATTTTGTAGGTATGATAAAGATAAAAGTTATATTTCACTTTTAAATATAGCTACCCTTTATTGCAATGCGCTTCTCACATCTTTGAATTAACATTTCAACCCCCCCCCCTCCCAAATAGTCACAAGTTTTGTCTGCAAAATGGGCATAAACAGCATCCATCACTTCTTCACACTTGAAATTTCCTTCCTCGAAGGTCCTTTTTAGTTTTGAGAAGAGGAAATAGCTATAGGGTGTATGATGGATCTGCTTGAAGCCACATTTCCTCACAGTTTCCTTTGCAACAAGAGCTGTGCACAGGCGCGTTGTCGTGAAGAAGGCGACACCACCACTAAACTTTCTTCACTTTCCTCTTTTGTGAAAGCACGTAATCTGAGCAGTAGGCCAGCATAGTACTCCCCATTTACTGTGGTGTTCCTCTCCTTGAAGTCAATGAAGAATATTCCTTCACAGTCCCAAAAGATTGTGGCCATGATTTTCTTGGTTGACTGAGTGACCTTGGCCTTTATAGGCGGTACTTCGCCAAGTTTACGCCACTCCATTGATTCTCTTTTGGGCAAGGGATAATAGTAGAAGACCATAGTTTCATCTCCTGTAACAATGGTTTGCAGAACTTCTCTGTCGTTGAGACGGCAGAGCTCCAAAAATGCGTGACAACAAATGACTTGCTGCTTTTGGACTGAGAAAGAAGTCCAGGCACCCATCTTGCACTAACCTTATTCAAGTTTAAATGCTCATGAATAATTCGAAGGACTGTTGTTTCCGAAAGGCCTAACCGTGCTGCTAATTCTATAACTTTGGGCCGCCGGTCTTCATTAATTTCTCCTCCCACAAGAGCGATGTTTTCAGGAGTGAGTACCTCCAAGAGCCGACGTGTACGCTCTTCGTCTTCAATGCTTTCTTGGCCCATTCGAAAAAGTTTGGCCCATTCTTTTATGGTAGAATATGAAGGGAATGCTTCCCCATAACGCCGTTCAATTGTTGATTAATTTTATTTGGAGTAAGTCCTCTTTTTGTGAAGAATTTAATAACAGTTGCATACTGCATATTGAACATTCACAATCTTCTACACTATGTAGCTATGTCTGAACAACTGAGCACAGCGCAGCGGAAGTTACAGTTGCAATTATTTACTTAACAGATAAAGTATGAAACCAGATAAGAGTTTTGTGAAGGCGATAATCCTTATCGGCCAGGCCGGAAACTTATAGACCTACCGTAGTATATCATTTGTTAGTGTGCCCTGATGCAGCTGTTTCCTCCTTGCAGTCATATATTCCACGATTGATACTTTCAAAGACGCAATAAAGGGAAACGTTGCAACCAGGAGTAGGACTACAAGTGGAGTTGGAATTAAACGCTTGCCAAATTTTAATCTGTTTACCGCTATTAAATCATAGGATTGTGATTTAATATAACGTTTTATTTAAGGAATACGTAAAGTTGGCAAGCTGCATTCTTAATGACCATAAAAATAAATGACATTCTATCCCACAGGTTAAACAGATAAACCCTTCCCATCCTCCCACATCAGTGACTTGTGTTGTCACCAACACTTGGTTCTAAACAACGATAATTGTATCCTTGTCCGTTAACAAACGCAAAACAAATATTTAATAATATTATGGACTTTATGGACTTTCGCCTGCATTGAATTTTAATAGTGAAAATTCGCACCAGTCAACACAAACTGATTTTGAGTTTTACAGGGGCAATTTGGGATCCAAAGGAAATCGTTTGTTAATATACAGGATTTGTACTTATTCTTAGATTTTGCATTGTTCCAGAAAACATATTTTCAGGTATAATTGCGGTAAAGTCCAGTTTCGTCCCCTAAGTTCGCAATTATGACAACAGCAGTGACAAAATTTGGTCAGTAAAGTACAGCCACGAAAAATGTGCACATCGCTATTAAAAGCAGTGGCGTTTCGTGCAAGAAAGCAGATGTAAGCTGCACTATTTTTTAAATATCCAGGCACAGCGGTGAAACTAAAGTAAACAAATATACAAGAGATATTATAAATATAATACCCACTCACTACTGAAAAATGAAATTCGTACGATGGTATTTTTTGCTGCAGAATTTAACAGTCACTCTCATAGAATCCTTCTATGTTGGAAAACACACTGTTTCAAATCGGCACATTGCAAATGTATTAAACCTGACGTTTTGACATGTATTACAGAGAAAGTGCTTTGTTTTTTCTTTTCCCTGCACATCCAACTATTTTCGTACACTTTTCTATTAAATTTTCTTACATACACACCCTTTCCTTTCCTCCAATAGCTTTTTGTGTTAAGTTTAGGTCAGCAGTAGTCTACCCAACTGTTTTATTTCCTTTTTTCCCTCCCGAGCCCTTAATGCAACAGCAGGATTTCCTTTGTGTTCGCCATGTTGTAACAGGCATAACGTAAAACTTAAAGGGTAACTATATTGAAATGTGAAATATAGTTTTTTTGTTTATCATACCCAGAAAATTGTTGGACAGAAAACTTATGGACTTAACCCACGTACTGTAGTTTCTTCTTTAGGTGTTAATACGAAAGATGTGCTTCTTTTTTTTATTTTTATACTGTCTGTATTTCTTGTTCATTATCTAGGGCCTTTCATTATTTTTGATTTCTTTTTATTACAAGTGCCTCTTTTACTGTTTGCAGTATAATGGTACATAACATAAGCATTAAATTGGGAAATTGTATTTTATTTTCCAAGGAAAAGTTTCAGGCGTATGTTTAAGATACCTCCCGGACATTTCCCGCTGATGAGGATCAAGGAAATGTTTGACGGCATGGTGAGAATCGAATCCCAGACCTCCCTTCACGAATCCGTGGTGTAATGATCTCACCAATGCCTTCTTTTATTGAGTTGCTTAAGCAACTTTATTCCTTTACATAAAACAATTTCCTTTTGGTCCTCTATATTCAACCAGTTGTAGTTCAGTTTCTAACTCCAATAAAACTTGTCAATATTCAGATATACACCCCATGTGCAAACCTCAATATTTTATCTTCTCCTTCCTTGCGCGGTGTATAGGAATATCGAAATCTTTTCAGAAATGAATGATATCCTTTCACATTCTGCACACCGGATGGGATTCGAAACTTTTTTTAATCAAATAAAATGGGAATTCGTCGGAATTTTATTTGCTCCTTTTCTTTCCATTTGTCATTATTCTTAATGCCATTTGGTCTTTGTTCATCTCTGAAAGCAATGAAATAACTTTATGGGCCAGAAAGAAGTTCATTTCTCTTAAAATAGAGATGAGATTGTTAATGCTTCTTTCAACAAACTTAATACCGTATTCCTTTATGAGTTGAGCGCACACTACACATTAATGTTCTTTCAAAAAGAATATCAGAATTTTTTAGGAAATAAGGCCGACATTGACTTATTGTAAAGTAATATATTCTTAAAGTAGTTATTTTGTAGATTGGAATCCATTGTTAAGGGATAAATAGTAAATCAGTACGATTAAGAAGATCTGCTGTGCCTGAAATTGTTTAATTGTAGAATCGAATTGTCTGTTGATTAGTTCAACTAAAACGTGTACTTATTTTGCTAGCCAATAGCAGCCGGCTGATATATTACTTTAGTCTTAGCTCATTCTGCTGTCAGCACTTCCAACTGATGTAGCAGTCTTTATATTCGGCGCCCCGAGAGTAATTTAATATTTATATGTTTATAAATTCCACATTGATGTCATTGTTTTCAACGGTTATTTAAAAGGCTTATGTAATTGTAAATAGTAGAGATAGATTAAGAGTTTTAGATTGGAATCGGGAAATGAATGCTAATATAACACCTGCAGTTTTTTCTTGTTACATAAGAGCAAACGTGAAATGCGGACAATTGGAATGTCTCAGCTACGTAATAGGGTTTTCTAGCGTCAGTAATCATGGTTTGTATCCGCCGGGCAGCTCAATTTTCTCGCCGTTCCAGAACAATCAGTACGAACCGACCAATCAGCAGTGAGTGTTTTAAACTTTTGAAGACGGCGATGCTCCTGAGTTTATTTGAGTGGACTCCGTGGGAACCCAAGACAAGAGGTATATAAACAGGCGAAATCGCCCGGTTTCATTCGTTCTTTCTCTTTCTAAACAGCCCAGGGCATTCTAATGCATTCTTCATTAGGTCCGTGGCGGAGATCGGTGATTACGCATGTAACTTATACATATCATGTAAGTGGAATGCATAGCCGGTTGATGCTAAGGTAAATTCTCAAGTAACAAACCAGCGATAATATAGTGTAAGCTTTAATTCTTACAAGTAAGACGGACGGTAGATCAACTTAGGAAACTCTTTCCGCGATGTGTGAGTCAGTTAATGAAGTGATTGTTTTCAAACCCTCGCGGTCATCAGAAGTACTTAATTTGTCGGGCGCTCCAAGTCAATTAACTAGTAGTCCATTCATTTTCCTAGACGAACGGTGTCTGTTGTAGAGAGAGGAATCAGTCATCGCATACTTTCGTGTGTTAATGTTTAGAGCGCAATTCCTGTCCCCTTCCCGTTGTGTGAAGTCAACGAAAACGGCGGAAACTTATGAGTTAAGACAGTTGATGAACGTTAAACTACCTTCTACACCCACGCAGCAACAATAGACGACGAAAACAGGACATTTCGTCGGTGACCCCGACTGAAACCCACAACACCACGACAACGCATTCACTTTTAAAGTGTGTGCTATGTAAAATAGACTTACAAAAGCTAGGGGTATTCATAGTAGCAGAATGGTGTTTCGGAAGTGTATTAACTTTTATGTGCTTATTTTACTTTATGCGTTATCGTAAATCTAAGGGTAACGCACTCACCTTAAGATCCAAGGTTCGCGGGCTCGATCCCAGCTGAGGTCGACTAGTTTTTCAGGACATAAAAATCGGTCCTGGTGGTCTAGTGATAACCATACTTCCCTCTTGGACCCAAGGTCATGGGTTCATTCTTGGCCAGGGTCGATACTTTTTCGGGCTTAAACATCCTTAATATGGCTTCCTTTGGAAGGGAAGTAAAACCGTGGGCCCCATGTAGTTGATTTACGGCACATGAAAGAAGAGGCCTTTGATCAAAATTCATCGGTCTTTTTAAGCCCTGAATTGAATTGGACGGTGATGACGTAAGATGTTAAAGAACGTCCGTAAATAAAACCAACCAACAACAGGACGTAAACATCTAGAGTGTAAGTTCTCCAGTAGCGACTTTAAGCCGTGAATCCCATGTCGTAAATTTATGGCGCGTTAAAGAATTCTACCTGAAAAATGGATTTTCTGGAAAAAATTATTGACCGTTTACTCCACTTTTACTTGGCGATGAAGTTTATCTTTATGCCTCTTCCCTCTATAGGAACCCAAACCTGACTAAATTCTCCTTGGTGCAGCAAAGTCTTGTTTAGAGCGCACTGTGGTATCATAATGTAAGAATAAGTCCCCAGGTAATTTTTAAAAACCAGTTTATATGCTGATTGCATCTCATATAATAATGTTATATTATAATCAAATATAGCTTAAGTCGTCTCATATTTATCCATTGGTATTTTCAGTACACTAAATAACTGGTTTGACAGTAACAAAATGCATATAAATTTTGAAAAATTTAATTACATTAATTTTCACACAAAAAATAAAACCAGACTTAAAGACACAATATGAAGGCAAGGAAATCATCGAATCTAGTAATATAATTTTTTTTTTGATCTTATATAATATGAACTGGAAAGATCACAATGATTACGTCTTACCTGAACCAATCTCGGCATGTTCCATTCAAATCATTAATTGATTTTATACATAAGAACATTCTAAAAACAATATAAGATGCTTACTTCCATTCCTTAATGACATACACTAATATTCTGTGGAAATCAATAAAATGCAAAATTCATTTCTTATACATAAAATAGTTTTTTTTTGAGTAGTGTTTAACGCCCGTTTTCACTACTGAGGCACCACAGGCGGTGGACACTGAAGATACATGAAATGAAATATATTGGGAAAGGATATTTTTTTTTAAGGAAGGAAGCGTTCCAGGCCTAAGTTTAGGGTACCTCCCCGGCATTTGCCAGTTATGAAGACTGAGGAAAACCTGGAAAAAACCCCAGTCAGGGAGGACGGTCCTGGCGGGATTCGAACCGCAGACCTCCCGCTCACGAGTCCGTGCCTTAACGACCTCGGCCACCCGTGGCGGTACATAAAATAGTAATAAGAATAATGACACCGCCACGGATGGCCGAGGTCATTAAGGCGCACACTCGTTAGCGGGAAATCTGGGGTTCGATTCCCGCCTGGACCGTCTTCCCTGACTGAGGTTTTTTCCAGATTTCCCTCGGTCCTCATAAATGGCAAATGCCGGAGGAGTACCCTAAACTTTGACCTGGAACGTTTCCTTTCTTAAAAAAAATTGTATCCCAGTTTTAACATTTTATTTCGCGTATCATCACTATCCACGCCTGTGACGCTTCAGCAGTAAAAACGGTCGCTAAACACTACTCTAATAATAATAATAATAATAATAATAATATAATAATGGCATGGTCAAAACAATTAATTCATTTTAGGTCTCATTCAAATCATTTTATCATTAGCTTTACTATTAGCTTGCGAGTACACTCGAACTGTACTTTTATTTGTAGTACACAATTCAGAAGTATTCAAAAAAAACAAGAAAGACTTTGCACCTGTACTTTTGCACAATAGGCAAAACTTACACAGACCAAGTAACAGGTTGCGGACACTCCAAAAATCTATTTGCTACAATGATATAGCGTTGTTTAATCCATTTCCATCATCTATAAGGAACTGCATGCTAATACAATAAACATTATAAAGATACCTTACCACTCACACCTTCTATACGACGAGTGTTTTTTGTAAGTTGTGTAAAAATGACTATCTCTGGCAAACTCTAACCAGAATTAACATTTGTAAATATGGTGAATGCGACAATTTCACCAAAGGTACATATTGTATGCACTTTCTGATGAAATCTACATCCTGGACTTAAAACTAACGCTTTTAGAATGGAATTAACCCATTATAGGATCCACAGATTGAAGTGATATGATATGATTTGACTGTTTCCTCAATATTAATGTTTTTAATGAAAATAAATGCTGAATTTGAACTAAATTTTGAAATAATCCACTCATTCGTTTAAGAGTGACCAGTTCACAACTCGTGTACGTTTAAAGATGTCACTAAAAAGCCCTAAGCTTGCAATGTCACTTATATTGAAAGGAATTATTCCTGCCTCCAACTCTTTTGATGTTCAAAAGAATGATGAAATAGTGAAAATAGTGCCAACTAACAAGTTTAAGCTCAAAGTAAGTACCTAATTGCCAATGGAGAGTATTATGGAACATGTAAATAGGTTTTTGAACATCCAAGCAATTTAATATAATATTTTATTTTGTCCATATCATCCCTTTAAATGTAATTCATAAAGAAAGAAATCTTTACTAAAATTCTTCAAAGTTTTGATGTGAGTTACTCGAATCGCAGACGATGTTCTTTAGACTTGCAAGACTGCAGAAAGTGCTACTTTGTACTCTCTCTTTTGAGTAAAGTCGCACATGCACCCACTCGATACAGAAATGCTCTGTTCGACTCTTGTGTTTGTCGCGGCTGCTTTGTGATCTTTCTTCTCCTTACTTTGATCTTCGCTGAAAAGTCACAGCTCAAGATGTACTCCATGTGTGTCTTGTGGATGCGAAGTGCTTGGCGTGTGTATGCACAAGAGATTTGTCATCGACGTGACGACTTGAAAAAGAGAACATGGACTTGGAGATGTTGGATTTTCAGATCACACACCGTTAATATCTTGAAGATATTTGCAGGAGACTTCGTAGGAATGGTCAGTGAAGGTAACAGCAGAAGTACTTATCCCTGTAACTGGAAGATAACTCTTAACCATAATTTATACTAATTTTACTTTAAGGTGTAAACGAACGTTTACATTGGAACCCTGTTCCAATGATCTAATGCATTAAAAGTGTATGGACTTGTAACTTGTAGTCATTAGTAAAATTCTTTTCCACAAAGGTTTCTGCTACACTTGTATTTTACAACTCTATACTTACAAGTGTACAAGTGATTTTTCATTGTTCTGTTCCACAGAAGTTACTATTTCTCCGGCACTGGTAATTTGTATAAATTTTTGTACAAGTGGAGGGACATTGCTAACTTCAAATGCTAGCAAAAAATGTATTATCTTTTTAATGATTTTGGGAGTAAGTTGACCCAAAGTTGCTTAGTGATGATGAGGAGTAGGAATATGTATAAAGAAAGAATAAATAAAGATTTGTTTACAATGATAAAGTTAGGTTAAGCGCAAATAAAGTACTGTTTATGACTGATATTGGTGTTTTCTTTTTCAAATGCATATTTCAGACCAACATCTTAATTAAGATATTTTTAATAACTTGGGAACTTTTCATTCTTCAACCTCTTTTAAAATAATCTCTTTTGACACAATTTTCCAGTTTTTGTTCATATTTAGAACGCTATTGTCAAACAATATAAATAAATAAATATGAACGATCAAATGGACTAATAAAATAAATGACCGACAGCAATTGGGAAGCTCAGTTCTTCTGCATCTCTCGAAGACTGAAATTGATGCTCCTAAATGTGTAGTGTGAGACAGTCGTCTCAAAGTTGATTATTACCCTTGAACATCGACAAACACATTATAAAGTACTTAAATTCTCATTATATCTGAGGAAAACACAAACTTATTCAGCAGGATGACAATAATCCGCTCTGTACATTAAAAATCACTGAGTGGACATCATAATTCAAGGTATGGCGACGTATGGCAAATAGCTCTCTTCCATCATACTCTTATATGACGTCACTTGTAACTTTTTATAATACTTTACCTGTGTTGCATTTCTTTCATGGAATATAAAGTTACAAGACCATACTTTACAAGGACTGCTCTAATACACTTGTATGTATTAGACCATACTTTTGTAGAATAGGGTCCTGTTAATTACTCTGCCGAGGATGTTTCCTGCAGTTGACAAATTATTATTTATTTATTTATTTATGGACGCTCTTTAATATCTCAGGCCATCAGCGTCCCATTCAACTAAGGGCGTGAAAATGCCGACTAATTTTGCTCAGAGGCCTTTCTTTGAGGCTTGAGGTTCTTTTTCGTGCCGTAAATGTACGACACGGGACCCGCGGCTTTACTTCCCTTCCGAAGGAAGCCATACTTAGGATTTTTACTTCCGAAAAAATCCACTGGCCGCGTTCGAACCCGCGATCTTGGGTTTAGGAGGCAAGTACGGTAGCCACTACACCACCAGGACCGACTACAGTTGACAACGATATGTGTACAGAGATGGATACTAAAATACTGCAATATTAACATGGGCAATCAAAAATATGAATAGGCGCAAAAATGTCGCCTTTTATAATAGACGGGAATTGATAGAGGACCTAAAACAAGCAAAAAAGCACTTAACTTTATGATCAATTTCGCTTAGTTTTTTCAGTTAGTCATTGTGGTGTACTGAGAAAAGAGGCACATGTAATTTTCTTCTGTTCAAGTTGTTGCTGATTTGTGTTTTACATAATATCTTAATGAAGTTCAATTGAAAATTTACTTGACCTTACCATTATTATTGTTTCCTAAGGGAACAATTAGTTTAGTATCCCTAAAAGAATAAAGTTAAATAAAAATTGTGATGTAAATTTTCCAAAATTTACTCAAGCTAGAAATAAACCTTTTTCGGTTTCACGTTTTGTCTTTTATCAATGCAAAGCACATTATTATAAATCAGTGTTTTCGTTTCTATTTTGAGATTGTTATTTGAAAAGTATGCATAAATGTTATGTTATCCCGCATCAGGAAGTTATAAAGCGTATGTAATTCACCATACATATTGTGGTATATGACAGTAGACAATGTGGGAGAACAATGCGTGTATTGGAGCATAGTGACGATTGTAAATCTGAGATTTGAACGTGGAGAACTCTGCGCGTGCGCAGAAGGGAAACGCGTAGTGTTTTCTGACGGTTTCTTGGGAGTCGAGAGCTGGAACTTGAAGATAGTAGACGCTGCACCGCCTGCTCCGGGATGGTCACCTTTACGACGGAAAAGTCGAGACCATAACATGTTTGCGTAAGTTGATAAAGTTATGAGTTAACTTTTAGAAATGTTCATGTTTGTACAGATTACTTCGGTCCATTATTTCCTTGCTTTTATTTTATTTGAGTAAGAAAGGGTAGGGTTCTTTAGATAAGTGATGCAGCTACGCTCCTGGTCGCAAGGATGATGAAACGAGTACAGAATGCTATTTATCCGGGTGGCTCTACAGTAGGTCTTGTTAAAAATGCGTAAAAAGTTATCTGTATCGTTTAACAGCCATAGGAAGGATATTGTTTTTGGCTATCGTATTGATGCGGAAAAAAATCCCCCAAGAAAAATGCTGCAAATACTTAAGAATATATTTACTCGAAAAGCTGGGTTGAGAGGACCATCTACGTTCAGGGATAAATTACCGAATTGAAATATGAAAGGGGGAGGGTCAAGAAGTTT
Source organism: Metallyticus violacea (assembly GCA_030762175.1). NCBI lineage: Eukaryota > Metazoa > Arthropoda > Insecta > Mantodea > Metallyticidae > Metallyticus > Metallyticus violacea. The sequence continues at coordinate 38,348,642 of CM060831.1, forward strand.
CTAAGTTCAAGTAAACTAGCAAGGTATTTTAAGAATAATTCTTTTACTCTTTCAGGTGAGTTTGAAAATGTTCGTATACCGAAACTCATCAGTGAGAAGTTTGCAACACTGCCTCCTCTGAATTCAATTTACGAGCTTTTGTTAAAACAGTTCATCGTTCGCTCGCTCTATTATCTCTTGGAAAGGTATGTCGCTAATGAAATGCTTTCTGGCCGTAATTTGCATGGAGTCAGCGGCGAGGAAACGCAGTCACAAATCTGGCCCTCCAGCTTCTTCAGGTGCAGTGACCACGCCAAGTCTGTTCCTTTTGATCCGGGTACGGTCCACTGTCACAGATTTTACCCTCGTCCAGGCCGAGGTAATCCTCTTTGGAGCCAGCCGTGCAACTCCTGTACGCTCCACTGAATGGGAAGATGCGCGCTGAAGTTTGTTTTACGCCGTCTTTTTCCCCAGTTCCTGGCAGGCACTTTATATAAGAAACGTGCTACTTTTAATTAACTATACTTAATTAACAGTGCAGAAGTTACAGTAATTGTAAGACGAAGTTTCACTTTCAGTTACTAGACTCGGTGCTGAGGAAAAAAACATACTTTTGTTCATTATTTCTAAAGTTTATTTCCTCATTTATTTTTAAATAACAAGGTACCTATTAGGCTGCTACTGTAGCTTCTTCAGGCGATTCAGGCTATATAACAATAAGTTTATTTCAAAGAACTGTAAATACTGTATAAATGTTATACAGCCGTTTTTATTTTTTCACAGTATTTAAGTGCTAAAATATTCTGTTTACTTCCCAAAAGCAGCATTTATTATATCGGACATAACTTATTCCTTTGGTTTGGATGATATCCTAAAGATACAAATTATATTATAAACCCTTAAGAGACAGATATGTTTGCCGGATTTTTTACATGTATATGATCCATTAATGATCATAAACGAAATAAAAAATACTTGAACGGTCTAAGACTCCCTCCTTATGTCAGCTATTGCAAATGATGTAGCGTATTACAGTTTAGCCTACTCCGAAGGACTGTAGCATTTGCGTTTGTACTCATGAAAATATTTTTGAAAAATGTTTTCAAATCTCCATCGATCCTGCCTACTAGGTACCGAAAAGGACATTGAAAAATTTTATATATGCACAATAGCGGTCATAATTTATGTTTTTTCTCCAAAAAAAAAAACTCCGCATATAGCCATCAATTAACAAACGATTCGCCAAGGGCGTTAATTACCAAAATTGGACCATTGGGGGTTAATCTAAAGGGAAAGTATAAAAATCACTTTAAAAATCGCACTAACGGTCGCAGTTTTTATTTTTTCTCAACGAAACTCGGTATACATCATTAAAATAAATTAATAGAAATATTTTCCGAAAAGCAGCGCAATGGCACTATTAGGAGTGGGGGTTTACCTGCAACCCAAAATTTAAAAATCTCTCTAGCAGCACCAATTTTTTTGCGTAACAAATTCAGTAAATACAATTTAAATAAAATAAGAAAAATAGTTCCTAAAAAATAGGAAATCGGATCATTAGGAATAAAGGTACATCTGGAAACCGAAAACCCCTATGGGTGGCCGAGGTCGTTAAGACGCGGACTCGTGAGCGGGAGGTCTGGGGTTCGAATCCCGCCAGGACCTTCCTCCCTGACTGAGGGTTTTTCCAGGTTTTCCTCAGTCCTCATAAATAGCAAATGCCGGGGAGGTACCCTAAACTTAGGTTTGTGATATACAGCATTTATGAGCATCTCATTCTTATTACATGCACCCGAATTAAAATTGGTAACACTTCTGTAAGAATGAGATAAGTTTAACTTTGAGACTTAAACGACAGAAAAACAGTTCTCCAACATTTAGCGGAGACTAACAGAACGATTCAAGCTATTTCTTGGCATGAGTGAAATTAAATAACACAGTAATAAAATTTGAAAATATGTAACTAGAAACCCGATTTTCAAGCAGTACATGTATTCCAAATGTGTAGGGAAAAAACTGGAATAAGTGGTAAAGCATTAGGCATATTCCAGGCGTATTTGTCATGACTAATGCATTAATTTTATTTTTCTCGAAGCCTGGCGATTGAAATGACATTAAATAATTACGAGAATGTAAAAGAAAAGAAAAAAAATGAACAAGGCATTTATATTCTGATAGTTGCATGATCTAGTTAGATGAGCTAAATATATTTCAAATTATTCAACATAATAAAAAATAGAACATTTCGAACACGAGAAACGCAATACTTACCTTTTTATTATAATAATATCATATATTAGATATAAAATAAAGCTACTTTTTACAACTTTTTAATTGAGACTTATATTAGTTGATTTTTGGTCCCAAGTGTGCGTTTTTATCCAAATCCCTGAATTTACCACCTCAGTATCTAATGCCAAATGCAGTATATCAACTTAAAAATAAATAATGTACAATTATTGGTCTGAATAATGATTAATAAATAATTGTAACATTATAAACATTCGATATAAATACGAGGAATATATATTTTTATCTCTAACTTAAAGAATATTTTCATTATATCATCAGTTAGCAAATTCTGTTAAGAAACACCAGTTATAAATAACTGATATATAACGTGAACATACAAATATAAGAATGATCCGGAAGACATTGAAATAGGATTTTAAGAACAATATAAAATGGCCAGGAGGTAGATTACGAAAGAACAGATAAACGAAGGAACAGTTCCACGGTCTAGTCGCAGCATTTGGTCCTGTGTTTGATTTCCTGCAAAGTCAACTATCTGGGTAAGTTTTTTTCCAGTTTTTCCTGGCCCTAAGAACATGAATGCCAGATAGTATTAAGGCGCCAACATTAACTACATTCATTTTTTTTCCATTCATAACTACAGACTTACACTTACAGAATTGGCGCGAGAAGACCAATGTAGTCAAAGTGATAATAACTAACACATTAAAAAGAAAACAAATGGTATGTGCGTAACTTATATTTGTAAAGAACTATAAACCGCTTAGAGAAGAAACGTTGGCCGTTCCACAAACATTTCACGCAAAAAACGTGGGACTTCACCAGCATTTTCATTCATGTGGAGCAGGCGAACTTCAAACAATTCCTTCGTTTTTTTTTTTTTTCCTCCCCCCTTCCTATTGTGGCACCGCTCTTCAGTTTTTATTTCTCGTTGTGTAACTGACTTAGTTTAGATTTAAGGAAGGGTGTACGCTTGGAGGATCACAAGATATCATCCCGGGATAAGAGCTGAGGCGTGCACCCTGGCGGAACGATTGTTTCCAAGTGTCTGCCCTCCAGGTTTTTCGCGTGAGCCAGCTGAATTTCCTCTACTCCACGTATATTCACAGCCGCAAGTTGCATAGTGCTTCGAAATGAGGTCAATGTAAATGTTCCTGTTCTCTCATGTTGAAACTCAATAATATTAACTAATAAATGTTAATATTGTATATTTTTCCGGAATTACTACGCATTGAACTTGACTTTTCAGGAAAATATATTGTTAGCCATCGTTGGAAAGTTCCCCATACCCCCCCCCCCCTCGCTAGAATAAACATGTGCCATGTTTAGACAGAATTCCTCTGCACAACCATGACCTTGAAGATACTGCCAACATGATGTTGTTTAAAAGAGAGGGAGAGTTGTGCAATGCGTGCACTGTAGGCATAAAGAACGTGGTGTCTTGCAATTGTGAATGAAAGATTACGTGAGAGTTATTTACTCTGAGTAGACACGTTAGACATTCGATACTAAAAGCCATAACCGACCGGTGACAGTGTGTGGTTCTGACGTAATACCAGAGACCTGGGTGGCTATCAGCCACCATTGAGATGTGAGCATAAGTTGATGAAGGGAACAGATGTTTGGCTATAGATGACAACGCCACTGATTTCGGTATTGCCATCGTGTAAACCCAAAAATTCCTTTACGATATTTTTGGAGTGCTGTAAAGTGCCAGAGATTGGTAGTTTGCGAACTGTTCCCTGAACACAAATCTGGAGTATCTCATGCGGTGCTAGATGGAGATAAACTTATTTATTTCCTCGGATGTTGACTAGAGATAAGAATTGGGTGTATCATTTCACTCCGGAGTAGAAGTCCGCCTGCATGGAACTGAAGCATATCCATTTCCGCGTCCAAAAGACGTTCATGAAGCAAGCACTTTTGACTATTTTATAGGATGCTGCAGAAGTTCTTTGTTGGACTTCTTCGAGAGGAAACGTCAAAAGATCACTGCTGAACACTGAAAAGACTAATGACTGCCATTCGAGGAAAGAGAACAGATCTTGTGATATCAAGATGCAGGCTATATGCGGTCATGCAAGACGGCAGAAATGGCCAGCATCGCTTGTGAACGCTTGGGCCATATAGTCTACAATCCCGATCTGGCAACTGGCGATTCCTACTGTTTTCCTGAGCAAGTACCATATTGCAGAAATTGAAGTAGCCGTTCGCCAATTGGATCGTAACCAGAGAAACCTTGCGAAGCGCTATGATAAATGAATTAATGTCCATAGTGGAGAAATGCCCTTGCTGCATTCTTTTTCTTCCTTCATTCCTTCAGGATCATTAATGGACTTAACCTAGTCCAGGGATCTCTGCGTTCTCTATTGACTGGGTTGTTATGAGAGAGTACTGGAAACCCCTCCGATCGCCATCACGCGGCTTTCTGGTTCAAAGGTCGCCACCTCTCTTATCACGCAGCTCCTCAATCGTCCTCACGAGGCTGAATGGACTCTGCTCCAGACCTCCCTAATATTTCTAAGAAGGCACTAGTAAAGGAATTCGGATTATGCCGGTCAGCATTCGGCAACTACGCCAAGGTTTTGGTCCTATTCTATTTCTGTTTAGAACGAGTCCTATAGACACGGCAAACAAGGGGAAGTTGTTTTCAAGTACCCCTCATAATTTTTTCGTTAACACAATTGTATTAACCATTCGGAATTTATAATAAATAATTTGATTACAAGTATAACATTTCTGTGATGTAAATAATAAAATTAAACAACAGTGAATCAGACATTATTCGAGATAGGTACAGTTTCACACACACAAACAACTTGGATCCGGGCAATAATTGACTATAAGAATAGTACACATGGACATCAAGAAGTGTTACCATTTAAAATAAACAATTGCAAGACCTGTACGAGCTTTGTCGCAATTTTTCCTACAGTAAACTGGGGCACGAATAATGTATCTGTTGCGAGCATAATTGAATGGTTTATTATTCATATCTTTATGCTCTTATTTGCATGCTGTGATAGCATGTAATTGATACACGTCTTTAAATTAAACTTCTAATTGCATTACCCTAATTCAGGAAACACGGCTAGAGTCGCGTGAAATCTATAAGCAGCAATTCGCATATACCTTAATAGGCAATTTTATGTTTGATTATTGTTTCGCCAACATTGCTAGAGGCCAATTCTACGTTAATTCAAAACGTTAAAAAAACATTGAGGTTTATTATAAGGAGAAGCACTTCAAATTGTCATATGAAATATCTTCTATACTATTTTTTATGTCGAAGAGCTAGCTGTTTTCGCCAGATTTGGGGACACATAAGCACTAACAAATCTAGGTCAAGGAGAGTTAGTATTGATCAGAAAATTGTTTTTTTCCAGCACAACATTATATTTTTATTTCAATGGATAAATAATTAAACATTTAGAGAAGTTGAACTAAATAAAATTAGAAAAAATATGGCCTTCATGGCGCATGTATAAATTTTGAAAGTTTTAGTCATTGAAAGCAGGTGAACAGGACTATGGTAATTAAATAAGTATTTTCAATTGTTTCTCAGCCTTTTGTTTATTTCATATAAATTATCTGAAGCTGGTCCAATATTCTGACACACCTTGATGCGTTTTTATGGCTTAGAGACTATATGCCGACTATACCACAAAACATATAACAGCAGTTTGCAGTTATTTCTTCTGAAATGGTAAGTAATGTGCAATAAACCCGGCATCAAAGACTGGAGGCTTGTGTTGCAGCTAATAGTCAGCATTTTGATCATTTATGAGACAGAAGTATTTCCTAGGCTTATGGTAAGAGGTTAAGACTGAGGACGGAGAACCAGCCTTATCCTTATTTAATTACCACATTGCTGTTTACTTGCTTTTGACGGAGAAAGTCGGTCCTGGTGGTGTAGTGGTTACCATACTTGCCTCCTACACCCAAATCGCGGGTTCGAACCCGGCCAGGACCGATGGATTTTTTCGGGGCGTAAAAATCCTAAGTATGGCTTCCTTCGGAAGGGAAGTAAAGCCGTGGGTCCCGTGTCGTACATTTACGGCACGAAAAAGAACCTCAAGCCTGAAAGAGAGGCCTCTGAGCAAAATTTGTCGGCCGTTTCACGCCCTGTGTTGAATGGGACGCTGATGACCCGAGATGTTAAAGAGCGTCCATAAATAAATAAATCAAAAAAAATTGACGGAGAAAAATTTAAAAATTTGTTACCCGTAAACTGTTTGCATTAGAAACACGCGGTCATTATTGCTATAATTTTATTTTATTTTTTTAATTTCTGTTGCACTTTGACAATTGATTCATGGGAAGGAAAAACAAATTGTTACGTTGCGTGAAAATAGTATTTTTTTTTTTTTTTTTTTTTTTTTTTTCAAATCAGGTTTCTCTATAGGCTAGGTATGTAGACCCTTAAGGCGAAAACAATTCGTCCATAGCAATAATAATAATTGAAGTAGCAGTCATCAGCGCCTCTTTTATATATATATATATATATATATAGCATGCGATCCGTTTTGTTTTCCTCCGGAGTATTTTGCCAATGGGCGAGCGCGCCGCTCGTTAGCCAGTTAGCCGATCAGGCGAGTCTCGTGATTAGTGGAATGGTAAAAAATTAAAACAAACAAACCAAGCAAACAATATGCAAACTATTTAAGAGGCTCATTACTTACAACTTACTATCAAATGAGATGTGGAAACTGCCTGCCCTCATTCTCCACACATTTTTCGTATCTCTGTACGAAATTATTCATCACTCGATGAAGTTCGTTTTGAGAAATCCGGACCAATTCGTGACGCCTATGCACGGGGTCACCTGACTGAAGAACATATGCTTGAAGTGCTATAATTTAGTAGGATTTTGCACAGACCCATATGAAATTCCCACTGGTGCAAAACTAGGAAGAGATTTTCTAGAGGAATTTTCTGAACTATTACCAATGTCTTGCAAACTTTCTTCCGTGAGAACCTTTCGCTGCTTTTTTGGTTTCTTAGACTGGACACTTCCAGTTTCCTGAAATTTATCATACAGATTACGCACTGTTTTACCATCTGGAGCGTCCATATACGGGAATCTTGCTTGAAGCATAGAACTTCACGAAACTGACTGAGTTAACACATAAAGAAACGCTGTGCCCTTGTGAACACACGAGGCATAATACACTTTATATATACTGTCAAATAAAGAAACGAACAGCACAACACACACTCGGAAACAGCTGCGCTACGATTGCGACAGTCAGCAATAAACAAGCCAGAGGTTTGCTATCCTTCTGCGGGCGGCAAACGAGTGGAGGCTCGCTCACAGGAAGAACCCCGTGCCGCGGGGCAAAGCGTCCCTGATCCTACCATATATCTACAGGTTCTTATAGAGCTATGCATTGGGAAATTGATTTTGCAGACTGGAAGTTGTTGCCTAACGGCCTGGGAAATCATGTCACGCGGTCAGAACTCGGGGTTCTTTATTTTTTATTTATTTTTATTTTTTATTTTTTTTTTATTTTTTTATTTTTTATTTACTTATTTTTTTTTCTTTCGTTACCTATTAGAGGGTAATACTGTTCTCAGCATCATAGTAAATGCTCGGAGTACCTGCCCTCTGCTGTGAGACATGCCTGAATGCTTTTGAAAAGATAATGAAGTTCATTTCTCTAAAGATTGCTCGGATATGTTGTTTCAACGCCTCCACGGGTTTTAATTTAGATACAATAATAATTTTACACGGATTAAGATTCAACAGCTGAGATACTTTATACGCTCTGGCGACAGAGAAACCAACTGCTGGGCAAATCCTGATAAAGAGTTCCCAGGAGACTTTTCAAATAATTATTATATTTCATCAACCTTTTCTATTAAAATAAAAAGAAATATCTTGGCTTCTTGTCAATAAAGATGCCTTGGGTTGGAAATTTATTCACCAATCTAAAAATTGCTGATGTTACTTCTTTAAATTTAGCAGGATATTTTATCCTAAAGCACTCGTACAATTTCTTAATTATATATATATATATATTGTATGTTTTAGCGTATATCTCACTTTTTTTTTTTTTTTTTTTGAATGGTGTTTAACGCCCGTTTTTACCACTGGGGCACCACAGGCGGTGGACGTTGATGAATAATCAATGAAATGATATATTGGGAAAGAATTTTTTTAAGGTAGGAAATGTTCCAGGCCAAAGTTTAGGGTACCTCCCCGGCATTTGCCATTTATGAGGACAGGAAAACCTGGAAAAAAACTCAGTCAGGGAGGACGGTCCTGGCGGATTCGAACCTCAGACCTCCCGCACACATGTCCGTGCCTTAACGACCTCGGCCACCCGTGGCGGTGTATATCTCACTGTCAGCGTGCCCCTGTTACACACATGCATGGTGTAGGTACTTTCTACAGAAATGCAACTGAATCAGTTAGCAGATAAACGCGACTAAACAGCGTCAGCGAAGCTTTAATGACAGGTCTTACCCGGAATCGCGCATCCACTGAAGATCGTCCGATTTCCAAGAGTGTATACAAACTCCATCTGCGTGTTTACGTGCTCAGTACCGTGATTAATATTCATTAAGGATATAAGTTCCTATTTCCAATGGATCATATAGCGACTCCAGTCCTTTGCTAACATGATACGAAACTTTTGTCCGCCTTTTCATGTTAAAAACAAAAATATCACCAGGAATTGAATCGCCACTTTTTAATAAACATTCCATGTTTAACATTAATTTTAATAAAAATACTTAAATTTTGAAGGTAATATTATCATGATAACGAACTGCTTTTTCATTGCATAAATCTAACGGGAATTGAACGTGTGCGTTTACAGTTGGCAAAGTTCTCGTGGGTGAGCATCGAGTACTGGCATTTCATTAAAGTCTGTCAGCAAGCGTGCCAAATAGCAAGGCAGTCGAATCATACGCTTAAAATGTCTACATCAAAAGCAAGTGGGAACAGAATGACTTAATAGTTTGCGTTTGAGGAGCTTGTAATACGGAGTGTCAGAGATTCGTGAGACAGTTTGCATGACGTTGAGGAGAGTAGATATAATTCCGACTCGTTGCTATGCAACCACTGTTGAACTGACCTCTTTGACTTAGGAACCCCTTGCAGTTTCGCTTCACTTCAGACAGTCATATGTTTCCACTTCTTGTTCACACGATTAGTGCCTAGTCCCTCGACATCTTGGGCTTCAAATAGGCTCTGTGGGCAACCACAGCTTAAGGCAAAGTCTCCGCAAATGAAGTACCTTCCTGATCATAGGTACAGGATTTCATCGTATGCTGCGTATCGGTGATATTTCTGTTCTTATACACGTATTTTTAAAATGCTAAATGCATTCTGTAGGATCCATTAAAATGGTAAACGGAACGATGGGCGGGGAAGGGGGGAGATTTAGAATATTCTGTTGACTTTGATTCAACTCAAGTAATGTTACCTGCAGAATCTACAGTAGCTTCATAGTTGTCATTTATTTGCTGTCGGAATTAAGGAAAGGAGCGAAAACTTGCTGTTTTATATGTCCGGTCAGTACAAAAGGCGTGTAAAGTAGTTTTCATAATATTCGTTGTGTAGGGATCCCCCCTCAAATGTTTTTGTGTGTCAGAAAGGCAGAGGACACTGCATTATTATCTCTTTGACGTATGACCCATTAAAACTGTCGTCAGATAAACGGGTTGTAAAAGTTTTATAATACAGTAACCTCGACATAACAAAACAATAGAGAACAGTGGGTATTGTGTGAGAAACACAGGTATTACCCACTAACGCAGCAGTTAAGAGTCAGCAGTCCACTGCTATGGCGTATTCTTTGCCAAGTATTGCTCTTTGATTCATATGTACTAACAAATTCAGCTCCTGATATTCAAACAGGATTTGAGCAACATGCTCTGTACTCCAGGAAGTCATATTATCCATAATCTAATTAAATTACGCTAAACGGAAATCACCATCACGGGTGGCCGAGGTCGTTAAGGCACGGACTCGTGAGCGGGAGGTCTGGGGTTCAAATTCCGCCAGGACCGTCCTCGCTGACTGGGGTTTTTTTCCCCGGTTTTCCTCAGTCTTCATAACTGGCAAATGCCGGGGAGGTATTAGGCCTGGAATGTTTCCTTCCGTAAAAAATCCTTTCCCAATTTATCATTTCATTTAATGTATCGCCAGTGTTCACCTCCTGTGGTGCCATAGTAGTAAAACGGGCGTTAAACACCATTCAAAAAAAAAAAACCGAAATTATTCGGAATAAGAAGCAAAGAATGCAGCTAAGAAAGCATCAGATGATACGAGGGTAAATATTTTATTAAGTAGGAGGCTATTAATAAATAATTCTGTCTTGGTCGCACTTACTCCTCTGGGACTACTTTGCATCCTCCGGGACTACTTTATGGGACGTAGAAGCTTCTTCCCAACTTAAATGGCATTTGTAAACAGAAAAAAGTTACAGGGAGGCATATTTGGGCAGTTCGATGGGTAGTTTACCAGTGTTACTTTTGATTTTTGCGAAATCTCGATTTTCAATGCAGTGTGCGCAGAGGCATTGTCGTGGTAAAACAGCAATCCTTGCAACCCACATTTCGACACTGGGGAGAAAGCTGTGGTATACCAGTTGGCACTGTTTTTTTTTTCTTCCCCTTCCCAGTAAACTGGTTGCAACATATTCCCTTGCAGAGAATTACCTTTCGTCCTACACTTCGACATCGCATAGCCTTCAGGGGGTTTAGGAAGACTCCGATTGGCGACTGCCTCTTTGATTCCGGATCATAGGATAAATGCAGCTTTCATCATCTGTGAAGAACTCGTGGACACGAGTCGGAAGCAGTCTTTGTCGTAACGACGAAACCTTTTCTGGCACCATTCTGCTCTTGCTGTCTTTGTTTTATTTGCTTTTATATATATTCCGTGAGGTTCTGAGGTACCCAACGACAACAAAGCTTCCTCACATGAAAATATTTGTGCAGGATTTCTGCCTGACACCTTTGACGAATGTTTATAGACTCATCTCTCTCTCTGTAAGTCACTTACGGATCGTTCTTCACTATGGCTTCTACATGAGCAATATTTTCATCTAAGCCTACTTTTGCCCCTCGTTTTTCGGTGCCGTTCTTTCTCATCTGAACTCTGCAAAACAGCTGTAGACTATTTTCTAAGTGAAAGAGCAGTGTGTGGAAAAGATCGCTGTAATTTTTAGGGCATTGCGACAGGCTCTGGCGGCACTTATAAATCGTAATAATATGCCTTCAAATTACATCCTCTTAAAATATCAGACGGCGAGAGCACGATTACAATATCATTTTGCTGAAGCTCTTTCCAATGCTGTTAATAGAAAGCATATCTATTATTTACTTCAAATTTAAACATTAAATAGGAATCCATGTATTGGACATCGCTTGAAAAATTATCATACAAAATCTATTTATAACAAGTAGTATCTCATGTGGTTCTATGAGTGAATAAAATATTTATTATTTTATTTCATAAATAGTTGAGAAAACAGTCTATCTTGATAACCAATAGTTTTGATAGTTAAATTAGAGTTTATATTTTCATCAATTAAATATAAGATTCATAGAGAGGCGAAAGCACTAGAGAGTAGGATGCTTGATGGTAAGATAGTTCATAGTAATTCAACTCGCAACTATAGAGTTCCTGCACCATAAGGCGGCACATTGAGAATGCCGGTATGTTTGTTGTCATAATAGTAATAAAGTTAGGAGAGTAAGCAGTGAATGATCAAATAGATCTATCTATAGAAATATTTTTAAACAAATGAGTGTAAAAACCATAACTTTGAATTCTAATTTTATCTACTAGGAATCGCTCTGAGCATACAGAGTGCGGTGCAAGGGGCATCTTTTGTGAGTCCGGGTTTCCATTTTCTAATATAATTCATTAAACATTTTATTATAAGCACAGAGGAAGACTTAGGAAAAATTTCTACACAGATCCTGCTGCATAAGTCACATTAAGCAAATACGCAATATCTTTTCTTCTTCCTCCTCCTCCGGAGACTTGATGACATCTCCAGAGGCCTCTGATTCTCAGTCGCATACTTTCCATGGCGATGTTGTGACTACGCCAGTTGTTTTTTTTAATGTACCATAGTTAATTCTGTTCTTGATGTGAGCAGTAGTATAAACCTTTATTATACTTTACTGTTTACTGAAATACTCGCGCCGACAAGCCTGACATACAAACACATCTTTTCAAACAGTTCTACACCTGCATACATATTTCTATTGTTGAATTAATTTTAATGGCATAAGTAAAATCTACTGTTATTTGCCTTGTTTGTTGAACCAATTGATGCTAAAGGGTATGATTTGATTAATTTTTTATTTATACTAGTTTTGGTAGCTTGTGAACCGCGCTTTTTGTGACTTAGAGGGAATGTTTACTTCCGGTCTCAATACATCTGGAATAGATTATATCCTCAGTCCAAAGTAATGAAACACAAAGCCAAAACCTTGCACTGTGCAACTCTAAGCCAAAGAGTTTTGCATCGCTCTGGAAGGAACACGACTGTTGGAACATTTCCAGACTGGAGGCAATTCCCTCCGTCGAGGCATTTTACCCATCACACTCGGAAAGAGTTAGTAAACTCGTTCTGTTTTGCAAAGTGCAATCTCGTATTGTGAAAAGCCCCAATGACAGAAGTTCTGGGTTAACCAGAAAGCTTTTTCGTATAAGTGGTACGTTAACACAACGTTATTGTTATTATTGTTATTATTATTATTATTATTATTATTAAAACATAGGTTATGACTTTCTTCCATCTGTCTGCTAGCTTTCGAATTTATTGGCGATCCTTGGATTTAAAGACAAAAACCCTAAATCTGTTTTTTAAAGTTTTTAATTTTAACATCTAATCAAGATTGATACATAGCCCATGTTATAATTAAAACAGTTAAAATCTTCCGGGCTGTTTTGCCGTAGTCCATGGTCCTTGGCCAATCTTTTTCATATCAATTGATAAATTGGGGCCAATGTTTGATAATGCCACAGACCCTAGGCACCCTCTTGACACGACGGGAATTTATAAAATACCATGTGAATGTGGCAGAGTTTCCATAAGAATTACCGGAAGATGGACTAAAAATGATTGGAGTAACATCAGCGAACCATCGCCTTAATCAGCCTAAACGATCTGCACGACACGGTATGATACCTAAATGAATATCATGGCATACACTTAAATAAAACACAAGTGGTTGCAAAAACACAAGGCTTTTTCAGTCTAACCAGGAGGAAGACATTGGAAATACAAACAATCCAAACAATTTTAACAGAGACTGCGGATATCACCTAAGTAGCACACAAGAAAACCAGTTCTTAAAAACAAACACTAGCCTCTTCTACCTTCCCCTACACACGTAATATTGATCGATCTTCTATAACCAGACAGAGACGAATTAATGCTGTAATCTTTTCAGCAGTTGCTAATCGTCCATTGATGATGCCAACCTCAGAAGTTGGCGAAAGCTGTGGTAGCATATGAAGCCATGAACCACGGCATAACTTTTCTCGAAGAAATATTGCTATAGACTGGAACATACCATAGAAGGCGCAACATCTGCACTGAGTCAGACAGCGAATCTTTTTCATATAATCTTGGATTTTTTATCGAGTCTGTCTTGGGCAGAAGCATTGTCTCGCTCAGTATAGTGCTCTTTCTATTTATTAAAACCTCATAGAGCCTGTGCAGTAACTTACAATACAACTACGTCAACTCCGGGACCGTTGGGACTAACTCGAAAAAAACACTTTCGAAGTTCCACAAACGCAAAATATAATATTTTGCTCAAAACGACCTTGACCACTGTTATTTACCGCTGGATACCACCGTTTACTAAAAGTGCGTTTCCAGAAACGATTGTCTATAGAATTTTTAAGAAGTTGTTTACATGGGCCTGAGCTTTCGTAAATACACATGGATCTACTTTTCGGCGTTTACACAGATGCTTTACTTCTGTTGTTGCGGAGACACCAAACTTCCTGTAGTGGCAAGTGGCGCTTCGAGCGCTTTGCGCAGAACTTAATTTTCTGTAGCGTAAGGTCGTCCAGAGAGCAAGATTAGCACCTGCTTCATTGCACAGCTTGAACGAGGTCTTGTTGTTTTCATGTGGACATTTTCACCTTCTACCCGACATATTTCTCCCAGCACTCAAAACTTTCGTGCAAAAGAATCAAAGAAAAACACAAACTGTCATTATGTCTCACACATTGTTTGTTAGATTTGCAGAAAAATTAAATGTAATGAAATTAATATTTTTAAACTGTTCTTTAAAATAATATTTTCCACTTTTTATATCCCTTATGCCTCTTAGGCGTCGGGTTTCTTCAGCCACTTTCTAAATTCTCCTCTATTTCTGCAATTTCTCGCAGTTCTCTTATCGACTTCCCTTAACTGTGTGCCAATCTCTCCATGTTTTGTTTCCATTCCAATCTTGGTCATCCTCTACTTCTTCCTCCCAGGCTTTCTTCGTGTACTCTCCTCGGCAAACTAACCTGTGTCATTCTTACCACATGTGCAAACCATCTCGGCTACTTTATTTCCAATGTACTGATTCTATTTTCCTGATTAAAACTCTCCCTTATTATTTTATTTCTTAATCTTTTTAGTCTTTTCAACCATTCTTAAGTAATTCATCTGAGTAGCTTCCATTCTGCTAGAATGTTTACCAAGAAAGGTTCAGCTTTCGCTCCCATACAGTAAAATAAATAATATCTTCAGCAAATATAGACAAATCATCTTGCCTAGTAGCTTACAGACAAACAAAGAGACAATTATACATAAACTCTTTCTGGCTAATCTAATAAAATAATTTCGCATATACAAATGATTTTTTTAATTCGCATTTTCAGTCTTTTCGGGATGAACAAGAGAAATTTAGTGCGAATTTGTATATAGCATAAAGTATAGTTAATAAGCAAAATGCACATTATGCAAGTATACTTTATTTGCGGCAATGTTGCAGAAGACCACATAAGTTTATTTCTGATGTACAGGGTTTATACCGTAATGGGTCGCCGAGGTCGTTAAGGCGCGGGAGGTCTGGGGTTCGATTCCCACCAGGTCCGTCCTCCCTGACTGAGGTTGTTTCCAGGTTTTCCTCAGTCCTCATAAATGACAAATGCCGCGAAGGTACCCTAAACTTCGCCGTGGACGCTTCCTTCCGTAAAAAGAAAATATATATATATATATCCCGTTCCCAATTTATCATTTCATCTCATGTGTCCACCGAAGTGCCATGTTATATAGAGTATTGCTTATTGGAGTTCGAACTCGGTGGAGAGCTTCATTTTTCAGGAAGAGGTAAAAATGTGGCATCCACGAAGTGCTAGTGGCTCGAATTATCCTCATCCAGTATGCTAGGAACATTACAATGAAAGAAGTTTTATGGTGCCTCGGAACGAGAGCACGTAAAGCTGGGAAGTTTTCAAACTAAGTAATCAAAGGTATCGGTGTATGTCTAATCCTACTCTCAACCTTTAAGGCAATGTGACGAAAAAGCAATATTTCTTTGTTCTTCCATCTTTTGTAGTTTTGGGGTTGAATTCTTTAATTAGTGAAAAGAGTGTCTTTGTTTTATCCAACCTACCGATGATTAAAACGTCGGAACTGCACCTGTGATGCTTCTTCATTCAGAAAGTGGTCCTTTGTTTCTCAGGTCATTAATTTCCGTCAGGTATTGTTTTCTGCGGCGTCGAAAAAATTAAGGCCCTATTGTTTTAAAATTAATGATCTGTTGAAAGAGCCCGTCTTTTGTTCGAAACTTAATGCACCTCTTATGCAATTGTTCATTGGTGCAACATTTAGTATTCTTGCCCTAAAGGGGAAGCAATTCCTTTGTGTAATCGATGGTTTCACAAGTGGAAGAATATTTTTGTTTAAGTGGAAGCATCTTCTATGATATTCCATGAAATATTTTGGTTGTCGTCGTTACATATGAAGTATATGCAGCGACGTTCTTTCAAAAAGGCAATCCTCAATAAAGGAGGACACAGTACAAATATTCCTCTCCAATTTGGGTTTTATTGCCACACACTTTTTAAGAGTCATATGAACTATGGTATCACACAGGGGCTGCCCGTCAATAAGCACCAGATGGGCCCGGGCCCGGCCCCCTACACGAAAGAAAAGGCCATAATTATTTACCATTTGCTCTTGTCATGGTCAACTTTTAAAGAAAAATGCATGAAAACAGCGATGTATAACCGATTAGTTCTTAATTGTATCTTACACAATAAGCGCATTTCCTCACTATACCGCCACACATGGCCGAAGTCGTTAAGGCACGGACTCGTGAGCGGAAGGTCTGGAGTTCGAATCCCGCCAGGACCGTCCTCTATGACTTAGGTTTTCCAAGTTTTCCTCAGTCCTCATAAATGGCAAATGCCGGGGAGGTACCTTAAATCATTTCATCTCATGTATCATCAGTGTTCACCGCCTGTGGTGCCTCAGTAGCAAAAACGGACGTTAAACACCATTCCAAAACAAAATACAATTGGGAAATGGAATTGAAGTAGGGACTTAAATACATTTTAATGCTTTGCTCCATATTTATGCGTTCTCTGGTTACACTTAACATCCATTGTCGTCAAGGAAATTTACGTGTTAGGCATAGGTCGAATCAGAATAACGCCGGAGACCAGATTAGCCGATACAAAGATATCGAAATAAACTTTAAGTTAGCTTTTTCTCGTATTACGACAAACCAATTTTTTGCCTCTCTGACATGATTTTGAGCTCTTTCCAATCTAGCAGAAGACGCCATATCTCCTTGATGCATTACACCGCATTAACATTCAAATTAGTTGAGAGAAAACAGTGCCAGGGCTTTCCAAGTAGAAATTATAAAGCAAAGTGAAATTTCGCTAGAATAATGCGAAGGAAAATACAGACCGGTTCTTCAGTGATTCTGTAGTGATTTAAAATAGATCTTTTGATAGTTGAATGCTATAATGACAGTGATATTTCTCACTAGGAGAAGAGGTTTGACATCCTCCCTCCTTTTCCCCTGTTTTATGTTTAGACCAAATTAAAATTAGTTTTAAGCATTCTAATTAAAATCAAAAGAGTTCTTTTGGTTACCTAAGCGAATATTTTGCTGTTTCATAGTCTTATAACATGTTATTTACAAGACATTTTCGTTTTAGCGTCATATTTGGGGAATTATATGAAACCAAAGCAAGCAATGTTGAAGTTCAGTGTCTGATTTATTCAGAATGTTTGTGAAGTAGCTCTAGTTTGGCGAGTAATTGTATGAATCGCTAAACCTTTAAGTAGGCGACAGATGTTACTGTTTAGCTCTGTGTGGGAAAACTTTGTGGGCCATGCATAAGAAAACAACTCAGAAAGAAGTAATGGTTTTTGAACAAACTGTAAGACCTTTGTACATTTAACATCTCTGTACTTTAAACGAAGATGATTGTTGATAATATATTGTGTCCTGATTCTTGCTTCTCATTTAAAATGTTTATGTGTAAAGGGAATAACAGTTGCGAGATTGTTTGAGAACGTACAGCAAATCGTCAAGGCCAAGGCATATACAGATAAAAGCTTGTATTTAATTGCTTTGTTAGCCAATACTTGTGCTTTGTATGCAACTCGGTGCTTTCATTGTGTAAATTGTATGCTAATTATTTTTCGCTATTTATGTCACTACTTAAATATAATCTTGAAGAAGGGGTCTTTATGTACTGTACATTATAAAAACGAGTTCTTGCATAAAAGCGTTAAGGCGATTAAAAAAAGCGGTAATCGCATTCCAGGTAGAAATACTGTTCAAGTTAAACATTTACGACAGACCGGATATCGTTCGGTGACAAGAAACATGTTCCAAACCTTCGTGTTGATTTTTGAGTTGTTTTATTTATGGACGCTCTTTAACATCTGAGGTCATTAGCGTCCCATTCAATTCAGGGCGTGAAATGGCCGATAAATTTTGTTCAGAGGCCTGTTCTTTCAAGCTTGAGGTTCTTTTTCTTGCCGTAAATCTACGACACGGAACTCACAGTTTTACTTCTTTTCCAAAGGAAGCCATACTAAGGATTTTTACGCCCGAAAAAATCCATCGACCCTGGTCGGGGTTGAACCCACGATCTTGCGTTTACGAGGCAAGTATGTTTACCACTAGACCACCAGGACCGACAGCGCCCGTGTTCTTACGGAATAAAAGATGAATTACAGAAATTTACTACTCAGATGCCGGTAATATATTGCCGCCGAGGAGCATCATTTCAACGTCTTTGTTAAAACTAGTTAGTGCTTATTATTTTCAGTTTTAAATAGAATATAATGTTATGCTTTCAGTAAAAATATAAATGCTAAAATAAAAATACTAATTTTACGCGCGACGACTCTATCTTACTTTCTCTCTCTCTCTTCCTGTTGCGGCACTTACTTTCCCAATAAACAGGCGCTCTCAGGCTAGTCGCACCTCAAATAACGCATTGTAACTTACTATAAATTACAATTTTATTACACATTTCTCATTGGAACCGCTTTGTCAACAGCAAAACATGCGTTATTTATTGATAATTTTACAATTTTTTTCTCCCTAGAGGAAGTTAGTTTTTAGCAAATGCAGTGCATTAATTGCTTTTTAAGTGAAATTATTTTTAAGATATACTTTTAAAACAATTAATGTCCATACATGGAAAACTTAATGCTAGTCAATAAACTTAAAATAAAAATGTCTAGTTTATGAAACTTGTTTGTCCTTAATAGTCATTTGAAAAGTGTATTTGCTATATTTTTAGGTTATGAATGGATGCGTATAGAAGTTCGTCCTCTAGTTGTCATTTAGCGCATCCGGAAGAGTAAAGGAGACAAATGGCTGATTTTCATTTATCAGGTGACCTGAAAAACGCATTGATTTCTTCGTGTTGGCAGATCCAAATGAATGAACAGTATCTGTGGACATTACTGTTGTTAATTTTTATTAAGCCATTTTATTACAAGCTTTTCCACCACATTGATTAAAAACAAAGTAAATAAATGTTAGATGAATGAATGTTTGTTTTCAAAATATTTGCGAATTTCATGGGTAGTTTTGGGATGGATTTGTTACCATACGTTCAACAATATTTAGATTATCACACATTGTGACACATGTTTTACTGATTTACGCAGATCTGCATAGCCTCACTTGTGTTATCTGTTACCGTATACAGGAAAACATTTCATATCGCATATGAATCACGTTGGTGTTGATTGGAGTTATCTTCATATTGCACTTCACCTCGTTAGACAACATGTAAGCAAGCCAATCATACCGTGTCGAGGTAGTGTTTTGTCTCTGGCAGTGCTATAAATGTTGCCAAGTTCAACTGAGGAAACCATTTGAATTTTGATGACAAGCAAAGCTTTTGTAAATATTTTGGAAAGAGAATCCTGCAGCAATCGATCACATTTGGTTCACTAATGAGGTCAGTTTCCATACGAAAAGTTTAGTAACGAAATAACAGATGTATGTATGTATGCATATCTGGACCACTAAAAATCCGCTAGATGCCTTTGCATTTTCATAAAGGCATACTATGTCGCACTAGGTTATTATCTGCAATTGTTGGGCTGTTCCATTCACAGTCAAGGGCTATACATTTGTTCCGGCAAGTTTCTAATTTTCTAACCTTACTGACAAAATAGCTTTTGTAAAAGCGTGCGAAATTATTACAAATAATATTCACGAGAGGGCCTGATTATCTGGAAAGTTCACCAGGCCCTCGAGTGATATTTATAAGGACTATTTCAGGAATAAAATAAGAATTTAAATATAATTCCTCTAAACTGCACTTAAAAAATTGTAATAATTGTATATTTACAATTGACTTTTCAAGCTATCTTGCGACAGAAGAAAGCCGATTGTCAGTAATGCCAATAGAGAAGAGCAAAATGCGGGTTTTTGAAATTCCCCACAGAATATTAACACTTGTATAAAACGATATACTTATGCATATCTATTCTCTTCAGAAACCGTGAGACTGAAGTAGACAAAAGTTGACTATTACAACGCTACCGTTGGATTTTCTAATACCAACTGAAGGGAAAAAATGACATACAGTGTCTCTATTTTTCTTTGTATTCTGTGGTTTGGAATTCCTAATGACAAAATCAATTTGCATATTTGACGCATCACCAAAACACTTTGAAGAACTCTCCATTTTGCATTAAGATTGTCGATGCTCTTGTTGCTATCAAGTTTCCCATCACCTCTAGCAAAAGTGGTCAGTGATGCTTGTTCAGGAATTATACAGTGGAGGTATAGAATTGGCTACATTGACCATAAGACAAATGCACGTCGCGTGATAAAATAGATTTGATAATTTTTTTCTCCATAATGTTACTCCGCAGTCCGTAGTTTTGTTTCGTTTCATTGGCCGATTTTAAGATGACGTCACATGAGTAAAATAGTCATTGGAATCTTAATTCAAGCATTTTTTTTTCTATGTATCCAAATGTTTAAGTTCGGAACATGAAAAAGTCTCCTTAGTCCTAGAGAAAGAGCACTTTTTAAGTGCCAAACGTTCCGAACGGTTCAACATAACAGACTCACGTTATGCTTCTCCAAATATATAAATATTATTCTTTGTGAGAATAAATAACTAAAATAGGGACTATCATCTCCCCAGCTGACGAAACTGTCTTCACACTTTCACCATTCCTTCACTACTTAGACATGCAGTACTACTGACATGTTTAATTATCGCTCTGATGCTAAAGGCCTTGCGTATTTCAAATAAATCCCACCAAACACTGAAGGAAATGCCCTGTACAGTCTCAGCTATCTCTCGCATTTTCACTCTAAGATCTTCCATTACGAGATCATCTTTATGAATGATATTGTTTGTGCGACTTCAGTCGTGCGCGTGGACTTCGGACATGTTCAGACATTTCGACTCATTTACCCGAAAATGAATAGCCTTCAACGCTGTTGCAGAGCCTTAGTGAAATTCGCGAATCTTGGAGTTGATCAGTGCCACTGTCCACTAGCCTTTGAAATGTTAACAACGCAGTACACATCGCGGCTGGCTGAAGCTTTCTGTAGGCCGTTACAATAACAAATGACACCGCTTAGGAACTTTCGCGCCTTTTTATAGAACATTTTCACTTGTCAAATACTTGCGCATTACAGTTGAGAAAACACTGAAATACTGAGCCATTTCAGTCTGCGTGAGTAAGAACCTCTGCAACAAATTCAGAGAAGAGATAATTTTCACAATGTGGAAGATTTTTGTTTAACAAACTATGTTCTTTAAAGCGTCATCATCGAAGGAACACAAGTGTTGAGAAATTTAGCATATTTTTATTATTTTTTTCTGCAACTATCTTTGAGACAGATTGCAGAAATGTTCCAAAGGGTTTGTCGTGAACGTGGCCACATTCATTAAATCGCCTGTTGGACTCTGGCAAACATCTCAGGTCTAGACTACACATTGGGGTACACGGCAAGGACAAGGTAGCGTCACGTAGTTTAACTATGGAACCAGTAGGTACACATAGACAGAAAGCGTACTTTTTAAACGATACATCAGAGAACATAGGTTGTTTAAAAAAGTATTCTTCGTTGTGAGACCTATCTCTTTGTTTTGTCGCAGAAGTCCTGACTCATCCTGTATTTACATTGAGTTCAGACTTCCTGATGAAGATACTAAACCAAGGGTAGAGCAAAGAAAAACTCTCTGCAACGTGCTGTTGCCACAGAATATCAAACGAGATTTTTCACAGTGGCTTACCACGAACATGCTACTTATTTTGTCTGTGCCAGCTAAAGAATTAATTTTAATTAAGTAATTTAATTGGCTGATATTCCATCCATCGAATGTGATTTACACTCCTAACAATTTCTCCGAAAATAATAACTTAAGTAACTAACTTCATTTTTCCTGGTTCTGTTGATATCGTTTTCCTTTCTTCCTTTTGATCGAATGCAAAGTGTAATATATTCCACCCCGATGATCATTCAGAGGAAAAACGTTTTGATTCATGAGCTACCTGATCGTCATAGAAATGCTTTCAGCGATCAACCTGATGGTTGGACTGCGGTGCACATTTTCTTTTTTCTCAAGGTGCGAGAAAAGCTTTCCTTGATCTCTCCCTCTTCAGTATGCGATTTTAGTGGCGGGGGCTCGTTTCCCGAAGTATGCGTGATGCGAAAGATAACTTCTGGGTGCTTCTATTCTTCTACCAAACCGCCGTTTCATAACATTTCCATCATCGTGTTTGTGTTTGATTTATGTCCTTCAGGATATGTTTATGACTGGATTGTACCGTACTTTAAACTGTGTTATATTCTATTTTCGATGCAACGGTTTACGTCGCAATTGGTTCTGGTGATGTAGTGGTAACCCTACTTGCCTCGTAGACCCAAGATCGTGGGTTTATTCCCGGCCAGAGTCCCTGACTTCCTTCGGAAGGGAAATAAAGTCGAAGGTCCCTGTCGTACATTTACGACATGTAAAAGAACCTGAAGCCTGAAAAAAGAGGACTCTGAACAAAATTTGTCGCCGTTTCACGCCCTGAATTAAATGGGACGCTGATGATCTGAGATATTAAAAAGCGTTCGTAAATAAACCAAATCAACAAAAGTAAAAAGGGAGCCCGGAAGAATAAAAAAGAAACTTATTTATAGCCGCAAAGAGTTTGTAATAAATCATGAGTTGTACGAACTGGACCGACACCGCAAGGAACAGACCGGCCGGTGCACGTATGACGTAACTCATATACACGTGGCTATCGATATTATAAGGTCCGATTCAGAGAATACTCTTTCATTATGTCACACAAGTAGTGCATGGAACCTCTTCGAGCAGGCACTGTTGGAATTGTTGTATATTGTATGTGATATTCTGATTCTCGAGTGCATTGACTTATACGTTAATTCTATACTTCTATATTCTGTACTTCATACACTTGTATTTAATATTTAGCAATTTAAATATTTAAATTGTTAAATAAGAAGAGTTAGGTTAATTAAATTTATCTTAAAAGTCGCGTTACTTACTAATACAATTAAACATCGTTGCCTTTATGGTATTAATAACCTTAATAAGCATTAAATTTTATGCTTCTATATATTTTTATAGAAGAATATTTTTTTTATTTTAGTTTAATGGGAAAAATATTCTATTATTTTAAATGATATATGGCTGTTATAGTTACTAACTTTAAAAATACAACACTAGCAGTGTTAAAAGTATAACATTTAAAACAATTAATAATAACATTAAATCAACTGCATTAATTAATTTTCCACCAATCTCTTGTATTTGAAACAATGAAAAAATTACAAAATTTCAAAATTATTTAGATACCACGAATGTGTTATGTGTCGGGTTGTGTATTAAACTACAGATCACAAAAGACTTGTGCAACTATTTTCCTATTCCCTTAAGATGAAAATAAGGGACATTTGAGGATTTAGAGCATGTATATGGAAGATTTGTGTGAGGTAAAACCACAGTTACATTAAGCATTTTGTTGAGTGGGTGTAATTGCGAGAACACTGCTACTGGGGAAGTGATGCAGTATGGGGATGCTCGAAGGGAAAGATCAAATTTAACTTAATATGTGTACCCTTCCTATTTGACAACAATCCCGCTTCCCAAAAGAAAGAGCCCGAAAAACATAGGAATAAGACTAGTTAGATACGAATATAATTTTAAGTAAAGACAATTCAAATTTTCAAAAAAGTATTACAAAACTAGAATTACATAAGGATTCTCTTATCATGAGAGCACGAAATCAATCACATTTTTAAAAGTCAAGTATATCACCCTCCCTTCTAATTCCTGTTTCACTTACATTTTACTCTAATCCGTTGATAGAACTTTGACATTTAATATTACAACTTATCCATCCCATTTAAATTGGTTCGCCCCTTAACGACAACTTCATAATATAGGGAAACGTTTTATTGTGATTGTATAAACGTAAATATGTATAACAATTATATTTTATTTTTCAGCTTTAGTTTCCTCAAACTTATGATGTTGTCGGTTCTGGTGGTGTAACCCAAGACCGCGGGTTCGAACCCGGCCAGGACCGATGGATTTTTTCGAGCGTAAAAATCCTAAGTATGGCTGCCTTCGGAAGGGAAGTAAAGCCGTGGGTCCCGTGTCGTACATTTACGGCACGATAAAGAACCTCAAGCCTGAAAGAGAGGCCTCTGAGCAAAATTTGTCGGCCGTTTCACGCCCTGAGTTGGATGGGACGCTGATGACCTGAGATGTTAAAGAGCTTCCGTAAATAAATCAACCAACCTATCAATCTTATGACTATTTTTATGAAACATTTCTAACTTGCATACTTGCGATTAATATCAGCGTTAGTTAATTTCTTTATTTAACATAAACTTCCATAATTCTCGATATATTTAGTTTCCTATACTTGCATTTAAATGTGTCTGAATGTCTCCTAACACACGCAAAAACATGTGCCATTTACTACGGAAGCATTACTGCTGAGACGTCACATATGCTAGGAAGCACGCTTTATTGTATCGATGGCCACGGTATTACTCGCGGACATTCTCCTCCGTTACGCGTGTCAAGGTGGTCGTAGTTGTTCCTATAAACTGCCTGGTTCCTGGTACAGATAATAAATCAGTGTTTGTAAATGTGCCATTGTAGGAATTCCAAAAGATGAGGAAATTCGAAAGCGACTTCCTTCTATCACCAACAGTTCAATCTGTGATGAATATGTAAGTTAATGGAAAGTTTTGTTAATATGAATAATGTTAACGTAAAAAGCTTTATAGATTTAAGTGCATCAGTTGCAATCTACTTTAATTCCATGAGTAGGGCAAGGGAGTTTGAGGTTAGGTATAGTAAACTATATTTTGTACATTTAACAAAATAAACCCCTAATGGGTTTAAAAAGAATTAATATGAGCCTTTAGTAGTGATTTCTTTGATGCCCATAGTTTATTGCTAGCATATATTAAGTGCATTATTGCAAACTTTAATGTCATAACCCGTAAGTACTTACAGTGCTCAGGGTGGTTTGAGGTTAGACATTATAGCACAGCATATTTTTATGTTTACCAATGAAATTAAAGGGTTAGATGGAAGATGGGAAAAGAGACATGCACTACTCTAAGTTTAACAACTTATACTTTTATTCAGGTGATAAGTTATTGTTTGTGTGCAAGGAAAATGAACTACTACCATAAAATTTCCAAACAAATAATTTGAAGCTGTGTTTGAATTAATTAACAGAATCATTACAGTATATGAATTTGGCAGAAAATAAGTTATGGTTGCAGAGTGAGTGATTTTTGGAATTAAATTTATCACAAAATTTGCTTAGAAACAAACTTCAAATCAAAGAGCTTAATGATTTAAGAAATCTTAAGGAACCTGATGCTATTCAAAATAGTTTGAATTTCAATCAGTTTCTGTAATGTAAAAAATGTAAATCTCATTTACCTATCATAACATATACAGGATATTGTGCATTAAAGAAAGTAAAATATGATGATTGCAGATTTTATACACCATAGATAGAAAAAATTAGAGTACAGACTAATTAGTAAATTGAATAGATGGAAAATGTAGTTTGCAGAAAAACTCGCTGTTTTATTTATAATTATAAACAAATTCTTAGAAGATAAAGGCATTCCTGAATTTTCATTACCAAATGCGATTCATTTTCATTATTATTTTACATCAAATTCACTCTAATGATACATTTTCTGTTGAAAAGTCCTGTGGGAAAATTTTTGTACAGCAATTGATAACATATTGGACAACTACTGCAAGATGAAAATTAATGCAACACAATTCAGAACAGCAAATAAAAGGAGACTTTGTATAGTTAGCTAAGGATAAGAAGGCTATTGGAGACAATAGGAAAGAGACACGTGTCAAGTCTAAATGACAGAAAATCTTTCATTGTAATTTCTAAATCCTTTTTATACCTAGAATGTTTAGGTCTAAAATATAGTAATTTGTTCCGGAAATTATAAAACTGTTTTAAATATATATTCTGAATCAGTTTTCAGACTAATATGATATGATATGATATATATATATATATATGTATGTATAAATTGTTCTGGAGTAAACATTTTAAATTGCGATTTTTCTTTTATGAATACTAGAAAGAATCAATATTAGAAGTTTAGCTTTGTTTTATCTACTCTTCGCTGTTTGTTGCAAGCAAATATTTTAATGATATAAATTCTATAAATGTATATGTATAATTGTTAAGTTGAATGAATTAACATGAAATGTTATATTGGTTTCTATAAATTTAAATTTCTTGGAATCAGAGTTACTCATACTATAGGATGTTCAGAAAAATGTTATGTCGTATTTGAATGTACACATTTAAAAGGTTTTAATATATGGTATGCATATTCTTTAATGTACACATAGCATTGTTACGTTGAAATGATGATTCAACATCAAATGTTATATTAGTTTCTATGAATTTTAAACGTGGTTGTTAGCCTTCTCTTGCAATCAGAATGACTCATAATGTAGGATGTTGGTTTAGTATATATATATACACTAAATCATATATATAATTTTGGATTACTAATCGCAAACGCCACCACTAGATTACGTAGGGGGTTCATGAAGTACTGTTATGATTTCTTGTGCTTTATTTGACATAAATACCATTTTTAGTCAACATTTATACTTAATGTCATGTTTTTCTTTTCTTTTCTTTTTTCTTTTTTTCTTTTTTTCTTTTCTTTCTTTCTTTTTTTTTTTTTCAAGCAATTGATACCTATAAAAAGTTTTAAAACTTTTCCTCTTAAATTTTGTTAAAAGTATTAACATAAAAATATATTGCAATAATCACTTCCCACAACAGTAAATTTAACTCTTTTTTGAAAAACTTTGCAACATTCAACAATGATTTTTGAATGGAAATGTACAAAGTGTAACCCAACATCATAACATTGTGTTTTTATCGGTTACTGCTCCGTTCTGCACCCAATTGAGCCGTTTGTTGGATATCAAGCAAGCTGTTTTAGGTACTAGTTTTATACTTAGATGTAATAGTGGAGTTGTACGAATATTTCAAAATTGTAACTCAGTACAGATGGGGCTAATAGTTGTGACACATCTGCAATAAAACAGCGAGTAAACATATGCACAAAATTAAAATATTGATAATAGTAAAAATGTTGTATAAGAAAATAAAAATATTTTCTTTACTTTTCTATTTATATTAAATAGTGTGTTTTCTCAAAGTATAACTAGATTTATTTACCTTTTGTTTATATTTTCCATAAAAAGCATTATTTTAGAAAAAAAATCAGAACGTTTAATTTTGAATGACAAATTAAGCTCTTTGTTTAACATCTTCCGGAAATTTTGTTTATAAAATGTTTACAATTTGGGTTGTGCGTAGGTTATTTATGTAACATTATTTATTCTACTATGAGAATTAGCCCTTTGTCGTTTGTTTTATTTACATTTGGCATTACTGAATATGCACTGTAATCTCTCTATAATATATCCATAATATAATATCTATAAAAACTTTTATTTTACTTTTTGAAAGAATACCGCAGGGGAGAAATGCCACCAATATAAGCATGTATAAAGTTCCCTCCATGAAGGAAATCTTAAGCACCAGAAAAACACACACAAGCACTATTAGCCAAATACTTAGTTTTGCAATTGTTTCATGTTAGGTATTTATTTCAATCAATAATTCACCACCAGATTGATTGATTGATTTATTTATGGACCCTCTTTAACATCTCAGGTATCAGCGTCCCATTCAACTCAGGGCGTGAAACGGCCGACAAATTTTGCTCAGAGGCCTCTCTTTCAGGCTTGAGGTTCTTTTTCGTGCCGTAAATGTACGACACGGGACCCACGGCTTTACTTCCCTTCCGAAGGAAGCCATACTTACGATTTTTACGCCCGAAAAAATCTATTATATGTGCTTTGTGTTTATATGTGTTATGTTAATTCAGATGCAAGTACAATAAATCAGGCACATATATTAATCCTGTTTTCCTCCGCCTTTGCTTAATCTCTTAAAAGGGTATTGCGTTGTTAGTAGACTAAAATAATTTTAATGAGTTAACACCATTCATATACGCATAACGAAAGGTTAGTTCTTTTGGTTTTCATAAAATAAACAAATGGTAACCATGTCATCATCATTACAATTATTTCAGTATGACCAGTGTTTTGTATTTATGGATAACTTGTCGTATAATAAGATAAGTACGGAGCAAACCTTTGATAGACTTATTTCCTCTATCCAGCTACCTATTTGTGTTAAGTTGACATGACATGTATGATAAATGAACTATATGAAAGTTCGCTCAGGAAACTTTCAGTACATGTTTATTGCTGAACAGATATTTCGGTTTAAAAGTGAGAGAGTATAATTTATTCATTTATTTTATATGGAATTATAAGGTATTTCGATTGTGTGACAGTGTGTAAACGAATGCAATAATCCTAGACACAAGAGATTTGGTGCGAGGTTATTAGGTTTGTCCTGCACGTTAGATTGTAACGATAGCAGCAGTTCATATATTTACCTTTATTGTACAGACTTTTAGTATTGAATAACGGAACTGACTCAGACAGAAAAGCGTTGCTCTAAGTTAAGTTTAAAATAACTACCACTCGTGCGACAAGTGTTCTGGGAGATAGCCAGAGCACGTAAAAAGGATGAATCAGCACAGTTTGAACTGAGCCCCCACTTCGATGTCCAGGACGTTAAACTCTCGCACCGGATGCTTACATAACGTTTGTAGACATGACGTCGCTACAATTTTTGTTTAGCTCAGATGTAAACAGAGCCCGCTATGTAGAGAGCGTACACGTGTTGCCAACTTTATCAGCAACACAAATGCCTTGCTTGTACCGTATGCCGTCTTTAGGCTTGCATGGAAAGAAAGGGTTTCCCCTTAAAAGATTGTAAATGGCGGAAGATGTAAACATAGTTGGTTAATAAATCAATAGATATGCATGGGTATCGAACCCATGATGTTCCATCTGCGCATGATTAAATTTCATCTCCGGAATGGTAAAGAATTGCGGCTACTGCTCTTTTTAATTCTGGAGAAACGTTGTAATATTCAAAATCTGCGTTGCAAGAGCATGAATCGATAGTCATTTTGGAGAACAGTCATTAAACAATCAAACTAGTCAATGTATGTTGAGTAAAAACAGAAATCATATACAGAGAAAAGGCGTTCTCAACGATCATATTCTTAATGCTGAAATATTAAATGAAGCTCATCGAATTCCACGTAATAATGTAACATGTATGAATGCTATAATATCTAAGTCCACAATATGAAACGCCTGGCTTCTTGCCTTACAACACGAACTTCCGTCACATTCACTGGTTTTGGTAACCAATGACCTGACTAGTTTGATTCTTCGTGATCGCGCTATTAATAAACAATTAGAAAATAACTTTCAATTTATTCAAAACAGCCACTGGTTGCCGAAATCGTTAATGCGCAGAATCGTGAGCGTGAGCTCTGGGGTTCGATTTGCATCAGGCACATCTTCCCTGGCTATGTTTTTCCAGGTTTTCCTCATTCCTCATAAATGGCAAATGCCATTTGGAATGCTTCCTTCCTTTAAAAAAAAATCCTTTCGCAGTTTGTCATTTCATCTGATGTATAGTTGATCCTGATAGTCTAGTGGTAACCAGCCGGAAAGAAGAGGTCTGAGCAGAAGTTATCGCCCATTTCACGCCCTGAATTGAATGGTACGCTGATGACCTGAGATGTTAAAGAGCGTCCGTAAATAAACCAAACAAATCTTATGTGTCATCAGCTTCCACCGCTTGTGATGCCTCAGTAGTTAAAACGGCCGCTAAACACTATTAAAAAAAGGATTAAACCACGAGAACATTAAAATATGTTAAATTATCATGGCTTAATGTTGTTTGGTGATCAGAAAAATGAATGTTGCCAATGAATTTCTACAACGACAGCTTTAGAAGGAATTATATGCCAACCAGACCTGACCTAACTCATACCCACTGCTCACTGTGATGCTTGCCTTGAAGTCTAAGTGTATGCGTCAAGACGTTCAACACGTCATGTGTGAGCTAATAGCGGCGTACCTATTCGTAGACTGGCAGCAATCTGCACAGATTTGCGCCCACTAATCCTGCGTAATTATAACCTTTCGAACGCCTTCAAGCAGAATGCTGTCTTGTCCTCCTGTTGACGTAATTATGGTATATTGAGCTAGCGCAGGCGTCGGAGAAATCCTGCTTGAT
This sequence comes from Metallyticus violacea, assembly GCA_030762175.1. Lineage (NCBI taxonomy): Eukaryota > Metazoa > Arthropoda > Insecta > Mantodea > Metallyticidae > Metallyticus > Metallyticus violacea. The sequence goes on from CM060831.1 coordinate 38,379,097, forward strand.
ATTTTATTTGAATAAGGCGTTACTGTACCTGAAGGCACAGTTATAAAATCTATATTAACACACTATGACAACCACCGCCCAGTTTTTCAAATGCATGCCTATAAGCGAAATTTCGTTTTGTTTGATTTGTGAGAGCAAACAAATCAATTTGCTCTATGGAACTTCTGCAGGCCATAAAATATTAAAAATGTTGCTGCCCACTTTCTACTGTAAACGAAAGAAATTAATATTAAGGAATTCGTGATAAACATGCGAAATTTTCTGTGAAATAAAAGCTATACACTCATAATTCTCGATCATGTCATGCAAGTAGCATAATATATCATGATACATAATTTAATTGGAATCGAAGGGTTCAAGTAAAGAAATATTCTGAATATAGAAAATGTCAAGATTTGCACTACATGGCGTAAATTGTTTAAAAGCATATGCATTGCATAGTGTAATTACTTATGTTATACAGAACTTGTATTACATTAAATATTTGTCATGTTTTAATGCGATAAATGTAGAATACTCATTCATAGAAAGTTCTAATTATATGTATTTACTATATGCAATTGCTATAAAGTATATGAAATATATTTTGCAAAATTTTTAATATGTTATAAAAAGGAAAAAAAAAAAAAAAAAAAAAAAACATATTGCCCATTACTTTTGTATAGCACTAGGTCATGTTAAATAAGTATTCTATAAGGCAAGATTTGTATCTTTGTTCATCACTTAATAATAATAATAATAATAATAATAATAATAATAATAATAATAGTAATAATAATAATAACCATAATAATAACTTGAAATTGTTTGGGAGAGCATTAAATACTCTTATGCATTCGTAACGAACTCCGTTTTGATAGCTAGATAAATTAGCAATAAGTATATGAAAAGTTCATTTTTTTGCTAATGTTGATATGTATTTATAAAATATTCTTTATATTTGATATAAAACTATATGTATATATTTATATTCACAAAGAAATGTTAAATCATCCGAATTGCCCTCATTTGAGTATCATATCTGACTCGCTTTCAACAGATTTTTTTTTTAAATATTAATTCATATTTCACAATTGTTTGGAAATAAACATAATAAACAAATATTACTGTAAATCTAAGCTGATATAATAGTGATCTGAATATCAAATATCTTTATGAGTATCAAATCTCACTCTCTTTCAATGGAATTTTCCAAAATATTAATTCATATTTCATAATTGAACAGAAATAATAAACAAATTTTAATGTAAATCTCAGCTGATATAAGAAAGTGATCTGAGAACATGGATAAAGGTCTTGGGTTTTGAGATAATATATACATATATATTATACATATATCTTCGTTTTGATTTTCCTCGCCCGCGGACCAGATCCAAAACTGGTAGATCAGAGGTGCACACTCCAACAGTAAGAAACTTGGTCGTTGATAACGCCGGTTAGTGCGTATTTAGGGGTTTTTTAATGGTGTTTAACGCCCGTTTTTACTACTGAGGCATCACAGGCAGTGAACACTGATGATACATGAAATGAAATTATATTTTGGGAAAGGCTTTTTTAAGGAAGGAAACGTTCCAGGCCTAAATTTAGGGTACCTCCCCGGCATTTGCCAGTTATAAGGACTGAGGACTTCAGTCAGGGAGAGCGATCCTAGTGGGATTCGAACCCCAGACCTCCCGCTCACGAGTCCGCGCCTTAACGAACTCGGCCACCCGTGGCGGTATATATTTAGGTTTGAAACAGTGAGAAGTTACTTTTGTTGTTCCCTTTTGTTGATGTTTGCCATAGTTAAAAGATTTAAAACAGGAACAACGCATTTGCATTTGCTAGAACTTTTTAAGAAATTAATCCGCTGCTTACTGTCTTGAAGACTTTCTGAAATGTTTGCTAGGAATTCCTCTACTTTACAGATCTACAGTTAAAAACAACATAGTCACTGTTGGACAAGTAAATAAGACTAGGGGGACATGTGTTAGAGCTGAGATAAAATTGGATGATATCGCTCTCGGTTAGAGCAATCACTGCAGAAGTCCGCTATACATAAGCGTATTCTGCTACAAAATTGTTTAAATTTCTTCCTTCTGAGATTACTGAACCACTGTGGTTACTTACACCCCACCGGTTGGAAATTTTCACCATTTATGAAAAGGGTAAGCACGTTTTTATTACTTTGTCGCAACTAAGGGCAACGGTACTGTATTCTCCCGGCTGCCAGCTCTATCCGCGTATGGAGAAAAACAAAACAAAATACCCTATGTTTTTTCAATATACACGTTCATCAACTTGGAAAACCCGAAACTTGACATTTGCAGCTTATATAATCGAATATTGATACCTATGGGATGTTACAGCAGTTATCAGTATTTGCTTAAGTTGAGATGAATGAAAGCCTTTAGTGGGCATGAAGAATCCATATTGGCATTCTCAAAGGTTTCCAGCGTCGTATCAAATAAAGTGTCACTAGCAAATGGTTCAGTTCAAAGCATTTTATATTAACGATCTTTTTTTCCAAGACAACATCTTGATCTACTCTTTGAGAAAGAAAAGTTTTTCTTATTATTCAGACACATGCCAAAAGTAAGAATATTGGTATTTCCCAGATAGCTCTCTTGCACTGCATATACTTTTGTTATCGAATTTACGAACTGTTCTTTAAAACACACACACACACACACACACCAGGCATTGGGGTAAAAGGAGACCTTTTTTATTATTTCAATACTAAATTATGAAAAACATTAACCTATTAAATTTATCTTTGAGGCAGAGCATCAAGCTCAACTGCAGAGGTATAATTTCTGTAGGGTTTTACCGCATAGCAGTCGGCCTCTCACTCACGAAAGGTAAAGCGATTTGGTAACAAATTATTAAATTTAATTACGAACGTACCTGCCGCAGTGAACTTTGAAATTGTGACCCTCGTTTTCCATTTTTTTTTTTAACTTGCTGGTGATATTACATTAAGCCTTATGCGCTAGAGGTCGCTTTGAGAAATTGACATAATTTGCAGATCCAGGATGCTGTGATGATTTTACCTTTTACACTTACTGTTACAGGATACACAAATTATAAAACGAATAAATTCCGAAGGATGGAAAGAAAAAAAAAATCAAAACGTAAAAAGAAGTGGGAGGGAACTTCGTTGAATGACATGTTTCATTTGGGAAAAGTTTTCTTGAATGCATGTCTTGCGATCTTAGTTATGATCGCTTAATAAAATACATGCCTTACGCAGAAAATGTGAGTGTTTAAAGCGCTCGTAGAGCATTAATGTGTTTAAACAAAGCGAGATGCATTCTTTTCACAAAGGCATTTTCTGTGTAATCTGCGTGGGTCAGCGAGTATTTATTCTCTTTACTAAAGATAATTCTAGTGGTTTCAATCTGAAAAAATATAACGAAATTATACGTTAACAAACTGAATATCCACAGTACGATATGTTTTCTTTGATGAAGTTTTTATGGGAACTGCGAAGCGAAATTGGGATATTTTTATTGGTTAAATTTAGAGATTTAAAACTGCTTATATATTGTTCATTCTTAGTATTTTCTGCAAAAAAAAAAAAAAAAAAAAAAAAAAAAAAGTTTAATTAGTCAAAATTTCACCTATGTATTACTTTTTTATTTAATTTTTTAACCATTCATTCGCTAAAAACTCCATCCTCCTATAAAAAATTGGCATTTGTTCTGCAAAACTTTGTAAATATTATCTAAGTGTTGCCTTACAGAAAAAAATACCATGAATTTTTAATTTTAATTATGATTGTCGGTTAATTAAAAGAAAAGCATTGCACATAACATCTAGCGAAATTTTATCATTTACTGTAATAAAGTGTTATCGAAAAATCCATTTTGAGCGTTTCACAGAAAAATGCATTCTAACTTTTATGCAATAGAATTCACAGAATGTCTCAAAAGTTTCAAGGATATACATAAAAACGGCTAACTTTTGAGTCCAGGCAAATGTACTAAAAGTAGAACAATTATTTTGTAGTTTTTGATGCCTAAAAGTTTCAAGCTTCTCAGTTTTTCTCTCTCTCCCACTTTGAGGTCAGGACTGAACTTGTTCTCTTTACTGTCGAACCTACGTTACTTATAAAACATTCCTCGTAAGAGATGATAAAACCAAATTGAAAAAAAGTCTATAGAAATGACTTGTATATGATATAAGTGTTTGTTGTTCATTAACTTCTTTCGTTGGTATCTTAAACTCTGGGAGTAGCTAACTTGATATTTATCTGTAATTTGAATTTTAAAATCAAAACATATAATTTACAACGATCGTTAAAGATAATCGCGATTCACGTATTTATTGCAGTTTAATCAGCAGTTAGCAAGAAATTTTGAACAGACTCTAATGATTAATTCCTGAGTTATTACATATCATTACAGTAATTTGATGCCATTTGGTATTCCAGACTTAATAAGCACCTAGATCCCAGCCAACAAGTCACAATTTCTTGCCTTAAATTAATGTCGTCTTCTTGGTGCAAACCAAAGGATAAATCATTGGCAAAATGGTGAAAATATAATTGTGCAAATATTAAGAAAGGAAGATAAATAACGTGTAATAAAACTAGCTTATATTTTGTCTCACCTTTTTAGGAATTTGTGAGGATTTATTATTATTATTATTATTATTATTATTGTTGTTGTTGTTGTTGTTTCCACTAATTAGCATGCGATATAACACAAACCCACATCCTTACAGCTTCAGCTCAAGACATTTGATTAGAAATGTATCATTTGATCATGATCTGCTCGTACATAACAGAAAATGAGCATAATCTCTATACTAATAGAATGTGTTAACAGTTTATTGATGCATTTTTCCCTGGAGCTTATACCTTCGGTTTATATTTTGTATTAGCGTTCTTCCAAACCAGTTTTCACGTCCGCTGTTTGCACCCTGAATTTAAAAACTGTATATTAATTATTGCTTGTCATTCCTTCCATTAGCCCTGATTTAACCAATATTTCTTTATTTATCATCTGGAATACTCTGTCTATTAATAAATATTCATAGATGCCCTTTTAAGATGAAAAATTCCTTTCCATTGATCAGCATTCCCAGAGGCATTTTCCATATTTTCAGTCGTTTACTTTAACACTTATCATTGCCTTATCTATTCATGCTTGTGGAGAAGAGAAATGGCTAAGCACTTTTCTGCATAAATCGCGTACTTCTGCTTTAAATCTTATGTATTAACAGTATTATTTATTTGTAGTTATTATTTTGTGAGCGTCTGAAATTCTGCCGAAAGCTGGAAAGTGTTCTATAAGAGAATGTCATTTTTTTCTTCTCATCTTCATTCCTATCCACACACACCCAACGTCGGCGAAGTAATCAGGCGTTCCTACCGGTACAAGCGATGAACTATTTCTTGCACCTCCGCAACACTGGTGTAGCGGTTTCTCTTCAGATGTTCTTTCAACTTTGGAAAAATTTAAATTTTGCAAGGTACGAGATCTGGGCTGTACGGCTTATGTGCATTTGTGTCTGTTATTTGTTGTCCACGGGGCCTGAGATGGCTATATTGTCACCTTTCAGCCTCCTTGCCCAACATCTGACAGTACTCACATCCAAACATGTATTGCCATGGACAAAACTTATGTTCGTTGAATGTCCACGGGCGCACAACCTTCTGCAGTGAGTAAATTCGGTAGCACCTTATTGTTGCAATCGTACGTCCATGTACGTCGCAATTTTGACTTTTATTGTGCGGAAGCGTGACGTTGCAGATGAGTGCTGCAAGGTATCGTGATAGCCGTTCAATTGGACATTATTTTAATACTGTTTCAAGTCCGTATCTTGCAAGCTTTTGAGGCAAATTCTTTTTAGAATAGCCTCATACACATTGTCACAATCTCCTGTTTTCACTCTCCTAAAATATCATTCTGTAACTTATTTAACGAGCTGGGAGCCGGACTGCGAACGTAGCTGCAACACTGATCTAGAGAAAGTTTATCAGTCATTAATTAAAACGGAACTAAATTGAGGGAACATCGGACCTAGGTATACACCGAAAACATAAACATTCAAGTTAAAGTTTAATACATTTATAAATTATAACTAGCGCTTACATCATGATGGATGCTAACCAAGATTTCTACCCGGGGAACAGATGGCGGCATATCCTCTCCTCAAGCTTCCACACGCGACTCTCTCTTGAGACCGTTAAAAACAACGTTTTTACTTCATGTTACGCTTGCTCAGACCCTTATTTTGCTTACATAATCTTTCCCAACCGTCATTTCCAATTTTTAACTGCCCTAACGCTACAATACATTTCCCCACATACTGTTTATTCCAATATGCCGCAATATGTTAATAAGTTTAATAATTTCTATGCAATAAAATCGGAATGAAAAGGATTTAAGTTATGCTGGTTGGTTGGACTGTAGACAGCAGGTGGTGAAGGTAAGGGTAGGTCCATAAGTTTCCGGCCTAATCTTTTTCTAGTTATGATAAATACAAAAACTATATTTCACTTTTCAATATAGTTACCCTTTATTGTAATACACTTCTCACATCTTTGAATTAACATTTCAATCCCCTCCCCCCAAATAGACAGAAGCCTTGTCTGCAAAATGGGCATAAACAGTATCCATCACTTCTTCGCCACACTTAAGTTTCCTTCTCGAAGGCCCTTCTTAAGTTCTGAGAAGAGGAAATAGTCACTGGGAGCTATATCTGAGCTGTAGGGTCGATCTCCTTGAAGTCACCTTTCTTCACAGCTTTCTTTGCAACAACAGATGTGTGCACAGGCGCGTTTCGTGAAGAAGGCACACACCACCACTCAGCTTTCTTCGCCTTTCTCTTTGATGGAAGCACGTAGTCTGTGCAGTAAACCAGCCTAGTACTCCCCGTTTACTGTGGTGTTCCTCTCCTTGAAGTCAATGAAAAGTATTCCTTCACTGTCCCAAAAGATTGTGGCCATGATCTTCTTGGTTGACTGAGTGACCTTGGCCTTTATAAGCGGTGCTTCGCCTGGTTTACGCCACTCTGTTGATTCTCTTTTGAACAAGGGATCATACTAGAGGACCATAGTTTCATCTTCTGTAGCAATGGTTTGCAGAGCTTCTCTCTCGTTATCACGGCAGAACTCAAAAAGTACCTGGCAACAAATGCTACTTTTGGACTGAGAAAAGAAATCTAGGCATTCATCTTGCACTAACCTTATTCATATTTAAATGTTCATGAATAATTCGAAGGACTGTCGTTTTAGAAAGGCCCAACCTTACCGTTATTTCTGAAACTTTAAGCCGCCGGTCTTCCATAATTTCCACAAGAGCGATCGATGTTTTCAGGAGTCAGCACCTCCAAGGGCCGACCTGCACGCTCTTCGTCTTCAATGCTTTCTTTACCCATTCGAAAAGTTTGACCCATTGTTTTACGGTAGAATTTGAGGGGGATGCTTCCACATATACACCGTCCAGTTGCTGTTTAATTTCATGTGGAGTAAGTCCTTCTTTTGTGAAGAACTTAATGACAGCTCGAAACTCCATTTTGAACATGCCACAATCTTCTACACGTAGCCTTCTCTAGGCAACTATATCTGAACAACTGAACACATGAGAGCTGAAGTTACAGCTGCAATTATTTACTTAACAGATAAGGTATAATACCAGATAAGGGTTTTGTGAAGGCTATACTCCTTATCAGCGAGGCCGGACCTCGTACAATAGGGCAGGAGCTACAAGCCACGCTCACCGCTTAACCCTGTCACTCTCAATTCTTGTCCATCTGCTGAGTGGTGGCTCATAACCATTGTGTAGTTATCTATATTATGTACTTAAGAATTTTGATGCCATTATTTTGACCTGTTTCCGTTTTACTTCATTCGTCATGGATTTTATCGAGTGCATTTATTCATCATGGGACCAGCGGGGGACATTAATATAAAAAAGGACCTTGTAAAACTTCATTTTGCAGGAGAACAATAAAACAAACTCAGCTCGTGTAAAGTATACGTTCAAATAAGAAAAGTAAACTCTTTCCTCAGGATGTAGGAATCAGATATTGGATAAACCATGTAGGTACAGTGTAGCACTTTCAGCATTAAAGACCGGTATATTTTTGAATGTGGGTTATTTTTGTATTAAAATATTCCAAATATTTATATTACTAATACAATAGAAATATTATATTACAGAATTAGTTATAATGCATATTAATATCTTATGCACTGCTGTTATTTGACTCATCTATGTTTGCAACATCTCTATTATGATCGTCCCCTTGAAAACCAGTTGGACATAGAATTGGCGGTTTTCTTGAGATAGTGGTCGATATATATATATATGTATATATATATATATATATATATATATATATATATATTTTCAGATACTCCATTTTTAACTGTTTAATCCTCAAAGGTTTACAGTAATGAGGTTCAAAGGATAATTTCTCTTATTGATCTGTTAAACTGATCTCACCTTGAAGATTGTGTCCTATATATTCTCAGTTGACGGAACAAAATAGGGGTCGACTTTGATCTGAGAAAAGCTGGTGTGTGTGAAACACAAAGCACTTAAGTAATTTAGTCTGGAAATATTTAACTCAAGAACAACCCATATCAGCTGACAAGGGTAACTTTTGTTGTAAACTATAGGCAATTAGTATTTTTTCTGATAGCTACCTAGTTCCTTAAATGGATTGGTTTTTTGGGGTCTACAGACAGTTCAGATAATATAAATGCGAGCTTGTACAAGATCATTAAAAATGACAATGGATGTTTTTGCCATGTTTTCATATTTATTAAGTTCAGGGCCAACTGTCGCTTTCCACGTCTGTGAAGGATAAGCGCTGCTCAAAACGTGGTGTTCTATATGTAGCTTTCTAAGTTTCTTGTTCTTGTAGAATCCACATGTTATTTTAATCAAGTAATTTTGCACTTTAATGGTGCTACCCTTAACATTTCCAAAAAAGCACAGCCTGCATCAGTTCCTAACCTGGGAAACTAGTAGCCTTTTAAGAGTTCTTCGCATATCTCTCTCTTAGGTCATAGCCAAGGCATTTGGGCTTAAAAACTTGATTTCTGTAAATCACCGCATATACTGTTTAAAGCGCCATTTTTCTAGGAAGCTTTACAAATCAAACCCCAAACGCCTTGTATAGTGGAAAAACTGCTATAATGGTTCGCCATAAATGAAATGTGTACAACATGTAGTTGTGGTATGTGCATATAAACCTTTTATCTTGATTCAACATGGCTGCCACTATTTCAAAGCATTGTGTTCTAACGTTCGAATGCAGGCGAAAGACGTTTGTAAGCAAGTCGCCTGAAATGGTTACGCTTGGTTCTTGAATCGATTCTTATGGAGCTAGAAATCTCTTAACTTTTGGTTTAGTACTCTCTTGACCCAATAACTCAAGCAAAAAAGTCTAAGAGTGTCAAATCCAGTGAAAGTGATGGCCGTATCCTGTAGGAAAATTGTCCGTTGAGGTATTTTCTCACATCCAGCGCACATTTGTTTGAAAGAAAATGGTATTCATAATGCCATCCGAAATTTTCCAATAAAGCTCCTGTTGTACCTCTGCATACGTCATATCGCGGATTCGAGCATGACAGTAGCCACTCGTTCCTTTATAAATACTATTCTATAATGAATCTGAATAACAATGAAAATATAAACATATTTTTAGTTCTTTATGGCCTTACAACACAGTACTTAAAATGGGCATCCTCATTATAAAACGCATATATCAAGCCCGACAAACAACTGTGTTATGAAACTTGATCGAAACTGTATATCCAAGCTATATATTTATTTTATATTTAAGATCGTAAATAAATAACGATGATTATCAAAAAGATCAGCATTTATTATGTAGGGAAAAAAAACTAATGTGACAATGTGCCTGTTTTTCAGAAACTAGCTTCTCAAATACGGGACTGAGTATTTTACACATATTTTGAAGTTCAAAGTCAATTGCGTTTTGATGCCAGTCTTAGACGAGAAATCTATTTCGCAAAATACGAGATCACAAAATTTGGAAGCTTATCTTTAACTTTTTTCAGTTTGAAGAACTAGAAATGTTTATATATAGAACATATTTCGTGATCATATGTTTAGTGTGTAATTCTGTTTTGGTATGGTATTCGCTGATTTTATTTTCCGAATAGGGTCAACGTACGGCAGTAAAAGGCGGCAAACTAAAGTCTCACTAAAAACAAAGTGTTGTGCCTTCGAAAAGTGGAGAACTGCAGTCTTGCCGATTACTGTGCTCCCCTACAAAAACACCATTCCTGTCTGTATTATTCGTCTTATTGCTTTCCGAAGTGTCCTAATTAAATTGTTGTGATTTTAATAAATAAAGAAATAGATACTTTTTGTTATATTACATTTTTAATACAGGGCTATGTACACTTACCTGTGTTTTTTCCAGTACTGTTTGTAGCCATTATCTCCATTTGTCTATTATAGGGAATATCTGCTTTGTTACACGGAGAGTAATGATTTCTTGAATATTTTCGTAGTTGTTGTGCCGTATAAAGCAGGGGTTGCCAACGCCGAGTCATACTAGAAGTTTGCAACCCGCATCACTTCATTTCTAAGTAGCGGACAGGAATGCAGATTCATCTTAACATAATCATCGACCGTCCGCTGCTGTGCTTTGCAGGGGTAGTATAACTAGGATTGATTCGCCGTTACCAAACCCTGGAATATTCTTCTACTGCCAATTCCATCTGAGGATCTTTGTTATTAAAATAATTTTCCATATATTTTACAAAATAATTATAAGATGTGCTCGGGATCTTTTAATGCTATATATAATCTCGTAGTTTTTATCAATGAAGCTCTCCTATGAACTTGAAAAATGCTGTTTTTAGTGATAGTTGTATGAGTTTTAAGTAAAATATTTGGAGTGGTTACGATATTGTCTTCCTTCCTTCCTTCCTTCCTTCCTTCCTTCTTTTTTTTTAATGCACTCTGAATATACGTTCTTACTAAACGTTTAAGTTAAAAACAATTACTATTACATTGGAATATAGTGTGTTCGAATGTACAATTACTCTATATCAAACTGCAGAATTGCTGGTCGTTATTTAGGCGTCTACTTGCCGCTTATTTTAAGGCCAAGCAACAAGATTCACACTTTAGATTCTGATTAGTTTACATATCTTCCCTGATTTATTTTGTAACGTTATGACAATGAAACACACTTCGTATAAAACATTCACAGTATTCAAATTGGACAAAAGTTTTAAGTTTTACAACTTTGCTATAAATGTGACTCCGGTTTTTGATATTTAATATAAATCTAGTCGTAGATCTGATAGATATCACATCACTTTTCCCTACGTCGCCTTCACCGTTCTATTAGAATTGACAGACATGCAAGAGATTGAAGGTACGATTATGGGCGTTTGTCAGTTGGCCCGGGCAAATACAGGGACAGCACGAATCAAAGCAATATGAAAACCGTCACTCTCCATAATCGAAAAGAAGGCAGAAGTACATGAAATGATTTGTGCTTCTCTGTGCGGCTCTCCGTGCGTCAATCACGTGACAGATCCGAGCTTCAGTCATTGTCTGATCGCGAAGTTTTGACAGGTTTCTGTGATAAGAGGGCAGCTCTGTTTTTGAAATAGAGGCACGTCTGTCTACGTCTCGAAATCGTGATCCTTACATAAATAAATGACCAGCGCATGGCTACAACACCGCGTGACTCCTTTATGTTTCACAAAAGCGTTTCAAAATCTTCCGATCTAACATTGAAGCAATAGAAATACATTTTTTTACAATACATTTCTTTTTCAGCATATCAATAATGCCTAAGATGGCAACACCGTTGGGTAGTAGTGAAAGTGATATCAGTGATTTCTAAGCACTAGAGGAAGCAGCACGTGCGTTCGTTATTTCTGTTAGACTTGCCAGTCGTCCCGTATAATACGGGATGTACCATCTTTTAGGAGGAAATAATATATCCCATTTTAAAGTCCCTACGGAACGTCAAAAATCCCTTGTTTTATTTTTAATTTACTTTTTCATTTCTAATTCACACAGGACTCGGTCAAAATTCTTCTGAATTTCTTTTAATGATGGACATCGGAATAGTAGCATGCAGTTGGTACGAATCTTGGTGGGGATAGCGTGGTGTGTGAGTAAACCAATAAACGTACGCGCTCTGGTCATTGCCTCCAGTTGTCTCGTATTAAGTTGTTATTTGTCTGTTTTATGTGGTTCGTGACAATTTAAGGTCACTGAATGGACAAAAGTTTTAATTATTAGAGGAAAAATGGTTAAAATGTTTCAACATTCATCTTCCTTTAGAGATGCCCAATATGAGCGTATTAATTTCATATTTTTAAGCATTTGAAGCTTTTTACTAAATGTGTTTTTAGTATTAAATATGAAATGAAGCCAAAACGGCGCAAACGTTCTTAAATATGTTTAAGAATGAAATTAAAATACAGTTAAATTTAAATGCTAGTTATCACGGTTCTTACGACCTAATTATCAGTGATAAAGAGTTGTAAATATGATGAACCACCATGATTATGTAACTGTATGTATTGAGGGTATTGATTAGTATAAAATAAATTACTGTATTAACTTGACAGGTAGTGGGTTTTATGCTTAGAGAATGTACCTACCTGCCTTTGAGAGAGAGGGAAAAAAATGACGTGTACCTTATTGAAATTCTGAAAATGTAGCAATACTATTTCTTTAGCATACGTCATTTTGATTTTAAGTGCTAAAATGCCGTCTGCAATACCGTAGGTACTGGGATGTTGAGATCAAAGACCGTACATGACTTTGTGATAAACACTTCTGTTGCGTTTCTCAACATAAACGGTGTCCCAAGGCCAGAAACGCCGAGCACCTCAAAAATGACGAATTCTGAAAGAGTGGCTGACTTTTGAAGAAAATCGTCAACTGACATGCACGCCACCGGGATTCCAAAACTTCAGAATTCCATACTTTGACAAAGCATTTGCAGAAAAGAAAATGGATGTGTCCATTGTGTTGAATGGTTGGCAGAGCCAAGTTCGCCCTTGTTTTAACAAACAAGATCATGCCAGTTAAGTGTTAGCTTGCAGAGGACTACTTTGAAAGTTGTAACTATTGCAAAGCTTTGTTATATACCTCATATGAACAAACTCTTACGAAAAATCCACCCGTTAATTAAAATATCAAACAATGCAATAAATGATCTACCAGCCCTTGGTTCCTTGACTACCTTCAGTAATAGAAGGATTATCCTGAACAAATTGCTTCATTCTACATGTTTTCTTTTGCACAAGGACACTTAATCCTTCATGCTTGCTGACAGAAGAGGTTCAGGATGTTCAAGTTCTTGGATTCTTTAGTGTTAAAAGATCCAAATCCTCCAATGAGTGATAATAAAGTTAATGCATTTCGGTAAACAGCAAATGTTCGAGATTAGAGCGTAGAATATGGCTGGGCAAGAACAGTAACATGATGTTATACGAGGTAAAAATTGACAAAGCATTGTGCCCACTGTGTGGTAAGGTAGACAAGAACTTACACTGTATATTAGAATGTACAGAAACCGAAGGATGGAGAGAGGAAATGTGGAACAAGAAGTGGGATAGTTTGCGGGCAGAAATTCGGGCATTAAAGATGTTTTTGGATTAGCAGAATATAATTTCTGAATAAATTTAGAAATTATATAGCAAAAGTAAGAGAAAAGTGGTGGCGTAAAGTGATCAAGGCAAAGGAAATTGGTAATAAAGTAACAGTGGGGGAAGATGGTCACTTTTAGGGAAGTATTTGTAAAGTTCACTTGATAATATGTTAGTTAGAGAGATGTAGGATCCATGTGCACAGCAACCGGGGTGTTAGTTGTATAGAATCCTGAATTAACAAGCACTCATGGATCAAGGAATATTGTGAAACTGTAATTGTAATGTGAAGTAATAATTATAATAATTATTATTCATTCATATTCAATGCTCTAATGGAATAAAAGATTTGATGACATTCAGCATTACTTGGAAAATTTGTCGTCTTTCACGCAAAGAAACGTACAGTTCAGTGGGTAAGTAATTTAGTTTGTAACGGGGGATTTTGGTCTTATCTGTATACGTCATGCAAGATAAGCTTTTGGATGTTAGCGACTGTCAAGGAAATAAATGCGAAGCAGAGGAGAGAACTGACGAAATCACTCAAACTGATGCAGGTCGATATGGAAACACTTTTTTCATATCTGTTGTGATGTCTTGATGCATTCCACTTCCAGTAGATTGCTGTGCATTAATTAAATTCATTAGGCTGGAAGGGCATTTGATGCTAATATAAGGCGGCCTGGAGAGATAAGACATATCACTTGAGCCGAACCTGCTTACCGACTAATTACATATAAACGCTAATCCCGACATCGCATAGGAAACCCGCCCTGCAGGAATGACAACCCTACTGCTAATTCAATTAATTCCCCTCCTCGCAGCTACATAGAGTTAACATCAGATACGGCACACGGGAACTGATGAAACTGCCGCTAAGTTCTCCGGCAAGAATTTACTTCATTGATTTCCAATAATTTAGCTAAGGAACATCAACTGTTTGGGACAGTATTTATGTAACCCAACAACCATGGATTTGACATCGTCAAGGGATCCTGTATCGCATGTTTATACCATACCGATTTAAAGTATTAACTTTATCATATTTTGTTTCGTTTTCATTATGAATACACAAACCAACTGCACTATTTTCCGCATCATTCCTTTGCAATATACAGGATGTTTCGAAATTCCAATTGCAAACTCCATGGGTAGAGCGTACTGTAGATAGCACGTTGAATAGGAATCCATATCCGAAAACGTACGATTATCTACTACAGGCAAAACAAATTCAAAACAGGTGTTTAAATTTCCCGCGTTTGCTGGGACAAAGAGCGATACATCTGTGGTATGCAAGGGGCATGTTGCTTTACGACATACCAACATGATTACCTGTGGTCATATTCGTCCAGACTTGCTGCTTCGAGCTGTCAATCACTTGTCACTACGTCTCCGATGAACTTTGGATACACATTTGACAAGCATGTGGACATGAAAATAATGTACAGCAAAGCTAAGCATAATGAGAAACTGTCCGTTTTCCACATCGCCTGACTCCATCATTTTTAGCCAGAGCTAAGCAACGGCTGCAGAAAACAGATGGCTTCACCGTCAACAGAGCCAACTGTCGTACTCCAAAATGACGCCGAACTTCCTACTTTGAAAATTGTTTTCTTCATCAAGTTAAAGAGAACCGATCAATGAATGTGGCTCACAGAATCATTTGGAATGTTCTGCATGATCAACAACGAAGAACCGATCATTTCCACACATAAAACAAACAATTGAAGCGAACCTTCAAACATAGCGCAAACGTGAAGTGAAGTAAGGGACGCCCAGTGGTACGGGGGGGGGGGGGGGGGGGGAGAAAGAAAGAAGAAAAAAGCGGACTAAAATATTTTCCTTTAAAAATTGAAACAGTTTCGTGCAAAACGTTCAATAAAACGTTAATTTGAAGGTAATTGTGGTTTTAGTTCATAAAAACACTTATAGTTAAATATTTATTCATCTTATGATCCGAAGGTGCCGTAGGCTTCTTCTTCCCCTTTCTGCTCCGTTTTGTCATTGGGTATTGACAATAAATGACACACTTCTGGAGGCAACTTCTTTTCTTCTTCGGCAGACCTACTGTGCTGGAAATTATTGTATCCGAGCTTAGCAACAATCGTCTGTGGAGCAAATCAAATTTTTGGAAATTCTTGAGGATTTAATGGTATGGTGTTGCCTATAATTTTATAATTTTGTTTCTTGGCTCTTAGGCCTCTTCCGAAAGTTCTCCCAATTGGCAAGATAGCTATTTCTATAATGCAAGAATCGTGAATAAGTATTTTGTGGAATGTCGGTGGCATGTAGGATATAGCCTTATATTTAAACTTGTTTCGCTGAAATATGAGTTGAATTCTGAAACATTAATTTCATGACCAGATGAAATTGTTTTTAAAATTATTCCAAAAGAGTTATTAACTCACAGTCTGCCCCAGTTATTTTGGAAGCTGCTTAAGGATTTTCAACAAATCGTAGGGCAGTGTTGCTATCCATTGGTGGTTCCATATCCTGGCTCCGCTTCAGAATATCAACTAGAAGACCTAATCTGGTTCTGAATGATTCTTGCACTATTTTTTCCCCCTTCTTTCGAATAAGTGTAGATTACCTTCTTTTCCACTCTCTTTCCGCTTTTTAAAATCCAGGCGGTATGAAATATGGAGACTTTAAAAAAAAAAAAAAAAAGTATGTGAGCATGCAAAGTTGAAAATCGAAATCCATGCTGTAAATTGGCGACTGGCATTTGTGTCATTGTTTTTTTACATTGTTAATTTCTGAAAATTTTGCACCACAAATATAGTATTTCATACTTGAAGACTCTACTTAATCATTGCATATTTTTCCATCTATCATTAACACTATTATGAAATACTACATACACTTCGGTGTTATTAATAAAATTCTCAATTTGACCATTTGCGTAGTAATCTTTTTCCGTCCGGATAATTTCTGATGTTTCACGAACCCACTGCATTCGAATAGGCCTGGAGAATGTGCAGATGGGGTTCTTGGATTTTTCCAAACAATAATTCCTGTTTTACTGTCAACAAGGCGCAGAGGTACGACAAATGACATAAATAAGCTCTGGTTACTGTTTCCAGTTTCTGACTAGGTTTGTTACATTGGGGAGGGGCCGGTGCTTCCATCAAAGCTTCATTTGCAATGTAATGCATACTTCTTATCACTCTCATCGGGAGGCAGGTTCTGTACATTCATTGTACTTCAGATTCAACATTTAGTGGGTAAGGAGCTTTTTTGGCATTCAAATTAACATAATAGTCGTGGTTGTGTTTATTAGCTCATTGTCACACACTGGTGCTTGGACACTTCGCTCTAATTATGAACGGTAAGGCTTCTTCCACTGACATTTTTTTACATTGCCCACCCCCTTCCTCCATGCATCGCGTATTCTTTTGCCTCTTGTTGGTGTTGTGGTGGTGGCTTCTTTTAATAGTTTGGCTGATGAATAATTTCCTTCTGCCGTTAAATTCATAGCGATGGCATAGGTAAGCTCTGATGAAGTATCTCTTAGGTCTTTAATGTTGCTTCTTTTGCTTCTCTCCGTTAGCTCTTTAAATTATTTTGAAGGACGACTTCAAGCTTCTAATTTTGAAGAGCCTGGCATACTCGGAATTGAAAGCACTGCCCCCCCCCCCACCAGTCTGAATATTTCTTCAAAAAGGCATCCTTTAAGAAATGACACTTTCTCCACCGGTCAAAATAAGGCAGAAGAAAAAGCTTACATTACTCGTTACCATTTAAATAGAATTTGTTAATGAGATGTGTCACCACAAACTTTGCTTGCCGCGCGCAAGACTAATTTTTATTTTCTCGAATCTTGTTATGAAGTTCACTACAGCTATCAATGAAACTCATTTTTCACTTTTCACAACACACGCAACCACCACTAATCAGTTACTTCTCACAAATTAAAATTATTTTGGTTTCCTGGCCGCAAGACATCCCTTACGTAGCATAACAAATCTCTCAACAGCCTCTTTTCTCGCGTGAGTGTTTATCTGAGCGCACAGACAAACAAACGTTCTCTTCCTTCTTATTCATGCATCAGGTGTGTTCTGGCGATGAAACCTTTAAGGATATTTTTTACAGACTTCATTTTAACATTTTCATAAGTTTCTTGCTATACATATGTATACTTTTTTTTTTAATAAATCAAGCAAAATTTATTTTTCTTGAAAAAAAAAATTAGATGCTATGAAAATGAGTATAAAAGTCCTTATAAATGATCTAAATTCGAAAATCATACTCTGAATAAATAGATCAGATCATAGAGTACACATAGATATAGTTTCATTTTGAAGCGAGAAATATATTTCAAAGTTTACTTTAAGAAGTGAGGATTTCAGAAACGAAGACTTATGTCACTTTTGCAGTATTATATCTAAGAAACCCAGAAGCGCTTTCCGAATAAAAAGTGAAATTAATGTATGCTGATAAACATAGTTTACTTGGAAAGTTGTGTTGTGTTTCTAAAGTAAAGTTCCAAAATCGATTTTTCCCCCCGCTATTTTTCCAATCCTTATAACTTATAGAGGTCTATTTAAATTGTGAATTGTATTTTGTTGTGTTACAGGGAAATTTGTTAAAATATCTAGAAGTAATTTAGCAAATAGCACTCTTTAATTCAGTAATAATAGTTTTACACGTTTTAAGAACAAGGCCGAAAAACTGTTTGTTACAGTACAGTATTACAGAACAAGCTTTAAATAAGAGGACCCCGTTAATTTCTCTCAGCCAAAATAATACACAAGAGAATAAATTTAGTAGCCGAAACACGGCCTCAGCAACATGACTACTGAGGCAGAATACTTAGTTCCCTCGCAAGTGATAGACTACCTTTAGATGTATACCTCGGGTGACCAGCACAGGCCTATTGGCGTACTTGGCATTTACATACTTTAATTATTTGATATAATTAATTATTCATAAAAATTGCAAAACACTCTAAAACAGCATTCGCACTCTACAAAATATAATGTTTGTTACATCTAAAACTGGAACTCCGCTGATTTCTTAAGTGAAAGGGACATGCAAGGGACCTAGAACTGAATGCGCCATAAATCTCGCCGAGGCCTAGTCAATAGCTGTTTCCAAAATTATATATTATACCCTCTTAGAATTAGCAAAAAGTGAACGAATCTGATAATAATACGTATCTTGCAAAGGAAAACCAAGCAATGGAATTGATTGTCATTCAATTCTTAACGCTGTAAAATAGTAAGAAACAATTCATTTGATTTCCGGTGCATTTTGGTGAATGTAACAGAACATTGATTTTGGCTAATCACCGAAGTGATTCCACTATGCATTATTTAATAAAGAATTTGACTAAGACCGCCTTTGACGAAATATTCATTACATCACCTCTAGAATTGGAAGATGAAATTGGAAGAGAGTTGTCATCGACTATCAGCAAAGATGATAACAGCTGTAAAATCGTTAAAGTACTAAAAGGTGTCCTCTGTTGAGGAATTATTGATAGCCCGCTGTTGAGTTCTATGCGGTGGTAGCATGGATACCAAAAGAAATATATGGCCCTTCCCCCGTTTCGAAGCAGCATATCAGAAGTACTCTGCCACAACACAGGTACAATGTAGACCATCATCTGAAGCAAGAGTTCCGTGGAGAATTCCAAGTTGCCCGATATTTATGATGGAAGATGAATGGAAAATGGTTGCCATCTACGTCTTCGCCCGCTATGCCACCAGCAGGGCGATAAAAGTTCTTGTGAAATATTTATGTATGAGCTGCCAAACATACACGTTTACAAGCGGAAGTCCATGCATTATTTAAGCGAAAGAACGGGCGCAGCGGTGCGGGAAAAATGCACATTCCCAAACACGGCAATACAACCTCAACAGTATCACTGCTTAGTTCTTCGACAGAAATATTTTCAGAAACTGGTCCAGTAGGTTAATATGTTGCGCGCGTAATGCGCAATAAGCTATAATTGTACTGTGATTACCCTTCATATATCACGCATTCTTTGACTTCAAGAAAGCCTTTGACAGTGTCAGAAAAACCCTTTTTTTCGAAAAATTATCGATAAAGGAAATACTCAAGACATCTTATAGGAGCATAAGAAGCCTATTTGTTAGTATCACGGATTTAAATGGAAAACTGACAAGGGATCGTATTAATAAAGGCGTTCGACAAAGTTAAAGATTTTGCTAACCTTGTTCAATATGAATGTATAATATATGGACGATTTTTTTAAAAAAGGGTTTCTTATTGGTTTTAGGAATTTATCTAGGAAAAAGCATCTCGATGAACAATCTTTAATATGCTAATGGTCAAGTGGTCATAGAAGGTAGTGAACACAAAGTGTAGAAATGAGCGTTCATATTAATATCTAAAATCAGTATATTTGAGATTAAAAGTAAAACAATTGAAGTAAATATTCAATTATTGAGCACAGAAGAGAAATCCTCCTCCTACCGCCGGGCAAAATACAGGACAAACCTTAATGACCTCGCCCCATCTTATTGACCTGCGAGTGTAGTGTTATCGCTTCCATGTATACAGTTAACACGCTACCACGAGATACCTAGTATAATTCTCTATTATTTGACTGTTTCGTTCATCAAAGATTGAGCATAAACTATGAATATTTTCTGTTTCTGAAAGCACCTTAATTAGGAAATAAACAATAAATGAATAAATTATTTAATCTCATCTACTACACATCTATCTTTATTAGCGCTAAACATGTCAGAAAGAGATGGCACAGACATGATAACGATGTTTTCCTGAAGGAACTCGCATTCCACGCTCGTATTATCACATTAATATATCATAAATAAACAAATGGGTAGCTATAAACCAGGCTTTTGCAACTGGATAAGTGACTTTGGAACCTCATTTCCAAGATCAATTTTGAATGAAACTTTACAAAATTGGCGCTGCGTTCGCAGCTCATTTGTTTGACAACTCCAACTGATGTCTCTCATTTACAATGAGGGCCACATGACGGCCCTACAGCTGCAAATTTAAACCGTGTTCAAACCTATTTCGCATAACAGAAGCATACTTTTCATTAATATTTTTTGAATAGTGTTTAACGCCGTTTTACTACTGTGGCACTACAGGCGGTGGACACTGATGATACATGAGATGAAATAATTTATTGGGAAAGGATATTTTTTAAGGAAGGAAACGTTTAAAAAAAAAAAAAAATGAACGGATCAATACTGTCGTTGTGTTAACAGTTAGGTGTTACTCTTCGTCCACTGAAGATGCCAACCGGAGTAGTTGGTGAAAGCTATGGTAGTAATTTAAACCATGGACCACGGCAAAACAGCCCGGGAGAATTTAATTGTTTTAATGACAACACCGGCCGTGAAAGCCTAAGAAGTATTGTTCTAGGCCTAAGTTTAGGGTACCTCCTCGGCATTTGCCAGTTATGAGGACTGAGGAAAATCTGGAAAAAACCTCAGTCAGGGAGAACGGTCCTGGTGAGATTCGAACCCCATACCTCTCGTTCACGAGTCCGCGCCTTAACGAGCCACCTGGGCGGTTTTCATTAATGTGTGCTTAAGAGCTGGCAAATAGAAGGAAGACCGAATAATTTTAATCGGAATCTCTTTGAAAGTGGTTATTTGCAGTTCCGAAACAAAGAAATGTGCGTCGTTACGTCATGTGTTAATATCTCGGTGGTTGTTGGGATGTCTGGGAATCACAGACGCATGTTCATTATAAAGTGGCAAATAGGCAAAGGAAAAAAATTTACCATTATTTATTAGAACAGAGTGCGCCGTGGTGGGGGACAACAAGGAATTGTTTAAAGTGATGTTTTTTATATAGACAACATTAGGTCTATACAATGTAAATGCTATCTGGAGGACGGGATGTTATTTTTGTACACTATAACCTTCAATGTAATATTTACAGTGGTACCTCTATGTGTTTTAAATAAATAGCATTTATTTGTTGTACATGTTAGTACATTGTCAATGAGAGGTTTATTTACTTACAGTTTTACACTCTTCGTTATACGAACGTTTTACACTTTTAGGTTATGTACAGACTGTGTACAAAAAATAACATCACATTTTACTTCATATACCCTTCCTAATTACCTACCTGGTTAGAATTGAGTTAAGGAGATGAGGAGTTACTGTCAGATTTTAAAAATGAACTTTCTGGTGCAACGTCATATAATGGATGGGCAGCATTAGAAATCATGTCTGTGATAATACTTGACAGGTTATCTTACTATTTATATAACTTATTTTACTTGTAGCTTCCTTTCTTTTCTGAACGAAACTAAGCCATTGTTAAGCTTTCACCCAACTTAGACAACCAGCTACAGAACCGCCGATAGCCTGGAGAGTGAAATACAAGACTCAAAATCCCGATCTGTAACAGCAGCTTAGAACATTCTAGCCAGATAGTCTATTTGACTCTTCAGGCTGTCGGTGATTCTGTCGCTGGTGTCTACAGTTCGGTGAAAGCTTAACAATGACTTATTTTCTCCGAAAAAGAAAGGAAACTACAATTAAAGCAGGAAGAATAAATAAATAAATGTAAGGCTTGCATTGCCAAGCTCTCACGGCTGCGGTATCGACTCCCCACCGCGATCTTTAGTTCGCGCATCCGGCGGGATGAGACAAAAATTTGCGCTCGCTGCGTTCACTGTTATTAACATTGAGTTGCATATCTGTAGTAATCTGTGCTATAAACTTCTAAGAAAAAGGTCATTAAGGCCCATCCCGTACTATACACAGTTGAGCCGATCTCCATTGACTTTCCATTACAGTGCAGTTGCTTTTAGTTGAAGCATCAAAAGTAGAAAGAGATAGCACTATATTTCGCACGGCAGTAGGCAATTCTTAACTGCCTAATCTCAAAAACATTAAACATCTGTACCCTACACCAATTTCTCTTGCATTTGATTGCACAGACTTTTCTCATTACCCAACATTCGCTTGTAGCAATACGAAAGTCATCGAAATAATCACGGTTGAACATACAGTATATTTCACTGCCAAAAGGTGCAACTGAGAGACTATGCAGTGCAGGATGACTGACAATGCTTCTCAGTCCCTTTGACCGCCATTAGCACACCCTTCTCCTAGACAGCTCAGGTAGCAGCAAAACGATCATGTTTTAACTTAAACCAAACAGTTAAACCCATCCCCTTTTCGAATACGTAAGTTGAGAAAGCAACTTACACCTCCAGACCATCCGGCCCAGCTCCCAAGGACTCACTGGTTAAAGACTTCTTCCAAAATTCGTTCTAATTAAACCCAATTTTCAGTAATCGTGCCTAGTAAGAAGAAATCGCAGCTATGAAACATATATACTGATTTCAGAAGTTTTTTTTTTTTTTTTTACGAAAAATATATTGATTAATGTTCTTATGAAGCTATTACAAGAAAATGCAACTGTTAAAAATTGTGCTTCGTTCATTCTCGTGTGACCTAGTGAAGGAAATCTTCTTTAGAGAAAACAAAGAGAAATATAAACTTCTGTTGTTTAATTCATGAGTCAGTTGCAACACAAGACAATGGCTGCTTCAATGTGCTTCATCCCTCCTCCGCCAAAGTAGTGTTATTTTGCATGTGGACATTACAGAAATATGCATACAGCATGTTTTTCGTCTTTATTAACTGCATGCAAAGCAGCTCAGAGGAACAGCAAATGTAACTCGTGTTGAGTTATTCCTTTGGTTTTAATCCCGCGCAACCTTCTCTTTTAAGTAAAGAAATAATAAAAGGGGGAACGTTCTGCAGGTTGACAACGTAGTGGGGGCGGAACAATGCTCTGCAAACAACAAAGCGTGCATAGAACACGCAGAGATTGTTTCCTTTTTCTTTTCTTCTGTTTTTATTTCCTTCTGTTACATGGGGGCCTCTAGCGTGTAGGGAGGTAAACAAACAAGAGAGACAGAGAAAGAAATTGAATTGCGAACATCTTATCCTCCCCATCCTCTCTAAATCGTGGCATCTCCAGAATTACGAGAAAAATTCGCGACGTACCTCAACCTCCAGCATAGACAAAGATATATTGATCCACGTGATGCAGGTGGGAAGGTGTTTGTTTGTATGACAGTGAGTTTGCTGCTTGAAAAATAGCTTCGCTTCATCTGATTTTTTCCTTTGTTTCCTATTGAGTGAACTTGGAAGAGTAACTCCTGTTGAAATAGGCTTCATATAGGGATGGCCCAAAGAAAAGGCCATAATTATTTACCATGTTTTGTTCTACTGGTCAACTTTCAAAACAAAAATGCATGCAAACAGCGATGTATAACGGATTTTGTATCTTACACATAAGCGCCTTTCCTCTCTACTGTAGTAGCGGTAGCATACGGGTCCTCCGTTAGCGAGGGAAACTCATTCGCAAGCCGGGAAAATTTTCCGCTTTAAACTTATACTTTAATGGGCCAGCAAAGATTTACAAAGACTTATATTTGTCTTTCTCTAAGATTGGTTAACCTTTCTGCTGCTATTTGTGCGTTCTCTTGGGCCAGCAGGCCAAGTTGCACACTTCCGGCATTTTCACACGAAATGTTCGCTGTTTGCAATCTTCGCAATCGTTTAACGGCGATTCTTTTACTACATTGTACAGTGTGGTTATTTGAGTATCCGGTATTTTCACACGAAATGTTCCCTGTTTGCAATCTTCGCAATCGTTTGACGGCGATTCTTTTACTACATTGTACAGTGAGGTTATTTGAGTAATGGGCCACGCGATAAGTTAGTAGTTTATTGTAGTTTTTATATTTTTACTAAAGCAAAAAATAATACTGTATTTAAAAGTGAAACATTTGTTAAAGGAGACGTTAAAAATGATGCCCCTACATTGTCGTCATCTGCAAGGAAATTCCTTATATCATCCAACTTCTATTCTCTGAAAACATGGTGTTTTGGAACAGTTCCTTGTCATTGAGAGATCCTACCTTTTGTAGCTTTTTAACAAGTTGGCGAACAGTTTTTCTAACTGAAAGACTGTTGCCAGTATATTTTCTTGCAAATCGTCTTACCATTTCTCTACAATACTCTCTTTTCATATATGTTGCATACATAAAAACTCGTACTTAAAGACATGTGTACTGGATAAATAACGAATAACAATTACCAACAATGAAAGCACCGATAACACACGAACTCACAACCTCCAGCTGCTAAAGCCTCCCTCGATCTAACTACAAGTTGCTGTCTGCACATGCATTATACAGCCTTGACGCCTGGCTTCTCCCAATCTGCCATCCCAACACAAATAACCTTACCGTATTCATCTCTGTTTTCGATGGGCGTGGAGCATCCGCCTACTTTACCAATAGAACATACTTTATACCGGAGTTGAATTCTACCGACAGTCATTTCCGCAGAGATCGCAGCGTCTGCTAGGCGAAGGTCACGTCATAAGCCCGTCATAACAATAATTCCCGGGCAGGTGACTATTATAGACAATCAGTCGCAGTTCGCTGTTAGCGAGAATAAACATTGTTTCTGTCTTTCTGTTATTTAGAGCTCAGTTTGTGGTTAAGAAGTCAGATAACACAAGTCTTTGTATAATTACAAAAGACTGTTGGTAGGAGTGTTATTAATTGTAGTGTGTTAGTGTAGTAAATTGTAATCACTGAATGGGTTCCCTCAGGGGGTAACGCTTGAGATTAATTTGCAGAAGGTCCTAGTTTCAAAGCCTTCGGTTTTCCTCAGTTCATTTTAAGAAGGGGAAAATGTCACAGATTTGCATTCCATTTCACCATTCATTTTCATGCTATCTGTGCGTGTCTGCATCTTCTGTGTTCGTGATGTCATCGAGGAGGCCCTGACATGGGACTGACCTATTCAAGTAGCCATTCAATGTGCGTCCAAATAAATAGCTCTTCTCTAGACCACTGAGTCGGACGTTAGTGAGTAAGTCTCAGGGGGTTGTAAGGGAGGGAGAATAAATACAGCTAAAGAAGAGAAAGAAATATTTTGAGATGCTTCTGCTAGAACGGATAAAACATTACATCTAAAGAAACCATCCTTTACTGCAAATAAACTTGAATAAAACATTAGGGCAGAAATGGAAGAAATACGAAAGCACAGCTGTGGCTAGTAAATGCAAATTTCATCAAAATGGCGACTACAGAAGTATTTTTGTCACATGATACTTATAAAATAAAACTGCAGTGCGGGTCCATATCAAGCCTGTCGGCGTTCTAGCAGGTAGTAAGTGACGCAATTACTGGGGAGAAACGAGCGCATGATATGCGGGAAAGTTTTCTAGAAATTCTATGTAATCTTGCAAGTTTCTCCTCCGTCAAAACTATCTTGTTTCGGTTTTTCTTTTTATCTTTAACGTACCCCTTTTCACTCCACTTTTTAAATGTTCAGTTACGCACAGTCTTAAAGGGACAGTACCTACATGAAGAGGACGTTTGCGTGCACATCTGCGCAAGATTGTCTCTTTAAGGGATTGGTTTCTACAAGGAATATTCGTGGCTCGACACTGTACTGTACCATTGTAAACTAGGGAGTTAGCAATTCGCGTGTTTTCAACAAGACGTAAGAATGACATAGAGCGGCGGATTGATGATTGATTTTATTTCCGTGAGGCAGCGGTCGGTTATCCCCAGTAAACGCGCGCTGTACGGCCCACGAGAACGCCGGTAGGTTTGAAATGGACCGCACGGTGTTATCATAAGCATGCTCTTATTGATCGAAGTAAAATTGCAAGAATAACTTGTCCATCGACGGAGCCGGCGACTAACGCGACCCCGGTCTCGCATAGCTTGCGTTCAACTTAGGAAGGATACAGGCCAAAAATAACCAGCCACCTGTAGAAACGGGTACTAAAGAATTGCAGCTTCTTGTCAATTAAAAGGTTCCGAAATAGCGTTAATTCATAATAGTTAATGTCAGTCAGGGCATGGGCATGGGCATGGGCATAAGAACAAAATAGTATCATGGTCTTCATATATTGAAGTTTTCCTGAGGCACAGGAAATTTATTTCACACAATAAAAATTCTAGTCCCATGTTTTCTTTTTTCGTCATCATTTCGTTATTTTTGTAATGAAAGAGAGACATTTATGTTTGCTTATTTAATTTTTGTACGAGATAACTTTATAGTTCATCAGATTGTTTCGTTTAGTAAATTAGCGCCAATGTGTGATTGAAATTTTACTCATCTGCATCATAGTGACTGTTTAGGGCCTGCAGATTCATTAAAAAGAGTATGAACCCATGGACATTTCAAGCATATATAGTAGGTTTAATCACTGCAATGGTCCTTGTAACTGGAAAGAGAACTGTCTGTGCGTTGCGTGAGCAGAATCAAACAACCTTAAACATTATTCTAATTTAATATAAGAGTCCAAATGGACTCTCACATTATGTTTATTTCTGACCACAGAGTTTATATCACTTCCAGTTAATGGAGTTGCTTAGCACGAATTTATACTTCTTCTTTGTGTATTCTCCCCTGGTATTACGAATTCCATCCCCGAACTTGCAAGCCAATCAGTCAGGGTCAGTCGCCAATCGGGTGGTAGTGGTCAGTGTGAGGGCCAAACATTACCCACACAGATAAAAGGAATGGAAGGCGAATCCGTGGAAGAGAAATACTAACCTGGAATTTTTCCCTTCTGAAAATGAACGAAATCAACCACAGAAAGCCTCAACAGGATTTAAACGTGGAATCTCCCGAATAATGCTTGAGCCAAAGGAGTTAAAATGATCGGCCTCAATGTTATAGCGTAGAAGATACCGAAATATACTCTTGTGAACTATGGACGTGATTGTGAAAGTTGTGAAATACTTCACCAACTTTGAAGTTTCCGTTCCCGTCTCCAATAATTAAAGTAATCTTTCCATCTTTGTCTTGGTCTTCAGATGGTATCTTTCTCTGATGGCTCATACCGAGTTAATATTCTTGAAAGTCCCCCTTGTCAGTTCTTTGAATATAATGTCTGCAATTTCCCTTAGTTTGTGCTAACTTTTGTATGATCTGAATATTTTCCGTTCTTTCCTTATTTCTTTGTTTATTTTATGATTTGGCAAAGAATAACAAGCAACAGAATGTAAAAAGGTTCATTTTCACAGATTCATTTTCTCTTCTCCTTTTATTCTGTTCTATTTGGAACTGCCATGTCTAATAAAGTTTAATTGGTGTTGCTTTTCTTGTCTTTCCACTAAGTGTTCTCCTTATTGTGTCGTTGTGTCGCACAAAAATAAAATTGGAGAGGGTTGTCAACATCCCTTTTTTAACACAGCAAAATTTTATATTCAAAGCAATTAAATACTGGAATTGTTCCAAGTCTCTTTATTTATTATAACCTCACTTTTGATATGATATTTACTATTAAATTTTAGTTTGTGATATTAATTGATATTTTCAGATTATAATTTTATAATAATTAACTTTTATTAAAACTCTTTAATCATTACAAAATAATTTAGTTTAATACAATTCTTGATAATGAGCATGCTTGTTTAACAATTTGGTTTATTTCTTTAATATGTGGGAGTTAATATTATTCATAACATCCACTTTAATGGATGTTTGTATATACGTCGCTGTTTCTACTAAGTGTTCGTCTTCATGGTTAAGAACAGTCCCATTAAATGCATCAAGAACGTAACTTTTAATCTTATTCTAGTAGTTCTTTTTGTTTTCTCTTCTTTTCTCCATAGCCCTTCGTAACAATTCACCCATAATTTAGCTTCTTTCATACCTTTTAACCGTTACAATATCATGTTTTATTATTTATGATTGTGGATCCCAATAGCTTCTCTCCTCGTGTTTTGTATTTATATGCAGGCATATAACCTTTGATCAATCCTAACTATTCAGATGTCGTTGTAATACACTTTAAATATTTAATAAATCACAACTTACCCTAATGGCATCCCCTTTTACACATGGGTATTCTGGTGTTCAATTTACGTGAACCAAATTCAAAATTGTGTTTTAGAAGCAAGCAGAAATAATAAATTTATGCACATCCCTTGCTGTCTCTGATTCCCCTAAAGGGGTAGCTAGGCATCTAAAAGGGGTGAGAAATCCTATGTCCTACACCAGTTAAATTTGCTAACTTTTTTCCTTGGGACACAGCAGAAATACAACATTAATTTGATTGAATTAGCTCTGGCGCCTCTAATTTCAACCCGTTAACGATTGAATGCTATATGTATACGTTCTTTTGGGGAAATGGCGGGATTTTAATGTTTATTTGTGTATTTATTGTTGTGTTGCCTGTTGATAAAAACAATAAAAAGGCGTAATTGGATACAGTGATGGTATTCTGAACAGATTTTGTTATAATAGTTGGACAAGAAATTTGGTTAATCGTTATATTTCCTGCTAACAATTTATTTATTTTGTAGGACGTAATAAGCAGCTACTGAAACATTAAAACAGTTTTGGTTACCAGTTTAGCACTTGCACGCTCACAGATCTGCATAATAATTGCGGTTAATCACATGAAATGATTTCAGCTGTTGTTTTGGGAACCTCTTGAGTTAACCATGGATATTGCAAGGGGAGAGACATTTAACAAACATAATTTAATGAACAGTAGCACCTGTTATGACAATACTGTGTACATCACATGGGTACGTTTGCTAATTTTATCCAATGGCATAGAGGAATCACGTTGTGGTAACATACGGCAAGTGACGGCTGCAAAATGCTGGTTTATCATAAATATTACGTTTTATCATGTGCACATTTGTAACTTAGTGGCAATTATGCTCATAAGGGGGTAATCTAACAAATGTGACCTGTATGTGGGGATACAGATATTACAAAGTGAATGGAAATTTACAGCACGCTGCTAAAACGCTAAACAAAACAAAAGCACGGATATTAATGTTCGACACGCACGCCAAAGTTGAAATACGCCTATAGCGTAGGGTGTTGTTTTCCCCTTCCTTAAAGCTAGACGTTTATTCTAAAATTGAATAATCCTAAGGACTGAGGTCGGGACTTTCACACGGCGGTTTGGATGGAATGAGACTCGGTTTCGAATTACTATGATATTCTCTTGTTATGGTTTTACGCTTCCGAAAATGATGAATGACGTAAAAGTCCTTTGGCGTACCAAAGTGGCATTGTCATACCCTATCCTGTAGATGTAACTTTGGTGCTGAACAGCCGGACTTCTGTCCACTTTTGACTGCTGTTTTTTGTGTATGATGGTGAATCCAAGTCTCATTCACATTATCAGTCGATGCCAAATAAGTTCTGTTGCTGTGAAAACGCTGCAAACACTGTTGTGAATGATGAGTTTTGTCTGCTGTTACAAGCGCTGCATTAATATTGCTCAAAGCTTTTCCATCAGTAATTCTCCGTGTAAATTTTAATAACGTTCCTATGAATTGTCTAATAGCCTCACAACTTTCACAGTATTTGAGTTGCCGTCATCTAATACCATGTGGATTTGTTCAATGACTCTTTAGCTGTTTCACGTTTTGACACTTGGGTCATTTTCAAGGCCTCTTCGCGCATGTTGAAATTCAGCACCGTAGTTTTTAACGAGACTAGTATCCATAAATCTTTATTACTTTGGTATGGTGACCACCATGGGTGGCCGAGGTCGTTAAGGCGCGGATTATGAACGGGAGATCTGAGGTTCGATTCTCACCAGGACCGCCCACCCTAACTGAGAGTTTTTCAGGTTTTCTTCAGTCCCAGGCAAATGCTGGGAGGTAGTCTCAACATTTAAAAAAAAATAGTTTTCCATTTTATCGTTTCATCTCATGTATCACCAGTGTCCACCGCCTGTGATGCCTCAGTAGTTTAAACGGGCTTTAAAAACACACACACACTTTGGTATGAATTTCCTTTGGCGTTAAATGATCTTCTTCAAGGAACTTTATTGCTGCACCATACTAAATTTTATCACTTTTATGCAATACTTATAGAACATCTAATTTAGAAAACTGCATTACGTATTTGGAACAGTGACATAATATTTCAAATTAATAAATAAGACATGTAAAAAAGAAGAAGGGAAAAAGGGGGCAAATCGTGTGGCCAATTGTAGTGAAAATCGAGAATTTTTTCAGATTATGTTTTTTTTTTAAATGTAAACAGGTTACATGATTGAGTAACTGGTGGAGTGCGGCTATATCACTGATTTTTTTTTTGATTGGTTTATTTACGGACGCTCTTTAACATCTCAGGTCATCAGCGTCCCATTCAAATCAGGGCGTGAAACGGCCGACAAATTTTGCTCAGAGGCCTCTCTTTCAGGCTTGAGGTTCTTTTTCGTGCTGT
Source organism: Metallyticus violacea (assembly GCA_030762175.1). Taxonomy (NCBI): domain Eukaryota; kingdom Metazoa; phylum Arthropoda; class Insecta; order Mantodea; family Metallyticidae; genus Metallyticus; species Metallyticus violacea. The sequence goes on from CM060831.1 coordinate 38,409,913, forward strand.
AAATGTACGACACGGGACCCACGGCTTTACTTCCCTTCCGAAGGAAGCCATACTTAGGATTTTTACGCCGGAAAAAATCCATCGGTCCTGGCCGGGTTCGAACCCGCGATCTTGGGTTTAGAAGGCCAGTATGGTAACCACCACATCACCAGGGCCGACTTATATATATCACTGATGGTTGGACGTACAGAGGGAAAGCCGTATTCCTCGGCTGAGGTATTTTTCAGGTTTTTCTCAGTCTCATCAATTGCAAATGCCGGGGAGCTACCCTAAATTTAGGCCTGAAACTCTTCCTTTCCAAAAAAAAAAAAAAAAAAATCTCCAATTTATTTCATCTCATGTATATCAATGTCCATTGCCTCCCCCCCCCCTTTTAGTAGTGTTTAACGCCCGTTTTTACTACTGAGGCACCACAGGCGGTGGACACTGATGATACATGAGCTGAAATGGTAAATCGGGAATGGATATTTTTTTGAGGAAGAAAACGTTCCATGCCTAAGTTTAGGGTACCTCCCCGGCATTTGCCATTTATGAAGACTGAGGAAAACCTGGAAAAAACCTTAGTCAGGGAGAACGGTCCTAGTAAGGATTCGATTCGAGCCCCGAACCACCTGTTCACGAGTCCGCGCCTAAACGACCTCGGCCGCCCTTGGCGGTGCTCCATTGCCTGTGACGCCACAATGGTCAAAATGGGCGTTAAGTTAAAATAAAGAACTGAACATTATACGTAGTGATTCCTAAATTTAAAAACGAGGATGGAAATAATATTCCTACACACTTTTAACAACAGTCCTAGCCATAGACTCAAAACGTAAATTTTTAGAGCGGGAATGTTAGACAAAATTGCTGCAAATTTTGAGATCTACAGTTCTAGCATCTTGCGTAAGATAGGGCTTTATATGCGTTTTAGGAAGCGGAGTTAAGAGTACGGGCAACGCCGGCTACGTCATGCGTATTAACTGAGGCATAAAATATTACGTGAGTGGACAGGATTTATAACTAATTCCGGTACATTTTTTGTGCTTTACATTTATATACGTTGTCAAACGGTGTTTTGAATTTTGTTTGCTTTTCTCTTGGTCCCCTGATTGCCTTGTAAATACTCAAATAGGGAAAGTTTTCGTGAGGTTTGCATCTTATAAAGACCGTTTTACTGAATTCAGCTTTAATTGCTTGTGTTGTGCGAGTTTTCCTTATAACGGTCGTTAGTGAACTCAATTTGAACAGTTTTACGGCCCGTATTTATGGCATATCCTAAGTGACTGCAACGTCTTGAAGGTAACCCTTTTTATTTTGCACAAATGGATAATCTGTTAGACATGTTTCGCCGTTTTATGACCAAAGTTAATTCCGGTCTTTCATAAAATACCATGTATATAACCTATGGACGATAATTATTCCAATATAATTACAATTAAAGCAACATTATTTAATTCATTTAAGTTGGTCAATTCACATTTTTACAGCTTGATACAATAACATATTTGAAAGTTCTGAAGAAATTTTCTCCTAAATAATATTGTTGTTTTTTTCTTCAATATATTTCACTCTCTTGGTCCTTGGCAAGAATTGTTTTGGGCATTTAAAATTTTCACATCATAAGAGTCTATAATTTTTTGGATTGTTCTTTTCACTTTATGAAGACTAGCATTGTGCACATCGCTTTATAGACAAAGCTTCCTTCCTCTTCCTTTTGCTGCTACATGTGCAGCCTGATGCAATAAAGAGACTCTGTTTTATGGACAAGCATCATTTTTGGCTTTGTAGTTCAGAAGCTTCAGCTGAGGCCTTTTTCACTGTGTAAACCCAGGTACAATATATTAGGCTAGATTTTTATTTGTAAAGGGTTTGATAGTTTGGCTCAGGAACTTTTTAATGTTTTGCCAAAGAATTGGCCCATAGTGCATAATATTTTTCCAATCGCAAACATTGTTGCAAATTTCCGTGCATAATTACCGTTTCATGAGATGTGATTATTCTGTAAGCCCGATTAATTCATTTATTCAAGTAGAACACATTCCACAATTTGTTTTAAAAATTCAGCCTAAGCATACTTAGATATGTCACCGCGTTAGATTTGTTTGATTCTATGACTTTGCGCACATGTAATCCAACCTTTATACAGAAATTGAATTAATGACTACCATTCGTTTAATGAGTCTTATTTTGACCTAATCAGTTTTTGCCAGGAAACTTTAAGGGTGCCTACATTTTCGTCATTTAAAAATAAATATGTTTCATATTTGCTTTCTGAATCTTTATAAGAGCTAATGAAATCAAACTTTGCGTGCTAACATTTTAAAACTTGCTGCTTAGAATGAATTAAATGTATGCCGCTGTATTATGATATTTGTAAACTATTAATGTCAAACAAGCCATTATTAAGATATGCCTAAAGAAATTTACAGAAGTATTCTTAAACTTTTTATTTTAATATATGATAGTTAAAATAGTACGTCGAAAATGTATAAAAACTTTTGTTTTCCGAATTTTACAATTTAAACACACTTTTTTACGTTTCAACATGAAACTTTATATATATATATATATATTTAGTGTATAATAAAGGCTGAGATTCAGTCTGTTGTCCTCAATAAAAAACTTATAAAGTAATCACCTCTAAGTAGATGAATATATGGCTGTTGCATTGCTAATATGCAATATGCAAAATTAAAGTTCTTAAATTAACGTTTTCTGTTGCATTATTGCGTCTTTCTTTTACACATGTTTCGCTATCAGCTCCTCTCAAAAAAAAAAGTTTAGGTATTACGTGCTTTCACTCAGCAACAAACAACGGAACAGTTCCTTTATGTTTGTAACGGGTGTACCACACTGCTAGCTTCTGTGTCGTAAATTTACGGCGCGTAAAAAGAACCTCAAGCTTGAAAGAAGAGATGTGTGAGCAAAATTTGTCGGCAGTTTCACGCCTGAATTGCATGGGACGCTGATGACCTGAAATGTTAAAGAGCATCCGCAAATAAAACAAATAATATGTAAACACTGCTAACAGGTTCGCCACAGAATGAAATAAATTCACCGATACCACAAAATTTAAATTAACAAATGATGAATAACTTATAAAGTTCTGAATAGATAAAAGGGCATGACTGGAGTTGATTTAAAGCTCGAATCGTGATATCGCACTACAACTTGGCCAGTTTTGTAGATAATGAAAAATTCTTTCACAGACGTGAAATTTTGTTAATCAGTTTGAAACTAACATGCCAAAAACCTAAAAGATGCACTTTTTGACCTCTTTTAAGAAGATTAAACATTAACATATAAGTAATATGTAGTGTTTTTATTGCGTATTGACAGAACTTATGCCCTGCTAATGGCGTTACCAGTCATGCAGTGTTATAGTTCCTGTGGTTTGTAACTTTTATGATGAGTTTATTTATTTGGTTTATTTAAGGATGCTCTTTAACAGCTTTGGTCATTAGCTTCCCATTCAACAGCTGATAAAATTTTCTCAGAGGTCTTTCTTTCAGGCTTGAGGCTCTTTTACCTGACGTAAATCTACGACACGGGATCCATGAATTTACCTCTCTTCCGAAAGACTTATTTTTAATGCCATAAAAATCCTTCGACCCTGGATGGGTTTGAACCCGAGTCCTTTGGTCTACGAGGCAATTATGGTTATCACTAGACCACCAAGGCCGACTTTTATGGTGAAGATTTATTAACGCTCCTTTATAGAATTTTTTTATATTGCATAGAAATTTTAGGACTTAAATTTTCAGACGTTAAGTTCTCTACTCAGTGCATCAGCCTTAAAAATTACAAATATCTCTTGAACGCATCATACGCTCTTTGAGAAAATAAGCTATAAATGTGTTACGAAGCTTTCGTTCCTTCCGATGGCGAGAATTATATCTCTTCTCTGAAGTAATTATTTTCTATCCTATGATAGTGTTGCCATCCTTTGCTGATACGCAGTGACATCCTAGATTAACTTTTCATCCTAGGGCTTATTAACTTAAATGTAATTGAGTAAAGGCGTATCCTATCACGATAATAAGAGGTTGCGCTGCCCTGGCGACGGTGACAGAGCCCTCTATGACAAAAATAAAAAGAAGCAGACGCCTCGAAGTGGAGGATGAAAAAGAAGGGGGAAAAACTCGAGCATCGCGAGATGGGGTGGGCGAAAAAGAGCATAGAAAAGCGGGTAAGTTAGCCAATATCTAAGTGGCATAGGAGAGACGATGCCTTCGTCATCAATATTGGTAGCTCTCTCAGTGAAGTGCTTCGGGGTGCGGGAGATGCTGGAGTCAAGGCGGTGGACCCAGTCATATTGACAAAGCCATTAGCTCCTCCATAAAACTCCGTGAAACTGCACAACAGACCAGTCAGAAAAGAGAAACTACAAGATGTTGGCGAAGATCGCGTAATGCGTTTCGTTTCACCTGGAGAATTTGGGCAACATATTTGTTTAACGTATGGGAATAAGGGCGCAGCTTAACTATAAATTGCATTACTGGGTGTCACATTTCTTGCCACTCGAGGAAATATGGGCGCTGTTAATATCAGTCCTCAACTCTACATCACTACATAACTTAGTTAATAAGCAGCTGGCTCTTTCGTAGTGTGCAGAAAAAGTTTCACTGGAGATGGGGAATGAAGCGTTACATCCCAGACTTTCAAGGGCAGCGGTTAGGTTAGGCGCGTGGCGGATGACTAAAGTAACAGATAAAGAGGGTACGAGAATCTGCCCTGTACGTGTGGAGAAAGAATCTTGACTTCATATCCTGGCGAACAGCAAGGGGACGGAAGAATGCAGAAAGAAATATATACTGGCCCCGTTTGTTAATGGGGGAGGGAGAGGCAGTGGCAGTGCGGGACGGGACGTTGTTGGCAGATATGAAGGAGGGTGAGGGAGTAGGTAAATTTTTAAACAAAGTGAGGCAGCTCAGATCGGAAGAGGCAGACAACCGAGAGGGGGGGTAGGGGAACACGAGTCACATATTTTTTGGAATTAATTTTACACATATATGAGGGAGTGTAAGTAATTTCAGTAGCTACAGGTCGGTCCTGGCGGTGTAGTGGTAACCATACTTGCCTTCTACACCCAAGATCGCGGGTTCAAACCCGGCCAGGACCGATGGATTTTTTTCGGGGCGTAAAAATGTTAAGTATGGCTTCCTTCGGAAGGGAAGTAAAGCCGTGGTTCCCGTGTGGTACATTTACGGCACGAAAAAGAACCTCAAGGCTGAATGAAGAGGCCTCTGAGCAAAATTTGTCGGCCGTTTCACGCTCTGAATAGAATGGGACACTGATGACTTGAGATGTTAAAGAGCGTCCGTAAATAAAACAAAACAAATCAACAAGTAGCTACAGATTGTGCGAGAGTCTATCTGTTATTACCAGGTGATACATATCACAGCAGCTAAAGTTGATGAAAGCGAGCAAATGAGCCATGAACATACAGATATATCCGGAAACAAATATCTGTTGTGATATGAGCCTTTTTTTTTTTTTTTTTGAGGTCCACGATAACACATTGTTCCTTACATGTGTTATAAGAGCTGTCTTTCCGTTTCGATTCATGCCCGTGTGTTTTTAGTTCATTTTATCTCTGCTGTTCACTAACTACGGCGATGCATAAGTCATTCATATAGCAGTCAGTTGAGCTTGTAGCTATCAGTACATGTGGTTCATTCACGATGGGGCACGATTCCATTTAACGACATTGCCAACCCATACCTTTGATATACGGTGGATTGGTCGAGTAGATGTAGTAGCATGCCTTTCGCGATTACTTCGCTTTCATTTTATTTTCATTGTAACAAATATCCACCATTTTTCGATAAAAAGTTGGGTACTCCAAAACCAATGTAAGCATTACGCTGTGCTTCTTTAGAGATGGCAACAATCTCTTTCTCTTAAGACGCAACTGCTTTTTCCGTTATCCCAAACTGATGATTCCTCAGTTTGCCCTTGACAGTTGGAAACAGAGAACCAGGTCTGAACCTTGCGGCGAGGGGTTCATAAGTCTTCGCGATTCTTGCACAATTTTCATGTTTTGTCCTGGTGATGCAACAATCGTCGCAATCCAGAAGAATTCGCTTTCTTTCTGTTTATGTTCTGAACTCCCTGGAGGCAAATTGTGGTGTACCAGTTGGCAGTGACTTTGTTTTTCCTTTCTTGGGGTGGAATATGGTCACTTCCCGAGAAGAAACTGGCAACCATTTTACGACCTATAATTCAACACCCCTTGACTTTCACTGGGGTCGTTTGGAAAGTCCCAAATCGCAGACTTCCTCCTGATTCCTGGTGGTTTTGTAAATCCAGCTTTCTTCATCCGTGATGACATCATGAGACTCGTATGGAGCTACCATTCCCTGGCACCGTACCATTCTTGCTGCCTTTTGTTCTGTGAGGTCGTGGGGTACCCTTCGACGACAATGCTTCCTCACACGGAGATATTTTTAAGGACTTGCATGGAGCTTTAGAATGCCAGAAATGAAGTCCTTGAGAATCTGCCAGCAAGTGTGGATAACAATTGCCAGAATTCTAATAAAATGTTCCCGTTTTTCACCAAGAAAAATTATTCTCACATAAATCTATATTTTAGAATATGACATATACTTGGAATAATACAAATCAAACAGCAATAATGCACCGTAAAGGCCACCTACATTTGAAGGCTATCTGCACACATTGCACAGAGATTGGCTGCAAAGAAGGGGAATGAATGCATCTGTTTATCTCCTGACCCTTGGTTTCATAGTAATTGTGTAATAAGAAAAGCGCAACATTGGAAAGCAAACTCAAATATTGTGCAACATATAAAAACCCTAATGTACTTCAGTTTTATTTATTTATTTATTTATTCCTTATTCACAATGTGCACAAACAGTCGCTCAAACTGGGAAAATCCCTATGCGTTGGCAACACTGTTGCCAGTGGAAAACATTAGATTGGCATAAAAACAAAGAAATTAGAAGAATTAGCCGTTACAAACTAAGATGAATAGGGCACGCAACAAGCTACAATAGGACTGTGCGGCAACAACTTGAGCAGAAGGCGTCCAGAGCACACATAGTTAAGTTTTCAAAATTATTTATATAAATACGTGAACAAGGATAGCAAGGAACGTAGGGTAGGCATAAGCTTTTAAGGAGCGTAAAATGGTATTGAATGGATTCAGTAAGATGAATTCAAAAACTTGGTCCAATATATTAGTTTCAGTAAAACCGGTGTTAATTTAGTACAGTAGGGTAGAAAATACGTAGAACAATCACATTTTCCTATAGAAATAGCTCGCCATTAGAGAAAAATATAACCAACCCTACAATGGTAACAGAAACTAATCCTTGATATGAGCTAATATTATCACCATTATCATCCAACATAAGAGAAATTCATTCCTAATACTACGTAATGTACTTTTAAAAAAGCCTGTATTCAGTTGGTAACTGTAGTCAGGTACGGTTGACAAGATTGCTATAAAGAATGAATTCAGTAGGAAAAGCGTTTTGAATTGTCTGTGATTTATGAGAATAATAATAATAATAAACAACTTTTTTTCCCACGCTTCTTTTGGCGTGCTGAAGACGTGATTTATATTCAAACGCTTATCTCGCTTTCTGAACATTTTCCCCTATTTATACAAATGATGTAGAAATTTTTTTTTTATTTCATACTAGTGTCAGATGAAAACATCCGGTTGTTTTTCAATTACTTTTTTTTTTTTTTTTAATTTTATTTCATAGTAAGTTTGGATGGCCTGTTCCGCAATCGCAAATTTTTCTGGCTGATTACGGCTCTCAGATGTAACTTATGTTCTCCCAGCTGAGCTTCAATAGATCTTACGGTCACACACGCACACACTTCGTTCACGCTTCTAAGCTTATCAGGAATAGGAATAATATGTGGGGCATTAATGTAAAATACTATCGAGCAAAAAACAGAACAATATAATTATATAGTGTATACTGGTAACTAATATGGGATGCTAAATATTACTAAATAGTAACAATTATATTAGTTGCAAAATATAATACAATTTGTATTAAAACAGGGCACGTTGGGACTGCTACTTAAACGTAAGCATTTGACTGTCAAACGGCTGCAGCTAAAAGTTAACTTAATTTCAACGTTTTTGCAGTATGTATTATTATCTTGTATCAGAATTATGCTTTATGGTATAATGTTTTTCTCTCCTCCTCTGTTTAATTTTCGCTTGCGGAGTTTGCGCATTGAATCTTGCTTTAGGTAAATCCCTGTCGTGCTCTTAATTCTTGTAAAGCGTTTATCTTCCTTGTCGGCTCTCTTTATTTCCTGTCCTCCATTTCCTTCTCGGGTCTGGGCGTGCACAATAAACCCCTCTCTCTGAATGTTTTCACTACGCCCCTACACCGTCTTTTGTACGCCTGATGTCTGCAACGTGTGTACAAACCTACACAGGGCACCAGCTACTCTAGAACTTTAAAATTACTGCCTCACGTTCATGTTTGTCATTTTAAATTGTGAGGGAAGGTTTCTTGCGTCTTGCCAGGGTTCTTGTGTCCCTAAGGACAGTCTCGGAACAAAAGGGCGTTAGTTATCGCTTGCACAAGAAGGGATGGAGGTTTTGCTGTAGGGTGAGGTCATGTATGCACAATACCCACAGTATAGATGGCTGTTCCCTCACCCCTCTTCTCAAAAACAATTCCTTCATACTGAAAACATTCTAATAATTTATCGAAACTAATCAACATTTGTACTCACTAGGTTAACAAGTTATTGAACGTCATCACCAGGTTATCTACACTTTTAAAGAGCATATTTCGATTTTTTTCCTTCTAATATTCGCGGAAAATATTTTTGGCGTACTGCCGTAAATGCTGCAACCTCATGTACCACACTCTGTTGCTATATCACAGCAGAGCCTATAAGAGCCTGGCTGTGCATTCCTTATTAGTGAACTTGACAACGTTGATAAAAATCCACTTGGAATTGAGAGCAATTTGCAGGCAGAGGCAACCACTGGCGTTCACAGTAGGTTTCTAATGTGTATGAACGCGTGACGAGAGCTTTTAGATACTGGATAGTTACTCATGTGTGGATTCGTTAGACAATTCATTGTTTATAATACATGAATGCAATGCAAAATTAAGAACGTGTCTGTCATCTTGCAGGAAGAAAAATATTTCAGTGCTTTCTGGCTTTGGGTGGTATTTCTATGTATGACTTTTTACGGTTTTGAAAAGAATTAAAACCAGAAGCTGTATTATGAAATTTTGACTGACACTAGACACAAAGACGTTGATTTAAAAGCATAGTGAAATATTGCCAAAATTGAAAAAGTGCCCATACCTCTTTTCTAGAGATTAAGAAAAAGCTAAGTTTATGGTCAAACAGTAGAACAAACGATTGTGTATCATTACCTGCTGCACATCAATTAAATGTTGGAAACGAGGTCTGTTCTTATGACAACACATTACTGTTTTGATATTTCAGATTCATTTAGGGCCCCGAGAGGATTGGTCAGAGGGACAGAAATTGGCAAGCATAGAAGAACTCTAGTAGTTCGAAATATAGCGATTACAGGTGTGACTTTCTCTTGGTGTTTTATCCTTTTCTCCTTTTACAATTACTGTTAATATATATATATACAGCTTCTGCTATATGGTAGCATCCAACTGTTCACTATTAATATTCTGCCTTTGTTAAAGCAAGGAAAGTGGCTGACTCTTTAAGTTTTTGAATTGATGATGATACACGTGAAATGCGTAATGTTTTATTTGACAGATAAAAACCCTCTCCCTGCATTCGTCGCTAGTCATCTTTCCAGTTCCCAGCAGTGCTTCATCTGAGAAAAATCGGAGTAAAACACGCCATTAGGAAAACATTAAAAATCAATGGATTATTGTACAAATTACCTATTTCACACGTTTTCAAATATTTTACTGGCTAAATATTAAAGAAAAGTTATATAAAAATCAGAACTTTTGCTGAAAAGTTATATTACGAACTGAAAAGGAGTCCGAATGTGCATATGTGAGCTTTTATGCAGATTTATTAGCTTGGAACAATCGTTTATGTGAAATATCAACAAAACATTTATCTTACAGAAAACTTGCATAGAAGGATAGCATATGGTTTTAATGAAAAAATATTTTAATAATATTTTCTATAGTAACGTTTAGTATCCTTAATTTGGTTTTTATGTTACAGGAAACATACGTACTCTGGCTGTGCTGGACTTGGAGAGCAAAAGACACTACTGGCTGACGGTGTTCGCGCAGGATCACGGCGTGGTGCCTCTGCATGCCCGCTTGGAGGTCAGTTTCATATATATCACTTTGTACAGTGAGTTTATTAGAGTTAGGGGCCGCAGAGCGTGGAGAAATCATTTGTCATAACGTATAATGCATGTGCAGGTAGCAACTTTCATTTAGTTTGAGGGAGTTGTGGCCTGCTAGTGGTTGCATTCGTTAATTACTCGGTGCTTTCGTTGTGTGTAAATGTATGCTAATTGTTCTTCAAACGTATTCTTGCAGGGAAATGGTAAGGTGATTGGTATGAAAATATCCTGGCAATATGTAAACAGCTACAAGAAATAAGAAACGTGTTCCGAACCGTAGTGTTCTTACGAAAGAAAAGTTCGATGAAATACAGAAATTTCCAAAGCAGATATCGCTGAGGCGCTTGCTTTTCAACATCTCTTATAACACAAATTATTGTTTGCCAGCAGTTTTAAATACAGTATCATTTTATGCTTTCAGTAAAAATAAAACTACTCATTTTACGTGGGGTGACTCCATCCCTAGTAAGCAGCGGCTCTCAGGTGCCCCATAATTCAAATAACTCCAATGCAGTACAAACAGCAAGATCCGGAAGGGCTGCAAGTGATAGAATTGAAATCAATCAATACAAATTTAGTATGTATAATCCACATATGCCAATATTTTATGTTTGTGGTGAAAGACTGAAGGAATAGATGGCTTCCCTGTTAGCGCGCACCGCGAAATATGATCATAGTTATTATAGGGGATGTCTTATAAAGAGTGTGAAAAAATACGAACAAATAATTTCTTGCAGCGTGGAGGCTTGCATTAAGTATTTTAGAATGAGAACTAATAGTCTCAGACTCTTCAGTTTGGAACTACGGTTATCGACATAGATCAACAAATTTTGTTGCGATGTGACGTGTGCTCATATCCATTCAAACGTAAGCCAGTGTCATTGGCGGAGGCGGAGTTATAAGCAAGCTGCCACCATTGGTATTAGGCCCTATTCCACAAATATATGGTTTAATACATTACAAGTGTATTAGTACAAGTTCCTATAAAGTATGGATGGACTTGTAACAAGAATGTTTAACACTTATAAAGTATTGGTTTTAAAGTTACAAGTAACATCATATAAGAGTAAGATGGAGGAACAGCTGTTTACCACAAGTCGCTTTGAATTAGGTAATGTGCACTTTTAGTAATAAATTCGTATTTTTAGCGGACTAAATGGGTTTGTATGATGATGCATAATAAAGTATTTAAATTTATGAACGTTCAAGCGCAATTGTCCACTTTGAGAGGAGGATTGCTTACGGATACATAGCAGTAGCAGCATCAATTTCAATCGTCGAGAGATGACTGCCGATTCCAGCTTTCTGATTCCGCTCGGTCATTTATTTTATTAGTACATTTAATCCTTTGTATTTATATAAATTTGTAAATTGTTTTTTTTCATTATAGGCCAAACATTATACAAATTGCGTCAAAAGAGAATGAAGAATGGAAAGCAATTATTTTCGTGGCATTTAGCAAGAACCTTAAAATGAATAAACAATAATACTGAACTGAAATATGCGTTTGAAGCAGTAAAAGCGAATATCAGTCTTAATCCATACTTGAATTGCAATTAATCTTTTTGTGCATATATTTTGTATATTCAAATGCAAAATTATTCTATCTTTATAAACATTTCCACTCATCATTATCATCACTTTCGCAAATACGCTGCATATTCAGGCCAAGTGACCTCCAGCATTATTAAAATAACATTACAACGTGCTCTAGTATATAAAGTTTTACCAGTATTCCTATCCTTGTAGAAAAATCTATACGTGTGGCAAGTGCACGATTAATACTAATACTTCATCGGAACAGAATAAACGAAAGTCACTTGTATACTTGTAAGTAAGAAGCTGTAAATGACAAGTGTGGCAGAAACCTTTGTACAATAGCATTTTACTAATAACTACAAGTTACAAGTCCACATAGACGTTTAATGTATTAATTAGATCATTGAGCCCAGATCTACGTGCAAGTAGTAAGCCGTTTTGATAATTACAGTATATAGGGTTTATGAACGATTACTGTATTTCAATTAATATTATGGCATGTATTTAACAGAATAAAGTATTTTAAGATAAGTTAATGTGTTTTCAGTCCTCTTAATCATGTGTAACAAACATGTGTGTAGCTTTGGAGTTAACACCTGGAGGACCAAAATGTTGCTTTCAAGATCATATTTTGTTCCTATTTTTCAGCTTCCCTTTTACCAGTAAATTCTTATACAAATTTTCTTATCCTGTTGTATATTTCTGGAATGCTTATTACTAATAGCAAAACTCGTTCGCATCTTAGGGCAAACTTAATCATTAGTACGAGGAATGCAAAAACAGTTTTGAGAATGGACAACAAGAAATTGTTACAAGCCGGTGCAGATTTCCCCAGCTTTAGATTAAAGTTTAGATAGCAACATGTGCAAGTCTGAGCGCGTTCCAACAATGTGTGGTGTCAACACAGCTGTGTATATGTACGCAGGTGTTGCCGTGCCAGGCGCTAGGATGAATCTCAAGCGAGAGCATTACCACGCTATGATTTTCTACGAATTAAGTCAGTGTAGAGGAGAGAGAATGCCTTGAAATATTGCATCGTGCATTTGGGGAACTTTGCCCTTCGCAATCCGCTATTCATCGATGATTTGCAGATTTTAGAAGAGGAAGAAATTACCTCGAAGATGAAGACCGTGCAAGAAGGCCGGCTAGAACAACATCCGATGGAAAATATGATGAAAACAGAGCGCATGATCATCTAAAAGATCATCGTTGCAATTATTTTCAGATTCAAGAAGGCCTAATTAATGTATCGTCATCAATGAAAACAATCCTCAAAGAAAAAAAAACTTCACGTTCGGAAGCTCTGCAGTCGTTCGATATCCCGCCAACCCACAAATGAGTAGGAAAAAAAAACATGTGTGCATTGGTGCCAGGAAGTGATTGAAAAAAATTGATGGAGGATCAAAAAACATATTTAACACCATCATGACAGGTGACGAAAGCTGGATATACCAGTATGATCCAGAAACTAAGCGAAGTCATCGGTCTGGATCTTCCCAAGAGAGACTCCCCCAACAAAACGAGGCGAGCGAGAAGTGTTAACAAAGAAATGACCTGTTCCTTCTTCTCAGCTATACATTTTGATAACTCGACTTGAAGAACAAAAGACTGTCACTGCCGGAGAGTACACCACAAAATGCCTGCCCCAAGTCCTCAATGGACGGAGCGTTCTAAGACTTCAGCCCACACTGCAAGAGTCAGGAGTCAAATGTTTTATCCATCCATCCTCTCTACAATCCTGACATGGCCTCATGTAACTTTTTCCTGTTTTCCAAAGTAAAAGAAAATTTTCTTGACCAAGTATTTGAATCACAAACCGCAGTAGCTGCATGCAAAGAATGTATGAGCACTATCCAAAGTAGCATGGCGTTCGGCATTTGCAAAATGGTTTGGAAGCATGGAACGTAATGTAGAATGCAATGGAGAATGTTTTGAAAATATACAATGATGAGATCCAACTTTTAGAATGTTGTTGCGCCCATTTTAGAGTGACTGTGCTATATCATTGCAATGAAATTTAATTTTCACAGAATCCAGTTTCTAATACCAACAATAAATACCATGGCAAGTCACCATCAGAATAGCTTTCTTTACGAGTACTCGAACCGTAGCTTCGCCAAAGTTTGATAAACATGTCACTTACCTTAGTATAATTCATCTCGGAGCCCAAAACGTTATGATTTAACTACATCTCGTCTGCCAATTAGAAATAAGCTTAAGCCAATAAGAAAGCAAAGGGGCACCGATGCACAAAATTATGTTATTGACGGCATCACGCAACAGCCGGCTTTGAATTCTTACTTTCGAAGATTTAATAGAGAAGTACCATATTAATATTTATTTGTTTATTTATATGCTAAAATTACACATTCTTTTTCTTTTATGGTTTAAATATACTATAACTGTGTTTTCCTAGTGGACATTTCTAAAGGTCCTAAATAATTTAAGTGTAGTTTTACAAAAGTGATTTTAACTCTAACAAAATATCGAGCCATACTGTGAGTTTTGCAGCTAAAAAGTACTTAATGGTTGTGTTGATCTTTCAACCGAGGATAACTGGAAACCCATTGGCAAGTCTGGCACGATAATTTTTGCTTTATTTACATTCGTTCATCAGTCGATAGATGTCCGTATGAAAAAGCAATTACTCTGGCAAATGTCATACGATTACTGTTTTAGCTACCGCACTAAAAGCTTCCAGTACCCAAAATCACGTTGCTGTTCCTGTTTTTCTGTAGGTATATTGTGTAACTGGATAAATAGGCAATATTAGTAATGTTTTTTTCTGTTTCTCTCATTTTCTATTCCGCTTCGTTGGATGATCTCCATTGATAGAGAAATCCTAATATTTATATGCTAAGGAACACTTCACATTTAAAAACTACACGCGTGAAGTAGCGTTTCGCAGATTTAATTAAGGGAACAATGTTTTAATTAGTGTTTTTATATTTCTGTATACTGTGCTTTGCAAGTTGATAAAAGTGATGTTTTAATTTCCTTTCCTTTTAATTAATCACCAAGGCATTGTGTTAGTTTCGTGTTCTGTGTACTTAACTCGCCTTGGTTTCCCCTCGAGGAAATTTAATCGCACAGAAATAGGAGCGCAAACTTTTCTGGCAGCATAAATTGAATAATTTCTCTCAAGCATTTACCCAGGTGAGACGGAATGTGCCTTTCCAGGATTTCGAAAGTAATTCTTACTCTGGCTTCTCGTAAAGCATTTAATTCACTTTAGAATAATGTTTTGTCAGTTCACTGGATGAGAGCTTAAACTTGATGGCATACGGTTACAAGATGAAGATGTGTACACGCAGTTGTTCGTTCTGTAGCCGTATAAGGTCGAACATTGCTTTGATAAAACTTTATCCTTGGAAAGACTTCCTCGGTTGTTTACTCGGTTTTTAAAAAAGTTCTTCCGTTATTACTCCAGAATATTATGTTTTCTTACTAAGCTCAGCTGTTTCAATTCAACCAATTGTCCTAGCACACTTCGATAATGTGGGGTGACGCCGAACAATGGAGGCAAACTTCAGGAAGAGCTTCCTACAGAGAAATGAACAAAAAATTTCATATAAGCATATGTTGAATTTACTGATATACAGAATACAGAGAAGCATTATAATTAGTGTTTGGTATAGTGCAGAACTAAGTACAAATATCATTATTACCACACATCAAAATGCATGCCTATAACAGCCATTCTGATTTCGAAGCTCCCGCCAAGCGCCTAAATTTACGCACCTACGTGTCACACTATGAATAGCGGTACCCGTTCGGCGTTCCCTCTTGTACTCAAGAGTGGTTGTTCAAGTGTGTAGATTAGGCATCACGATGCCTTTCAGATGCCCTATCAACCCAGGTCCAGTTGCCCTAATTACAAGTTTCCGTACATTTTCGGACACACGTTGGCGGTTTTGTTCGTTTCCCTGTCGGCACAACTGAAGTTTGTCCCCATGTTCGGCCTCTTCCTATATAGGGCCTTTTATTATGAACCTTGTTCACTCATGCGGTTTTAGGTCTCGACTACTAGGCGTTCCACAGACTACTGTTCCGCTGCACTCTCTCCATATACATCCATTCCCTAAGATGGTTAGACAGTTCACCCTAGAGCAACGTGTAAACGTTATTTTAAATGATACTTCCTAGAACTGCAATTCACGATATTGTGCACGAATTTGAAATCACTGGTTCAGTAAAAACTAACAACAATAACGAAAACACACACTTTTAAGAGAGAAAATACTGGGCGAAATTGGCGCACATTTAAGCGTTGCTAACAAAACCCCTCCTGGAGGATTCAGAATGTAAAGGAAAACATTATACTGACTAAACTTAATCGTGTCGTTCAGAATGTGCTTTACCGACACAGTGATTATTTAGCTGAGGAAGAACGACAATTCCAAACTTAATTTCATAAATTATTTTTAGGAGCCGAAGTTGAAGTACGCACGCCGCTTAGTAGACGATCACAACGTGACTGGGCAAGGTTTATAACTAAAATCTGGAATCTTAAAACATCAAGGTAACAATGTACTAGCACATTAAGATGCCACTTGCTACATAAGATAACTTTTTTGTAGGTATTCGTGGCAATCGAGAACGAAAATGACAACACACCTCTGACATTGGAGCCTGTGTACTATCCTAGTGTGGCCGAAAACTCCCCAGCCGGTAAGGTAGTGGTGGAGCTGCAAGCTATGGACCATGACCTGGATCCTGCTCAACGCCTCACATATCGCATCACAGCAGGCAATCCTGGAGGTTTCTTTTCCATCAACTCCGACACTGGTAAGTGAAAGACCTATTAGCTTTGTATATAGCATAATCAACATTGACGTTAATTATTTTGTAAATGTTGTATTGTCTAGGTAGTATTTTAGAGATCAAATAAGGAGCAGAGGCCTTAAAGAACATTCAATCAACAAAAGCTGAAATGTGATGTTAACAAATGTACTCGTAGGTCTTGTTGCTATAGATCAAATGTTTTATTTTTCTTTCTCGTAAACAGTTCACAAAATATATACAAAGCTCACTGTGCTATTTAGGTTGTAAATAATCAACAAAAGGCTCTAAGAGAATTATCAAGCAATAATAATTTTACTTGTTATGAAACTGCTGTACTGCTAATAAGACACTGTGGTGATTGTGCGACTAAGAGAGAAGTATTTGCTTCAATGTACTCTGTCCATGTCCAGTCATAGTAACTTATCCCCGCTGTTCCGCGCCAACATAAACGCGGAAGAATATAATGTTCGTTGACGGTACATATCAGCTTTCGGTAAATAGGGTATAGCAAAATTAGAGGCCAACTTAGCCCTAATTATAGACACCATAATTGACTTGTAGTTCAAGATCGTCTGCGCCCGTGAATCTTCGATCAGAATGACTGAAGAGCACAACAGAATGCGTTGGATTATTTTTGTAACATAAATATACCTCTATTAGTGTCATCTTATGATAATCATCTAAGTTCAGATTTTCATTAGTTTCCATCTAAACCATTTAGGTATCATAAATTATTTGACACGCTGTTGCATACTTTATCATAGGATCGGACAGTTTCAGCTTCAAGGCATGCAAAGACGTAGGCGTGAATTTCCTGGCAGCCCTGTTTCGAAGGAAAAACATTAAACCTATTACAGAAGTTTAATGAAATAGATTCTACGACATGCGGGAAAAAATTTGAGGATACCATGTGTCACAGAATAAAAACTTAACAGCTTCCATTAAAGCCCTCCTCGTACCCCAGATCTTATGGTTTGTAATTTTTATCTTTGGATGGTATTGAAATGTATGGGTATATTCACACACTGAAGGAACTTAAAAACAAACATTCGAAAAGAAGTTAGATCCATTAGTGATGAGGAACTGATGCGTGTCAGTGATACTTTCCAGAGAAGATGTAGATTAAGTATCAGAGTAAATGGGAAGGATAATAGGTAAAATAATTAAACAAACAAATAAATAAAATAACATCTGCAATACTCCGTCCAGCGCCTTGTTGCCTATATCGGGATGTATATTTCCAAATTTTATCATTTTTGAGTTAATTTCCACTGTACATAATAATTTTATAGATCATAACTTAAAATAAAACACTAGATCGATTAAACAATTCGCTACATTAAATAAATAAAATTACAATATACTGGGAACCAGTAAAATAACCAATAGCTGGTAGCCAGCTAACTACAAGCTAAAATTAACCGTCGGGAAACGGAACGGTCAAGATACTGGTTACCACCTCACCGTATCTGAGAAAATTGGAGTTCCTACTTGTTACTTTTTAAGTTTTATATTCTATATGCACGATTCTTTACTTTATGTTGAAGTATTATTTCTCTTTAAGTTTTAATTGTTTATATATTCCTATCCTTACCATATTGATAATAGATTAATCTCTACTTGGTTCACTTAGGACACTATTGCTTTAAGTATATTTCTACTCTTCCTATTCAATCACTATACTATTACAACCATCCATTAATTTATATTTCACACTATTTATTTATACATATAACCCTTGTTCGCCAAATTATTTACACACTACTATTCACTTTACTGATTGTTCACTGCTTTCGTCTTATATATATATATATATATATATATATATATAATATTAATGAAAAATAAAAATAAAGAAACACTATTAACAATGTAACAAATTGATATTGCAATTTCAAGTGTGACTCTTTCTCAGTGTTTTATCTTTATCTACTTTTATTATTAGTGTTTATGTATATGTATATATATATATATATATATATATATATATATATATATATTTGGAATGGTGTTCAACGGCCGTTTTTATACTAAGGCACCACAGGCGGTGGACACTGATAATATATGTGATGAAATGATATATTGGGAAAGGACATTTTTAAGGAAGGAACCGTTCCAGACCTAAGTTTAGGGTTCCTCTCCGGCATTTGCCAGTTATGAGGACTGAGAAAACCTGGAAAAAAACCCAATCAGGGAGGACGGTCCTGGTGGGATTCGAACCTCAAACCTCCCGCTCACGAGTCCGCGCCTTAACGACCTCGGCCACCCATGGTGATTTTATGTATCTTATCTACTATTTCCGTCACAATTATCACTGAAATTTACTCACCCACTAATCACTTTTACCATCACCATTTACTGTCCATCGTTTCCTTCTCCTCGAACCACCGTACCGCCACGTGTGGCGGAGGTCGTTAAAGCGCGGACTCGTGAGCGGAAGGTCTGGGGTTCGAATCCCGCCAGGACCGCCCTCCCTGACTGAGGTTTTTTCCAGGTTTTCCTCAGTCTTCATAAATGGCAACTGCCAAGGAGGTGCCCTAAACTTAGGCCTGGAACGTTTCCTTCCTTATATATATATATATATATATATATATATATATATATATAACCCTCCTTTCCCAATATATCATTTCATCTCATGTATCATCATTGTCCATCGCCTGTGGTGCCTCAGCAGTGAAAACGGGCGTAAAAACTATTAAAAAATTCCTCTAACCTTTCTATCCCTGGCTCCTTTCCTTATGGCTTTTTTCTCCGCCTTCTGCAGTATGTTGTTTATTATACTGGTCCTCACTTATGTATGGTCACTAATCATTTCTGTCTTCTTTCTTCCCCGTTTCCTCTCCATTTTTCTTCTTCTTCTCTCTTCTTTCCGATGAGAATAAGTACTGAATTCTCTTATTAAATATGATATAACTACGTTTTGAATCGGTGAAGCGCTTGAGCGCCGCAATTCTAAAAAAATCGCCGCGCCGACCTGCTGAACTATTTATTGGGTCTTTTAAACTACTCTCACTGTAGTTTTAGTAGCATATTGAACAATTCAGGATATTGTTTTGACTAGCCCTGTATAACAGGATTGTATTCTTATGTACTAACATAAACAATTGAAATTGTTTGTTAGTTCATAGTAAAACTTTCCCCCTTTCCTCATTATTTAACATATA
The DNA here is from genome assembly GCA_030762175.1 of Metallyticus violacea. Taxonomy (NCBI): domain Eukaryota; kingdom Metazoa; phylum Arthropoda; class Insecta; order Mantodea; family Metallyticidae; genus Metallyticus; species Metallyticus violacea. The sequence goes on from CM060831.1 coordinate 38,429,695, forward strand.
GCAATGAAAAGTGAAACCATTTGTTTGATTCAATAGTAAGTTAAATATGTACAATCTGCGCTCTGCCAGGTGTGAAGTTTCATTCGCTGCTCTTATGGACTAAGCAATTTTTCGCATGTAAACAATTCGGTGTACAGCACTAATTTATAGATAGTGTTTAAATATATCTTTCAGTTATGCAAATGTAGGTTTATACGCATTTTCTACGCTTTGTGTCATATTATGAATTAGGTGTGAGTACACAAACTGGCCACTGTGAGTGAGAGGTAGGTAATTATTTATACATTTCATTTTCCCCAGATGTTCTTTACTCTCTCGTCTGAGATACAGGAATAATAGAGATATGTAATATCCTTTACAATTTGCTTGAAATTACTAACGCTGCTAAAATGGGAAACAGTGGAAGCAAAGATAGAAGGGAAAGATAGCTGTAGGCTAATTCTGTAGATGGAACTCCCGTTATCAAAGAGTATTTAAACTTTACAGCGCTGTTAAAGTAAGTGGGCTGTGACGTTTTCTGAAAGAAAGTAAAAGTACTGCCCAAACGTCTGAAAGTTTCCAGCGAGATGCTAATGGATAAAAAGGCAACATAGTATTTTGTATGAGACTAGGGTCAGTAGTTCATTTGAAGCGTGAGGAAAGTAATTTCATCTTCTGCTAGCTTGTACGTGTCGTACAAACCTAAACCTAAAATGTCATTACAGGCCTTATACATGATAAAAGGTTTCCCAAGTGAAATCAGTTTGTAAACATGACTGATGTATGTTTGGTCTTTAGAGGAAAGTTGTTAGAATCGTGGCCATCTAGAGCTGCCATTTTGCTTGTTTAGTCAATTCTACAGAGAAAGCCAATGAAATGTCTAGAGTACTGGGGTAAGCAATTCTTCTTAAGGTTTATTTTACCACATATTTTGGTGAATGAGTAGAATGAAAAAAGTAATAAATGATAAATTATTTGATTTATTTTTGATTAAGCAATATTCAGCACATTTGGGAGTACAAGTTTGAACTGAAAGGTGTTCCTAGGGATATTGAATATCACATGGTCTAATGTTTTTTTGTGTTTTTATAGTTTTTTTAATACTGTTTAACGCTCGTTTTTACTATTGAGGCACCACAGGCAGTGGACTGATGATACACGAGATGAAATGATGTATTGGAAAAAACATTTTTTTTAAGGAAGGAAACGTTCCAGGGCTAAGTTTAGGGTACCTCCCCGGCATTTGTCATTTATGAGGATTGAGGAAAACTTGGAAAAACCCTCGTCAGAGAGGATGGTCATGGCGGAACTCGAACCCCCGACCTCCCGTTCACGAGTCTGCGCCATAACGATCTCAGCCGCTCTTGGAGGTACATGGTCTAGTGAACCATGCTTGCCTCGTAAACCCAAGATCGTGGGCTCAATCCCGGCCAGGATCGATGGATTTTTTCAAGGTAAAAATTCTAAGTATGGCTCCCTTCGGAAGGGAAGTAAAGTCGTGGATTCCATGTCGTAGATTTACGGCACGTAAAATAACCTCAAGCCTGAAAGAAGCGGTCTCTTAACAAAATTTATTAGCCGTTTCACGCCCTTAATCGAATGGGACGTTGATAACATGATATGTTAAACAGGACCCGTAAGTAAACCAAATAAAATGAATAATAATCACTGCTCTACGGTGCCCTGAACAAGTTTGCCTTATTTTCTCCCCAAAATTACGAATTACAACGAGCCTTACTCATCTTTAGGTCAGGCAATATATTACCATCAGTACAATATAACAACAGAAGGCGTGAAACAGCTTTCTCTTAAGGCGTACAGATGCTACGGTCGAAACCTCTTGTTTATGTTAGAAGGCTATGGAGTAATTCATAGTTACGTTTGTATTTTGAGTGTGATTTGTTTTTAATTTGTGAGGTTTATAACAAAACTAATATCAAAAGTATAAATAGAAGAAGAACAAGAAGAACGGGATGCTGCGGCTATGTCATATATGTTTCCAAGTTTTGCAGGTAAAAATTAATTCAACAGGTTGATAATATATCAATTGATGACTTTCAACAGAGTTTTTAAAATTGCTTGCAGTGGTAGTGTTAAGCTGAAATTTAGCATTGTGACAGGCTTGTCATAGTGTATAATTTGCAGAAATAGTAGCAATGGGCACAGAACTCAAGACATCAAAGAAAAGCAGTTGCTGCTGTGAAGCATATGCAACGTTTGTGCAAATAAATAAATAAATAAATAATTGCAAGAACACGCATTTTTCGGATTTTCCTGAATTATCAAAGAGGCCCGTGAAAGTATTGATCCCATTTTTAACGACTTACTTGTATTGAAGCCTATTCTCTGCACCGATTTACCAAAAAACAAATTAAGAAATAATCAGAGTAATATTATGACTGTTATCTACTGTTGTGTAAGGATACACTACAAGAAAAAGGAAAATTCTGAAAAAACATGTATTTATTTTTTGTTTATACCTTTAAATTTTGTTGAACAATAAAAAAAAATAATGTAAACTTATGATTTTAAACTTTTAGGGATACGCTGTAAAAGAAGTTAGAGAATTGCTAGAACATAGGAAGAATAAATGTCTTCAACTGCAATGTGATTATGTTTGAAAAAATAGTTTGTATGCAAGGACAGTAAATATTGTACAATCGATGTGTTTTTACTTAGTATTAAACCTTATTATCGAAAAAGCAACTCTTGTGTAAGTGAAATGTCAACTAAACGTATTTCACTTCAGCACGAAAAATATAGTAGTAAATTGTAAATTTCTGTGTAATGTTTGATCAGAAAAAAAGAGTACGTACCGCTTAGAGAACGTTCTTGTTTGATTTTATTTCACGCCTAAGCATTTATCCTGTTATAGGCAGTTCCTCTTTAGTGCAAAGTGGACAATATCTGTTTGAAAAATGTACGTCTTGGCTTAGAAGGTGAAGGTTAATTTAGGATGTATTATAAATGTGATGACAATAGAACTTGCACTCGCATCTGATTGCCTAAGTATTTAGAAGAGGAGATAAAGAGAATCACGTACTTTCAGGTTATAACCTGAACGTGAATTCTAATTTGTAAGGAATTAAGTTCAATTCTTGGCGAGCCAAAGGTTTCGGAATAACAAAATCGTTGCGAAATCTGTTCCATGAAGCGGATAGGAAAGTCTGGGCCGCTTTTCCGCAACATTAGACGCTAAAGTGGAATTAACATGTTAATGGTGCCAGCAGAATTCTAAGGAGCCAACGACATTATCGCTATGAGAGCCGTTCTTAACTCGCGCGTTGCGTGGCTGTACATAATCCAGGGTTGTACAATCAACTCGCTTTTTTCTCTTTGGAAGTCCCTCGCTATTAATTTTACCATCTACTGCCAGTCATAATGTCTGTCAGGGGAATAGTATTAGATTGCTTCTTTTTCACAACATCCACTTTGGTTAGTGATTCAGTAGTCTCGACATTTCGAGTTGGATGGGACACAGATTGTTTCCGATTATGCAACGTTCAGCTCCACTACACTTACAATATATTTATTGTTGAGCCATCCATATTCTGCAGTAATATTTTTTATGGTTCGACTCTGTTTTGTCTTCTATTGTCTTTATCTTTATTTGTATAAGAACAAACTTTTTTATTTTTAGCACCCGTTTTTTCGCAAACTAGGACTAAAACTTAAAAATCAGAAATAAACTGAGCTCTGGCTTTCGATGAGAACTAGACTGAATATTTCCCTGTAACAGTTAGGAAGAATTGCTATTGCTTTATTTTATTAATTTATTTATTTATTTTTTTTTTTTAATGGACGCTCTTTAACATCTCAGGTCATCAGCGTCCTATTCAATTCAGGGCGTGAAACGGCCGACAAGTTTTGCTCAGAGGCCTCTTCTTTCAGGCTTAAGGTTCTTTTTCGTGCCGTAAATGCACGACACGGGACCCACGGCTTTAATTCCCTTCCTCCAAAAAAAAATCCATCGATCCTGAGCGGATTTGAACCCGCGATCTTGGGTTTAGAAGGCAAATATGGTTACCACTACACCACCAGGACCGACAGTGTATAGAATCAGATGAGAGAGGAACCGATTCCGTGCTTGGGAAAGGATATTGTAGTTCAGTTGGAGAAAGTGTCAGTCCAGAAGACTGAAGATCCGTGGTTCGAATCTCGTTCTTGTCCCGAAATTTTCAAGTCTGATTCTTCATTTTCTTCTTACCGAGATATTGGTTTGCACCACTGCAAAACAAGTTCCCTACAGATAATACCCGCAAATACAAACATGAGACGCAAGATAGAAGTCCGCTATACATATTTTAATGAGCATGAAAACGAGTTAAGCAAAAGTTATAAGCGCAGATTGGGAGCCTGCTAGAGGAGCCGCCCCTGAACTGCAGTAGTTTGCTGGCTGACATGTATGCGTCAACAAACAAATATAATCTGACAATAATAAATGGCGCCAAAAGCTGATTTTTTGTGACATTGTGTACAGTAAAGGTCATGAAAGAACAAAAATAATTTACTGCTTAGGAAAAAGTTATGATAAAAACTTCTTTGCGGTTAGACGCGCCCTCCTCCCCCATTTGGTATGAGAATATAAGAGTCGCAAATAGTTGCCAGTTTTTTTTTTTTGGGGGGGGCGGGTTAGCTTCATGAACTCAGAACGCCAGCTAATTGCCTGCATTACAACGGAGCATGCGCAGCGATACTTTAATCTTACAGTGAACAGGGTACAGAGTAATGTAATCGCCTTAATAAAAGGGAAAGTGGATAATGTTGTAACGTTTAGAGTTTAGTTTCGGTGCGCATATGTCAAGAACAGAACAGTATAGCTAGCTTTAATTAAATTCGACGTTTGATGATGATGATGATAATGACGAGGGTTTCCGTATTCGGTCGCCAGAGAACGATAAAATGGAAAAAGTCGCTGTTCCGTGCCAGCGAACGGGCAAACGGGGGTAAAAGTGAGATTCTCTGTTGAAATCGCCCAACCGTAAAGTCTTCGTGCGAGGTCCATCCGTTTGCCCTTCCAAATTTGGAATCGTCAACCGTTCCTCATTTGTTATCGCTTGTTAGACCTACAGGAGTGGTGGCCTTTAATCTCTGTTGGTGCGCAGGAATAAAAAAATCTGATTTACCACCATGCCATGCGGTTCCTTTTTATTAGATGATTACAGCCTTGGTTCGCAATTTGCTCACGTGCGAAGATTTTATTCCGAATCGGTTGACAATGCCTAAGAAATTGTAAATTTCAGCATTTGAGGAAGGGGAAAAATCAAATGCAAAATATCAATCTATGAAAAAAGTTCAGGAATAATTTTGTAAACAGATTTGAAGAAAAGGTTAAATGTATGCAATTGTAAATTCTAAATTCTGATAAAGTTCTTGAAAAATACGCTAATCCAAAAAAATTATACTTAAGACAGTTTGCTTTTCAGAGCAATTTGAAATAACTGTCCATATAAAGTATTCACAATTGGTAGAAAATTCTTTATGAAATCATCACAAGTGAGCAAATTTTGGACAATAAGATGGATGGGGTACCACTTAGGAGCGGAATCAGAGACACTGTCATTGTGCAACATGAGATTTTCCGTATACCGTAAATCTAAGACATGGGATCAACGACTGTAAGTTCCTTCCGAAGGAAGCAATGCCTAAGATTTTTAAGCCCGAATAATCTATCGATCCGTCAGGGTTTGAATCCGCGACCTTGAGTCTGCGAGGCAAGTGTGGTTACCACTAGACACCCAGGACCGACAATATGAACGTGTAACGTGCTATGAAACTAAAGACTTTGCCTGGCAAACATATTGTGTTCTTCTCTGGTTCGTTTTTAAGAGAGTATTTCTCTATGTATGTGGGAGGCCTTTGTTTTGCCAGTGTTTCCGTGTTTGGATTAAAACCGGAAGCGTTTTTAGAGGCAGGAAAGTTCCCTCTTTCCGCTGGGATAGACGGGGCCCGGTGTGTGGAAGTGTTGCAAGATTTCAGCTGAACATCCTGTCGGCGCATTCTTGATGAAACAGGCATTACGGTCTGGTTATGAGTGAAACTGGGAATCTGACAGCCACCGCTAATATATGCTACTGTTGTACACCTGTGCATTTTGCAGAAACGTACAGAAAAAGAATGCGTTATGAAAAGCCAATGTTGCGAAACCTATGGTATAATTTAATTCATTTTCGTGAAGTATATATGTATAGCTTTCAAGCTAAGACGTTGTAATCACATCCTGCAGCGTGCGCAATACCTTATTATGGTAACAATACTATGTTATTATTATTATTATTATTATTATTATTATTATTAGTAGTAGTAGTAGTAGTAGTAGTAGTAGTAATAGTAGTAGTAGTAGTAGTAGTAGTAGTAGTAGTAGTAGTAGCAGCAGTAGCAGTAGCAGTAGCAGTAGCAATAGCAGTAGCAGGTGTAAAATGTTATATAATAATTACAAATATATTTTTGCATTTGTCGTAAACCGTATATGCGTAAGTATGAAAGAGGATCAAGTGATATTAAAAATAAAACAAATGTTGTTATTATTAATAATATTAAATAAAAAAAACGAAAAAATAATTACAGATATATGAATGAAAACAAATTTTCAAATTATTTAGGGTTACACTAGGTATTGCGTTCTAACCAGAAAATAAATTGCTTCTAGCTTGGTACACTTTGGCTTGGAAAATGCCCATAATCAACCAATTACTGTGGTTCGTAAACATGTTCCAGCATGCCAATCGGTCTCTAATTGCCTTAAAAAGTTTTCAGAAAACACGTTTATCTCAGATGTTCCCAGTGGGTACATTCTGTTAGAATATATACCCATTCCTCACTCCCTCCACAAAATGGGCAGATTTTCCTACCAGAACTATTCGTTATTTTTTTAGCCTTCCAATTTCCCAGTCCAAATCAGGCCATTCCTGATCTTGCCTTTCTCCCTTGAATGAGCATACATACCTCTTTACCCCAGGTTAAAGTACCCCTGGTTCGGGGTACTTTACCTCTTTATGGTTATGATAGGTTAATATATTTGGCTTGGAAAAGATTTTTACCTTTAATTTCATTCGATAAACTCAAGGAGATTTTGGGTTGCATTCTGCCTCGATTTCCGACCTGCTGATATCTCTTGCCTTGTTCTAACCTTCTTCCATAAATTTTTATTATTTGAAGTGTCTCGCTGCCACATTGAACCCAGGCCAATTCTCTGAGTCCTCTTTCCACCTCTAGAGCCCAAAAATCGTTGCATCTGGTGTCTATAGCATTTAGCGCCAAAGTGCTGTGTTCTCTAACATTGAGAATGCATGCTGTTCGTTATAGGGCGGAAAACTTGGAAGTTAGAAAAGTGGTCATTAGAGGATGAAACTGCTTATAAATGGGAAAAGAAAAGAAAACAGAAACAAATGGAAACAAATTCTGTACCTGTAATATATCCTTAATTTTGAAAGATTGGCAAACTGTCGAACGCAAATGTGAACCGTTTTTAAGAAGCAAATACAAATAGGAATGCTGGCATACTTCAGCACGTATTACTTTGGCAGTAATTAATCACACACCATAGAGATAACACTTCAAAGAGTTCCGATTGTGAATTGCGTGCAGTCATACATTTTTTCACAGCAAAAAACGAAACAGATGTGAACATCCATCGTGAGTTAAACTCTGTTTATGGAGACGGATGTATGAATATTCATGTGGTTCGATGTTGGCGTGTACGGTTCATGGAAATACGTTAAAACGCACATAAACGAACAAGCAGCGGAAGGCCGGTTGTAGTGACGGTTTTTAGAGACTGTCGAGGGTTTTGCTGGTGCATTACTTGCTTCACAGAAGCACAGTTAATGGTAAGATTCTTTGAGGTCCTGAAGCAACTTAGAACCCCCAGTAAAAGGAAACGCTCCGTTCGTTTGACTCACAAAGTTCTGCTATTGCATGACAACGCTCGCTCTCGTTCATCTGAAAGAACCTAGGGACATTTCTTCACATTCTACTGATCTTGCCCCGGGTGATTATCATCTTATACCGTAGTTAAAAAGCATTTGGGAGGTCAGTGAATTGAAAATGGCGATTAAATGAAGATTACAGTGATCGGATGGCTGCGCAAACAGGAAACAGCATGCTACAACATCGAAATATTGGAGACACTATACATAATTAGTGATAAATTGCAGATAATGTTTAAGAATTAGAAAGTTTAATAACTTTTATTTAAGAGTAAAATAAATTAATTTAATTGTTTTCTCGAATTCGGAAACTTAACTTATTGGATGACCCTTAAAGTTCACGCTGCATAGTTAAAACAATCCCATGCTTATAATATTATTTGTAGTTTTGTGCTAGATACGTTAGTGTTTTATATTACTCCGATGGTTTTTTTTTGGGGGGGGGGGTTCTCACTGTCAGTGTTTTAAATGTAGTGGGTGTACAATAGTCAGTAATCGTTAAAGAAACAAAATAGTTGCCTTCCTTTTCTATACTTTGAGTGGGATACTAAGTGCCTCTAAGCACAAACCCCTTTTGAGATCGCTGTGTTAAACTAAATGTGCAGGGGAAAAAAAAAAAAAAAAGAAATATTGCAAGGGTGTAGTATGGCAGCGCTACCAATAGATCTATCTTTCCCGTTAGACCGTCTGGTCCTTATTATGTAACAACATCCCTCCGCGATAAGAGCAAAACACAAGGTGCTGATACTGGTGAGTCCAGGGCAGTTACCCTCTCTCTACGAGCCTCAAGTGTGGGATCTTAGCAAGTTTTCACCATTAGCGACATAAATGAGCATATGCAGCCAAGCAGAAGTTTTTGAACGAATGAGATGAGTAGAGGAGGAAAAAAGGTGAACTGTGTTTGTAAAATGAAACCGGGATACGGAAGAACTCGAAGAAAACCCCGATATGTCACCGATATGGAGGCCGAGGTCAGACGACATTTAGGTTTCTGGAATATGGAGGCCTGAATAATCAACTGCTTTCTGCAGACACCTGACATATCGTTAACTGCAATCTTAAGTTAAATGCTCAATATGTGCGTCTTTTGTCACTTTGCTCATTTGTTCATTTCTTCCCATACTCAGCCGTGATGTTCAGAAAGGCGGCGCTTGATAAGTCCCTTTATCCCTCCAGACCCAGAAAAGTCATAGATAGCGGAATACAAAGACTTAATCCATGATGTAATCTTATAGAAGGGGGAGGGGGGGGGGTGCGCACACACGGGTGTTACAGAGTGGTGAACCAAGTGGCCAAAATAGGAGCACGTGACAGGAGTAACATTCTTTGCACAAGCCCGCGTCTCCACAAATTGTGCATACCATCTGCGAATGAAATTGTCGGAGAATAGATACTTCCCAAACGTTATACGGTGTTTGCATTGGACGTAGGTAATGACTTTGATCTTGGCGGCCAAAGACGGAGCTAAACTTTGACACTTTCCCTCTCTTTCCGCAAGACGATAATACTCTCTAAAGCCCTTTAATCGTTTTGAATAACTCTGTACGGTTCTTCTGTTTTGCCAGGCGAATGGAGGAAGATTACGTCACAGTCTTCTTCTTCTTCTTCTTCTTCTTCTTCTTTTTTTTTTTCTTCTTCTTCTTCTTCTTCTTCTTCTTCGTTTTTTGTTTTCCTTTTAGTGCAGTGGCAAATATTTACACTGTTTTGTGCTACATATCACGATTTAGCTTGATTTCGAAATATTGAAATTTCGGACACTTGAAGCTTCGAACAATGCTTTAGTCCAATATTGTGTGTGTGTGTGTGTGTTAAGCATCCGATATTGTAATAGTTCAAAGGAGTTTTCCGTGGCGATTGTATTTTACAACAGTACTTCGCGACTTGATTCAGATTCAGGAATGTAATGTATTTTTCGATGTCAGCAAGATAAAGGTTTTGGAATAGCTTGAAACTATCCGGAACTAAATTGAGCGTGGTGGTTCAGGCGGTAGCACTTGGGACTCGCTTTTAGGAGGTAGCAGATTTGGGCCGTTCAGACATTGAATTATATTCTTTTTTTCTCTCTCTCTCTTGTCGTTTGGACGAATGCTGATCTTTCCACGAATTTTCCGCACTTCCATTTCTTTCCGTTAGTTCTGTTACAAGTTCGAATGTATAAGGCGAGGCAGGCTGGTGCTGTATACGGTATGACGGTGACTTGCGCTTTGGAAAGGTTTCTGTCCCAGTATGGAAGCAGTCGTTTTGAGGGGCTTGATCTTCTAGGGGAGTGTTCTATCTGTACACATTGTCCATGCTCGCCTCTCATTTCCTGGCAACCCGGTGTCTGCCTCATATCCCTCCATTCAAAGCGTAGGCACAAACGGTCAGCCCTTGAGCAAGGCTGAAATATCCTCCGTATCTAGCAATAAAATCGAAACGTTAATTAAATATAATAGAAAATACATTGTGATCATTTTATCGTGCACATTATGATACTGCACAGTATAATTCCACTATGGACAATAATGCAGATATACTCACATTTGATTTGATTCATGAAAGGTAGTTATACACAAATGGTAATGTCTTATAGTAAGTGTTGGAAATGTCCACCATCTTTCTGAAAGCAGTCCGGACCCTTCGAAGGTCTTGTAGAGTACGCCGGTTTGCTCAATATTCATGTTCTTTCAAAAACCCGAAAGGAAGAAGTCTGGTGACGATAGGTCAGGGAAACGAGGGAGTCACAGACCTTTTAAGATCAAGTGGTCATCAAACATTTCTTCCAAAAAGTCCTCAATTTTTCTGAATGTGTGACACGTTGCCCTATCTTGTTGCAAGTGTGACTATTGCCAATGAATATCAGTGTGCTCAAGATATATGATTTGCTCGATAAAGTGATCGCACTCTGTATGGTTGATTTACAAGCAAAGCTATACAAAATAGCACAGAAATTATTATAGTGTATACAAGATTAAAATGGGATGAAGAAATATGAATAAATGATCAAATCTGTCTCTACCTAAACATTTTAGGGAGTAAAAATCCTAAGTATATCTTCATTTGGAAGGGAAGTAAAGAGCCTAAATGTGAAAATCAGAGATCACTGACGTGTAGAACGCACAATATTCAGAATTCCTTTCCGGTTTTTTCATTGCATTTATTAAAAACACAAATGGAACTATGAATTTACTCTACAGATCCATTTCGTAAACTTTATCCTTCCAAAGAGCTTAAAGTAATGCACCGAAATACGGCAATATAATATAAAAATTGTTTACTTTGCCGCCAGCGGTGTTTGATTTGCTCTCGCTGTTGTTTCTCTGAATTGTTGGAAGGTATATGGATATGAGAAGCTCTGAGTGCAGAATAAATAAGGAGCAGAGGCGGAGACGAAGTAAATAATAACTGTAAGATGTGAAAAGGGAGACTTTTTTTTTCTTTCCTGTATTCGAGAATGAGCTTAAGAGCATGCATATCCCGAACCGTTTTTAAATGAACAACCTATGCCGCTATTAAAAACCAGTAAAGAATAGGGAAAATAATTTCCAAAAGTTTTTATAGAGTGTGCTGTATGTGGTGCTCTGAAAAAGCAGGTGGTTTTGAACAGCCTGTGTAACATTGTGCCCTTTTGAGCTGTGGAAAAGCTTCTACTTGAAGCCCGAGGCGTTTTATCGGCTTCTTGTTTGACATCTCCCTCTTTGTATAAGGTTCATGTCAACTCGCCGCGAAATGTAAACCACAAAAAGTCGATAATCAATCAAGCCGCAACAATGAGTTGACAACTTGCCCATACCACCAATAATAAACTGTCACCAGGGGGCTGTAATGTATTTGTTAGGGCAGAAATTCTCTATACATTGTCAAGACTTTCCACAACAAACTGAAGAGAAGAAGTGCTTTTAGGTGACGCTGGTCTGTGCCATAATAGTCATTGCTGAAGCTGTAAAACAAACTTTCATCTATTAGTTCGCTTTTACTTTAAAAGGCCCAGGTTTATATACGTTGTGAGGCTGATATGTTAAACTGTTATTCAAGAGAAAGAAAGCTCAACGTACGCCTTAAGAGAGATTCTTGATCCTGAATATATCTGAGAGAACTGGTGCATACGAAACTACCAATCGTTGTGTGTCCATTGAGCTTGAGTTGCATTTTATCGTTTAACAGAAAGAATGTTCCGTGTTTCATACTGTGCAAGAGGTCATGGACTGGATCCTTGCCTGGTTTCATCATTTTAATTTTCTTTTTTTAAGAATTTGATAATTCTATTCTGCAATTTTATTTCCACAGCTTGGTATACTTTTTTATGTATCGTGTACGTGCAATAGTCGTAAACGGAGGATGGAGATGATGTGCTACCTTAACAGAATATTCTGTTGTAACTTATATGAATACTTCCTTAAATACTTTCTTATAAATATTCTCCAGTCACTTCGGTGGAAGTAAAACGTTCTTTTTGAAAGAAAACATCTTATTGTTTGCTTATAACACAAAAAAAAAGGTAAGCCTAAGTTCATTTATTTTGTACAGAAATTATCTTAAATGTCTATTTTCATTAATAATGAGTGATATGATAGTTTGGTTTTAAGTTCTTTTTTGCCTGAACTTCTAGGCTCTGGACTTATGTATAAGTTTTCCTATTTTGACCATACACAGGGTTAGTCAAAAATATTCCGAAGTTTTAAAAGATAACTGCTTTCGTAATATTGGCTTGTCCTTTGTGCATTTTGTACAGCGACACGAAAAAACGCCGGTAATTAGTATTTATATTGCCCTGGATTAACATAGTTCCACACATTGAACACCAGATGGTGTTTTGTGGAAACTATCGCCATAGCAGCAGAGAAGGCATTTTGTATGCTGGAATTCCGTGCGACTAAGTCCATAATCATAGCTCAACGACGCTTTCGAGCAGAAAACGGGAAGGATCCAGCGTTAGATAAATCTGTTTGTGTACGAATTGCTCATTTATAGCTGCTGATTGTGCAAGAGGAAATCAACCCCATCTACATCTACAGTCGATGCGGAGTGTGTTCGACAATGCTGCCAACATAACACTGAAACACCCACATTGAACATTTTTGAAATAAAAATAATTAACAATTGTCCATTGTTGTTTATTTTGTAGTTATAGTTTCATTAGTCTATATCTAGTTGCATTAACACCCTGAATTATAAAGAGCACCATGTAAGAAATGTGTTACTGGCGCGACATTCGCTGGAAATGAAACGAACGAAAGCAAATTCGTCCTACTTTGAGTCCAACTTTGCCACCTACAAATTGAGCTTGTAGCTCTAGAAAAGCGGAACACTTTTACTCTTTGCTGGGGTAAATTTATTGTACGTGAACATCCATAGACAGACTGGGGAAGTTGCCCGCTCTCTTCTTTAGGGAAGGACTTTTTTTTAAATACTCAACTCAGATTCCTTTTAAAGCAGACAATTTTCATGAAAAATTGAGCATAGTAATAGTTTGTACCCGGAGTTTTACGTAGTAAAATATTACTTTTATACACATTATTTTTGATAATTGTGGTGCAACTTTTGCATAGGAAACCGTTGGAAAAAAAAAATTACCAGCGATACCATTGGAAGTTTTTCAGGCTGTAAAGTCTGTTTATGAGGGGCTTTGTGATCCAAAAATGATGTCTAAGTGTGTACATGAACTTACATAGAATTGCAACGAGTCATTCAATGCAATGATATGGAGATAATGTAGAAAAGAGACATGAATGACTTGCTACATTGAAATTGGGTATTATGGATGCTGTCCTGCATGCAATTGTGACAAGAGTTGAAATAGAGCTTCTGAGAAGAATGAAGATAGTTCCTGGCAGGGGTGTTAAAAGTAGACATTGCACGCCTATGCATGGATAGAATTCACAGCACAGCTCAACAAAATCAGCGCAGAAGATACCTCAGGGGAAGGAATAAGCTAAAAGGTAAACCAATGGAGCTGGTAAACATATGGAGCTGGAGAGTTTTATAAACATCAATGTGAACTTTCATTGCTCGTTTTCTCAAAACCAAAACATTGGCACTCGTTTATTCACTTAAATCCAAAAAGTATATAAAAATAATACTAATAGCCTCATTCATATGTCAAATTAAAGAGCATTACTTAAGGAGCATTAAGTAAAATGACTACATTTAATTGAAACTTTGCAGGTTGCAGATAACTAATATTATTTTCCTGTATTTATTTTCAAATTTTGGAAAATAATTTGTCCCTCTTAAAAAACGAAGTTAGGTAAACTCTTTTGTTTCAAATCATCACACCCTTAAAGCTGATGAGTGAAAATATAATTTAAATAGATGTGTTTTTGTTGTTGCTGGGATGTTTTAAAAATTGGCGTATATTTTAAAATAATATATTTTTTTTAAAAAAATTAACCAATTTCATTTAAGGATTGCACTCACATAATTTGCCTAGTCTAGTGGTAATTGAGTTACAAAAAAGTTCAGGAAATTTAATTGAAAAATGTGGATTTTTTTTGTGAAAACACATATGTATACTTTAAAACAGGAGCATGTTGGCAAGTTCAGTAACCTCATCACCATTTTCCATTTCTTTAGTTTGTTTTATTAAGCAACACTTTATCATTTTGGTCATTAGCATCCAATTTTATTCATGGAGATAACTTTTGCTCATAGGCCTCTTTTTTTAGGCTTGAAGTTCTTTTACGTGTGGTAAATATACTACTCCGAACCAACGGATTTACTTCTTTACGCCCTAAAAATACATCGACCCTGACCGGGTATGAAGCCACGACCAATACTTCAGTTTGTAATTGAGTCACTATTGGATAAGGAAGGAAATGTCCATGTTTTGAGAAAATTGTAATTAACTTTAAAATACGTTTATGTTCGCACAATTTCGTGATGTGCAAATTTGTGCAATATGACTACTTGAATACAATTTGTGATAATTTAATGAATTAGCAAAATAAATTGTAGAATAGTCAATTCTGAAGTTGGTGGACTTTCTGTCCTTTGCAGTCACCGATTCAATTTATTTGATGAGTTATTTTGCTATTGTATCTTTTGGTATCCCTCGCATCATAAGAAAAAATACTATATCAACAGTGTTTCTAACAATGCACCAATGCAGTGGCGTCCAATCATATGTTTAGCTAGCAATTTGTAGATTAATTTGATGCTGTGGAAACACTGTTAATTATTTAATGACAACTAGGTTGATTTGTTGTATTAAGTAAGCATGAAGTCATTTTAATACAAATTTTGAATGCTATGTAGCTTTTGTATCAACTTTAGAGCACCCAATTGCAATTATTTTCATAGTTCATAACTTCGGCATTTTACACTGTGATGCAAGATTCCCTATCTCAAATTACTTACCAAAGGCCCCTCTAAATACAGTGAAAATATTTCAGTGATGCTTTTAATGCAATGTATTTACTGGTATAAATAAAATATATTTCAGTACTTTGCTTATGGGTGGGGCGGCAGGTGTTGTAATCCAGGTGTAAAAAGTTCTAGCGGTCGGGCCACGCCGCTGGTGACGGAACTCAGAAATACTTAATTAATAATTCTACCAGGTTTCTTTGAGATCGAGATGATTGTCAGTGTACTATGAAAACGGCCATATTGTGACCATTCACTTGAACAAAAAACCATCACAACCGTCTGGTACATTGTCTTGTGTCTCCCAGGTGTATTCGGAGCACTTATACAGGATGACCCAATGGAATAGGGCGGTTTTCAGAACCTTCTTGCGGGGCACTCGTATAGAAATAAATAAAAATACTTTTTCAAGGAACAAGTAACACAATGAAATTTATTGATATCAACTTATTTTTTAAAAATCACAAGTGACCCAATGGAATATGACGATTTTGGACCGCTGTCGTTTCTAGCGATTTTGCGTTACAGTTAAGATATTGTAACCTTCAAACATCAAGTTATGCTGTCCGTTTAGTAAACAACAGTATGGATAGTTGGAGGGTTGAAAAACGGTATTCGCTGTTAAAGATTTATTGAATCTAAATCAGTCTCCTAGTTGAGCAAAGACTAGGAAAGAAGTTAATGTGTCACGTAATGGAAGAATTCCATTCCGCAACACCAGTCTGCATTGGGTGAGTAACTTCAATGTTACAGGCAGTGTAAGTGATAAGTTCGTTGGTAGTGCGCCCAGAGTAACGTACATCTGAAAATGTTGCAAGAATGGGAGTAACAGCGCTTAGAAGTCCAACCAGCTCTGCTTTGAATCTGTCGCGAACAAGCGTTCACCGTATCCTTCACAATTATCTAAAGTGTCATCCATACAAAATTAAAACTGTGTATCGAGTTAAAGACATTGATAAACCTACTCGATTGACTTTAGTTAGGCAATTCCTTGCAATGTAATATAGTGATGCAGATATTCTGAACAAATTGATTATGTCAGGCGAGGTTCATTTCCATCTCTCTGGATTTCGGAAATAAACAGAACTTTTGTTATTGGAATGACGAACAACTCATTGAAGTGTATGGACCATTGCATTCACAGAAAGTAACAGTATGGTGTGGCGTTTCTGCCACATTGGAATCATCTATCCGTGTTTTTATGAAGAAGGAAACCGTACTATGAACGTCAACACACGCGAAATACAGAAATGTTGGCAACACTAGACTTTCAGATGGATGCTAATGATAAAATCGAGTTTTGGTTCCAGCAGGATGGCTCACAACTCTCGCCGCTCGTGATACAATGAACAGTCTGCGAATCCTCTCTCCTGAACGCACAATTTCTCGATTTGCTGATGTTGCCTGGCCAGCGCGATTTGCAGATCTGACCGCAACCTTTTTATGCGGATACTTGAAAAGTAAATTATATTGCGACAGGCTACGGATCATCATGCAATTAAAAGAAAACATAACTCGTGAAATTAGGGACATTGATTGTGTTTTATTGCAGCAAGATATGCTGAACTTCCAGAGCCGATTACACGAATTTCGTTGTCATGGAGCCCACATAAAAATGTGTTTTTTAAACAATAAGTTCAGATTAACAAATTGCATTGTGCTACTTGTTCCTATTTAATTCTATACGAAAATCACAAAAGAAGGCTCTAAAACCGCTGTGTTCTATTGGGTCATCCTGTAGAATGAGAACTGAAGTCAGAGTTCACGGATTTTTGCCTTACCACGTATACTGATTTAAAAATGATACAATTTATCTAAGAATTGGGAGATAGCTTGTGAATCACCCTCCGTACCACCCTCTACGTGCAAATGAGGTAAGAGTGCATTGCATTCTATGAAGAGGCAGACATTACTATGTTTTCTTATATCTTCATAGCACGATATCAGGACTTTTCATTCCATGCAGTATTAAATATCTTATGCTTAGTTGTTTTGTGCTATTCTCAGCTGTTTCTCAACTAAAAAGTAATTACCATGCTTAGCATGTTACCAAAGACGTCTAGTTTTTAATTTAGAGATTAGAATTTATTTTGGACGTGAAAATATTTATCCACCTTCTTTTCTACATGAACCCTCAACGCGGTGTTTCCATTATTTGTGCCCCAGTTTTCTTAGCTAATGAATGCATTCTTCGGAATCATTTTGTACAAAAAAATGTCAAAGTCTTGAACTGTAAACAAAGGATGAGACTCTCCTTTCTTCTCGACTTTTCTTTTTGTCCCGTATAAAATTGCCTTCATTACAAAAAGGTGGAAGGGGAAACCTTTGTGTACCGTATCGATTGTAATGCAGCATGCAAGCGAAAGAGAAAAGCTTATTGTGAAATTGGAAAAGAGGAGAGAGATTTTTATGTTACAACCTTGGACGAAAACTCTTGTTGAAATGGAATAGCGGAAAATTAACTAAGTCAATAAAAGAATAACAGTATGCCTTGCTAGAGAGTTGAACTCCTGGAAAAAAGAATCGCGTTACAGAAATAATGGATTTTGTTTCCCTTTGTAGATTATAAAAATAATTTCCTGGATTATTATGCATGTAACTGAAGAAAATGTTGAATTAAAAACCAAGCTTCTAATGTAACTGTACTCAACAAAGGCGGCACAATTATTTTTTTAATTTGTAATATGATGACGGTTAAAGATAACTTATGCACATTTAATATGTTACGTATAGCGGTGCTTGATTAAAATGTTTGCCTTCGTGTGATTCATAGATTGCTAACAGTGAACTCGACATTTTCGTTATGGACGAGCGCGTCACCGTTCATTGGCGTTAATGCACCAAACGTTAATTATTTTCTTAACAAGGTATGTGAATAAAAAGTATATAAAATCCGCCACAAGATTATAGCTTCTACGGTCTCTTCTGGAAGATCCTTGACTTGTAGAGTGAATTTTATTGTTGATTTGTTTTATTTACGGACGTTCTTTAACATCTCAGGTCACCAGCGTCCTATTTAATTCAGGACGTGAATGGCCGATTAATTTTGCTCAGAGGCCTCTTCTTTCAGGCTTGCTGTAAATTTACGACACGGATTCCATGGCTTTACTTCCCTTCTGGAGGAAGCCATACTTCAGATTTTCACACCCTAAAAAACCCATCAATCCTGGCCGGGATTGAACCCGTGATCTTGGGTCTACGAGGCAAATATGGTTACCACTATAACAACCGAACTAACTTGTAGAGTGGAGACATTTATTCTCCAACCTAGGATCATCATCGACAGGAAATATTTGGCACCTTCTATTTTTCGTAAGAAAGGGCCAGGAGATGAACAAAAAGAGATACATCACTATCACCGAGGAATTATAGGTCCAGCCACAATGGCGCAAATGCATTCAACTCATGCGAGATGATACTGAGACGGTAAAATTATCTGCTGACTAAAACATCAGCATACATAGCAAATGTGAAGTGTAAACGGAAACGAGAGATCTGTCATTCCTTATTCCACCGTATAATTCGGATTTTTCACGTTTTGGTTTCCATCTCTTCATGAAGCTAAGCGTCGAGGATGATTAGAAGGCATAGCCGGAGTGCGAAGAAACAAGTGCAGAGTGATATCGCGACGGCTTGCAGGGTGACTCAGAGCCATAAATTTGTACTGAAAAATATAATTTTATAACAAAAAAAAAAAAAAAAGCTGCGCGTATTTAAAACTGAAATAAAACAAGTTCTAAATGGGAATATATATTGATGATCCCAGTGAATTCGGACGGATAAATATAAGAATTTATCTTACATTTCTAAAAGTTTTAAATATCTTTTTTAAACTGCAACATATAAAGACGATTTTTATAAAGACTAGGTTACAAACCCCGTAAAACAAGATCTTAACAATAGCTCATTTTAAAGTTTATCTCTGGTCGAACGTAATTATTTGTAAAGCATAGTAATTTAAAATATTAAAATAAAACATATTTTATGCAATTTGCAATATTTCTTCAACAAGGCAATGAAAAATAAAAGCATTGCAATATTTAAATTATGTTTATTCACTAGAAGATAAACTAGTAAAATAAAATGATACCTGGAAATAGAGTACATATACATGTCTTGCATGTCGAGTTATGAGTTATCACACAAGTTATCAGCTTATCACAAGTAGTTCAGCTGATTTCTCGCTTAGCCTTGCACGATATTAACGCAACCAGAAAGGTCCATAGGTTTATAATATAATTTAATGAAATTATTTTTGTGGGAGTACTAATGGAACAAAGAAAATTACAACTTTTTTTTTGTCAGAGAGAGAGAGAGAGAGAGAGAGAGAGAGAGAGAGAAAGAGAAAGAGAACTTATTAGATAAAACAAAACTTTATTGTCTTGGAGAAGTCAGTGAAACATAAATTAAATTATCTATATCTCTGTTGAAATATTATATTAAATATAACATAGACACGTTGAATATGTGCTATCAGTGTACTGTTTCTTTTTAATGCCTAGCTTTAGTATTTTTGAAACTGTTGATTTTCACAAATATAAGGTATATTTATATCATCAAAACAGGAAACTAAGAAGTTTAAAGAAAAGTGACTTTCACATACCCATACAGCTCTTAACCTTCTTTATGAACAGGTGTTCAACTTAGGGTTATCGAGAAATAAGTAATGATTAGAAATGTAAATAACGGTTTATTTACGTATCGTTTACAGAGATTGTTGTAGAAACTCTCCAATTTTACGAGAATGGTCAATAGAGCTGGATGTGTGGACCTCCAGTTGCCCCGCAGACTCTACACTACATTCATTCCATTCATGGCGAACACGTCTTACACGTGTAACAGATTTCGCACTGAAAGTTTTGTTGTGGCGTCCACGCGCTTACTATAGTGTCTCTGTTACCTTATTGAATGAGTAGCTCTGGGCTTTACCTTGTATTAAACATTGAGGTACACCTCCTTCACACCATTGTTGTGTACTTTTGGAGTATAACAATATCTACCTCTGTTTTTTAAACCGTTAGCACTGGTTTCTTGATTCCTGTAAGCAGAATAGCTGTATATTGATGTTCTTTAGGAAAAAAAACTTGAAAGTTTTGTAATTTTGCTGTGATATAGTCTCTTATACTCTTTCCTTTTCTCAAATTTGCCACTTTTTGTTTGTTATCTTGATTTTGTTTCTTATTTCAGGTGTGATTAAAACAACAGGCAGGAAACTGGATCGTGAAAATCAGGCGGAGCATATCTTAGAGGTGAGTACAAAGTTTTCCTACCTTTTTCTGTGAGCTTCAGCGAAGGAACGAAGCGCCGGGGCACATAACTCGCGCTGTTTTGCAGAAATATTTACTAACGCTTTGATCTTCAGATAGAGGAGTAATCCTTTCGATTCCGGGAACAGAACGTGCGGTGGAGGTGAAAGCCCCGGGAAGTTGTTTGTCTTGGAGCCCTAGGTCCGGCCCGGAAACTCCTAGTCTTTCAGTTGTAATCCCACCCCCGCGCTTCATTCGGCCATGGGCGCCCAATTCATTTCTTGCGAATATGACTCACTCATGCGGGGCAGCTTTTCAACCCTTTCATCGACCGTTCCCTAAAACAGGAACATATTCGAAGTCAAGTTCTAACTTCATCTACACGAGTCAGTAAGGCGAAGCATTAAATAACTAGCAATTGCTTGCTATAGAAGCATACAGAAGTTAGCTGTGTATATTCGAAATAAACATATGCCTATCGTTTACGCGACAACGAAATCAAAAGATGGCGATATGTATTCGCAGTAGATGAACACTAATGTCCCGAGCAGTCTAGTATTTCTAGTTATGTAGAGAACCCTGTATTTATGTTACAAAGTAACCAAGGCCCACCAATTGATGCAGTTGTAAATAATGTAGGATTTTACAAAAAGATATAATAATCTAAAGTTTAACATTTATTCTAAAAGTATATTGCGATTGAAATTATTACATATGTATGACGTTACATCCTTTGGTGTTGTTATCGTTTAGTGAAACAAAGACAATTTTAAGGGCATTTCAACACTTTTATTACAAGTGTTCATTTTCTTTCCCATTGTATTATGCGTATAAGAGTTGGATAAAAAGTAATGGCAATAGTGTTATAAAAATCAAATGGCGTTATTATCAGAACGACATTATTTACATTCTAACATTTTAGTCTTTCATGGTCGTCGTTATTACTAAAATTGATCATGATCTGGCTTTTTTGACTTGTTCCTTGGTTTAACTAAATTTAAATCCAAGACTTTCGCAGATTCCGCGGTCGGCATCATCGGCAGATTGAAAGTGTCTGCCGAGGCAGAGGGACAGAATTGTCAGAACTGGAAGGGGGTAGAAATAATGGGAGAGTTGTGGTTCAGATGTTGTTTGTTGACCAGTAACGGATTCCATGTCTTACTTATTTGAAAACGTATGTCTTCATTTATTCTGCTCCATTTCTAAGGCCTCTCTCCTTGCTAGATTGAAATGTCCAGATTTGCAATTAAATGTTGAGAGCCCCTTTTTTTCTAACATTCCACAGTATCCATCATGATACTTTGTTAAAAATTTTAAAAGTATTCATAAATATTATATTGTTCTGACTTTCCTCAGTGATTTGTTTAAAGGAAAAAAGTATTTTCAATGCAGCTTCTTTCTCTTCTGAAACCTGCTTGTTTTTCTTGGAGCGTTGTACCTCTTATTTTATTCAGTATAAAGCTTGTCATTTTTGCATAAATTTTATAGGAAGAACAGAATGAGGCAATACCTGTACAATTCTGTGCTCGAATTTGATCTTTTTCCTTAAATAATGATATCACATTTGTTAGCCATAATTCTTTAAGACTTTCCTTCCTTTCCCAACACATGCTATAAACGTGTAATATTCGTTCACGCAATTTTCTTGGCTCATATTTTAGTAATCCTGAATTTATTCTACTCCACACGTTTTTCGAGTTTTTGCTTTTTGTAAGATACATTTAATTCTTCTATTCCTAATTTGTCTTCTTCATCTCAGCACGAACTACTTATTATTTCTTTTTATTTATATTTTTACACATTCCTTGAAGTTTTTGTAATCATTTTCTAATTCTTGGTGTGTATTGAGTTCAGATTTTTGATCTTGTCCTCCATGTAAATTGTGTTCCATGTTGGCTAGATATTTGTCCTAATAAGCTCTATTCAGTCTTCTTATGTACAGCTTTCTTATTAACTATTCTATTTAAGGATTCCATTATCTTTAAACCACTGTTTCGTTTTTTCATCTTCTAGTTTCAAATTATCTTTTACATATATATTTTTATGCATTCCCATTCTGCCTCTATATTTTCTTCTTTCATATATTCTGTAATTATTATTATTATTATTATTATTATTATTATTATTATTATTATTATTATTATTATTATTATTATTATTATTATCTGATATTGTCATTTTGTGCTTTTTTATTATTTTTTCCCCAAGGGCCATGCCATTATGGAAAGAGTGTATTACACCATATAAAGAATAATTAAGCAGAGAACGTAGGAAAAACAGCTTATGAATCATGTGTGCTAAAATTTAAACTATAATTTGATGAATACAAACTGTATGCACTTTATTTCAACGCAGAATTCTCATTTGCAATGCAATGGTGCTATTGGTCTGGTTTTAATTCTGTATTAAAAATGTATGTTTTTGTTGTAGTACTCTCAAATACATAGAAAGGCTTTTTGCTGGTATACTTAGTGCAAACTGCAGTGTGTGATCGGGAATGAGCCTTGGGGGAGGGAGTTAGGCTTATTTTCCCCACATAGGGCAGTGACAGGTGGTAAACCCAAATCTAGTGGGAAACTAAGGTATTATTTGGATGTGAAAAGACCGCACAATTTGTTCGGGATCTCTTTGTCGTGCCGAAAATGTACGACACGGAATCCGCTACTCAAATTCCCTTTCGGAGTACCAGCTCGCTCTGAATGTACTAATGCATAGCAGCAATTTCACACCCCGTTTTTCATAATGCGCCACAAAGGAATCTGCAGTCTGCTTTCTTTCAGGCAAGCGGTCCAATGTGTTACGCCTGCTGTGATCTTTAACGCTAATTTCCTGAATATTAAACTTGCAATCAGCAATGAAACAATATCCCACACTAATCAGCGCGAATAGCCTCACCAGTGTTTGAGAGTCGGGGATGCAATTCGTTCTCGATGTGTTTTCACTCCCCTCTTTATGAGTATTTCCAAAGAGTTTAGTCATTGTTCCGTAGGAAATTGAAATAATGCGTTGTTTCATACTTTCATGTTCTATGTTACACCCATTAGCATGCCAATGGTCGTACTTGTAGCATTTCAGCTTCTGTGTGCATGCCTCAGTTTATAAACGCATTAGCTGAATTATAATTCAAATGTTAACGTACCTCCTGTTCCAGCAATTTATTCACATCTTAACAACATACCTTTATTCATCCTCATAATTTTTATGCTCTTTCTCCAAATAGTCCCTGTTTCTGTCAGTCTTCAAAGATATGTTGGAAAACATTTTTGACAAGTTGTTCAGAATCGTCTCCACAGTCTTTATCACTGCTTCTGATGGTGGAAAATGCTACTAAGTTGTAGATTCATCTGGGGGGAATAGATAAAAAGGCATACGGGGCTAAATCTAGACTATATGGAGGGCGAGGGACACACTTTACATTGTTTTATGTCCTGCAGGAACATTCACGATGTGCGACCCTGCATTATCGTGGTGCAGCATCCTGCCGGTTGCACAGAAATGTGGCCTTGCAGCATTTTCAGGACTTTTCTGTAGTACTGTCCAGTTATAGTTGTGTGCGCAGGTACAACATTCTGATGAACCGGTGCGAATTAACGAAAAATGAAATGACCATAACTTGCTTTTGTGTGTGTTGGTCGTGATGATGATTTTCACACAGACCTTTGCTGTTTGCTTTCCGGATTGAAATGATGTAGCCAAGTTTCATCAGCAGTGGTTGCTTTTAAAGAAACTCCACATCTTCCTGTAACATCGTCTTCAACTGCATGCAAACATCGTTTTGTTTGGGAATCAGCAGTGTTCGAACTCACTGTGCACAAATACGTCTCATGTGCAACTTTTTAGGTACCAGCGTGTAGGTGGCACCCGCTGAAAATTTCATATTTTCTGAATGTATTCTTAACGTTATTCCACGATCCTCTATCAGCATGGTATTATATGTTTTCTGCTATTACAGCACAAAATGCAATGCCGGGTGCACCTTCCTTTGAAATTGCGCTCTTTAAACATTTTAAACCATCTTCAAGCTGGAATATTGGGAAGAACAAACTATCCATAGGCCTCCTGTAATATTGATAGGTCTCAGCTGAGGAATTGCTGATGCGAAATCTTATTGTTCGTCGCTTGTTGCTCCAACTTGCACATCTCTGACAGGCGGGGACTGTAAGTGACTACAATTAAGTTAGTATCACGTGCACATTAGGCAGTAAGCTAACAAAATATTGTGAAGTTGTATTTTAACGTAAGAAATTATAGCAGAAAGTATCATCATTCTTTATTGAACGACCCAGAAAATATAAGAAATAGGTTTTATAAACTGAAACTTAATTGATAGTGTTCCGCTTAATTTATATCATTTTTCTTATAGGAAATCATTTCACAATGACTGAAATTTTAATGTAATATACACATTGCACACATTAGTGTTAACTGAATTCACAAAGTGACTGTATGTTCTCTGAAATCTCTTAAGAGTTTTAAATTTTTTTTAAAAAAAATCTGCATTGTTCTGAATATCCTGGATTTCACACATCATGTAACATATTTAAATTTTCTTTTTTGCTTATTGGAGTAGGAAAAAAAATTGTGTCACAAGTTTTCAGATGTCTACTTGCTCTGAGGTATGGAGTTTAAAAGCAGTTAACCTACAGTGCAGCAGAACCTTACATCCACATTTGCGGCATACCCTTGCTTCCTCACGTGTGTACGGCGAGTTCCTGACCATGTACGGCCTGACGTGCGGACGGACAGAGGCCATTTCCATGCAAATGCGCTCCAGAACTGGCCGTTAGCATCTCCACAGCAGCTTCGTTCCTCACAGCCAACTGAATATATATGAGAAACGCGTCCCTGTTTTTTTTTTTTTTTTTTTTTTTTTTCCCGCTTGCAACTTACCGGAACAGGCACCTGGCATCATCTCCACCTTTATTGTCATTCCTTTGTATCGCAGCAGTAACCCAGCATCTCCTAGAATTGTCTCCCATAGTCGAAAATGCAAAATTCCCTTCGCTTTCGTATGTGGTAGGATTACCTCGTGACCACAACACTGCGGCGAAGCAAATATCGCAAATGAATAAACTCCATCTCGCCCCCATGTTCGCCTTTGGGATTGGAGCAAAGAGAGGAGGTCTAGAGCTTTCAACTATCCAACCGTAGTTATAGAACATTTGGTGAACTTTGGTATATAAACTTATTTTTCTACAATACTGTTTTGTTACCATATAGCGATTGTACTGTATTATTTATTATTCTAATTAAACTATAAATATATATTTGCACATCACAGTTGCATGGGTCGCAAGACCGTTCATGCTCTTAAATTAATTCCAACAAATGAAATCAACAACATCAACAAGAACGCACTCACACACACACACACACACACACACACATTCTGATATTAGCATTATTCCTGTACCATGTTTATAGAAATGCCTAGTCTCTAAAATTATATGTATCATTTAAGAAAATACCCAGATTTAGCCAGTTTTGTCTATTTACAGTTAAGTCCAAACATGCTGACCTCCCCCTACTAGAAGTCAAAAATAAATTCGGGGGAAACTTTATCCTACCATCTTCTGTCTGTGTACACTTAGCCAAAATGTTCACACAGTCTTTCGGTTCCGAGCATAATACCGTCCTCGTCAACCACCTTACGTGCCTTTCAGTCTAAGCCATGTTGTAATATTCAGAAAATTAATTCATTGACAAATGATTTTCGGGGTTTTGGAATGTCGTATGGGTAATAAATTGAGAATGCGATTATTATCGTTTCACGGTTGAATAGAGAAGCTCTCAATTTTTCGTTGCTTGATTCGCGCTATTCACTACTTATGGTTAATGCAAACGTTAAAAAGAAGGTGTTTTGTACCAATCTCCACTTTCGCACGGAATTTGGAATTGAACTTTCCTCCGACAATTCCATTTGTAGATGATATGTGCATTCTGTGGAACCGGGGTGCTTGTGTGTAGGAAAAACACCCGGTGTCTTCTGTGTCAGGAAACAGTGCACTACACAGTTCTAGGAAATCGAGTATTTTTCTGTAAGTTTCTGTTATTCGGCTGAGATTATTTTACCCCTCCTCAGCACATTCTAATTACTCTTGATTCATTTTTACTGCCAAAAGAGGGTTCTTTAGTAGTTTTCTATCTCTGCCGGATGTTTCCGAGCTGATGATACAAACTTTCAGGGATGAAGGAGAAGGACAAATGCATCAATTGCAGATCAGAAACCCTGATCCCGAAACGACGCAGTCGAAAGTTATAAGCTAACATCGTTGTGGAATAAGGACCAACGAATCTTTATTTATGAAAAGTCTTGTGTAAGAGACATGCGTGGAGATTGAAGAGGATCTCCTGATAAGACTTCTCGCTGTTTGTGACATTGTTGGAACGACACAGGACTTTTCCAACGGTTACAACGGAAATTTGTGCAACGACATACCTGAACCGAAGTTGAGGGTACATATCTTGTACAGATAAATAACGGCATTACATCTACACACATCGAATTTCGCTTATAACTTTCTACCCCGTCGTTTCCGAACCAGGGTTCCTGATCTCAAATTGATATATTTGCCCTTCTCCGGCATCCTTGAAAGTTTGTATCATCAGATCAGAAATGTCCTGTATATCCGAAAACTAGTTTATGACGAACAAAACCACTACACCAGAAATTTCTTCAATCTTTTCAATTTGACTGGCTTTTGTCATATCATTGGCAAACGTAGACGACCTTTTTCGGCTTCATCCTTTCACCGTTTCCAAATTCTCAACTTTATTTGGTCAATAATCTTGACACAATCCACTGATTAAATTCTAATGTTGATGCATAAAATATCCTTAGAAGCTAGGGCGATTTTTGCAATCTTATTGCGATATGTTAATTAAATTCCTTCGCCTGTTATACACAGCGGTTTGTTAAGCGCACACCACACGGGAGCTAAATTGCCACAACAGTAATAGCATTCGGGTGATGTTTGGGGAGGAGCATACAATGACTGAAATAAAGCAATTAACTCACTTCGGAGAAGCGTTAGAATATAAGATAATACAAAGACTTTAGGTGAAGCAACAATTGTTTCCATTAATTTTCCAGGCGACAACAATTAGGGCATTCATTAGTTTAATATGTTCTCAGAAGATACTAAAAAGTATACTTACACAATACAATTTCTTTCTGAACTTCTGAATGGCCTGGCAAAACAATTCCTGTCGACTTTCACTTTCGTAGTATTGAAAGAATGAAGCTGCAGGGTCATAGAAGAACTTAATTTTAGAATATCAACAATACGTTGTACCGAGATGTAAATTACAAACATAATTTTTGTACTCGCTTAGTAATGATGGTGGGTCAGAGATTCCCGATATGATGGAATTATAATTCATAACGAAATTACTATCCACAGCACTGGCAGAAGGTCATAATGGGAACTAATTAGTTGGTTGATCCCCTTACCCTGCCATGAATATTTCAGCCTGATGACGCCTGTTTTGTGCATTACAGATATACGCATAGGCAGCGAATATAATTGCTGCCCCTTCGTATGAAATGGCCTAGAAATTACATATTGATTCCGTAACTCAAAATAAGAAAAACATAATAAAAATCACCATTGAAGAAAATGTGCATACCAATTAAAGGGTTCGGACAAACGTAATGTGTTTTGCATAGACGATTTCATTTAGGTCATTATTAATTCACATTACTTGTTCCATATCAGTTCATTAAAGTTCTAAACTGAAGGAAATGTACCTTTAGCTGCAGTAACATACCTGCTAAATTTATAGAACCCGAGGAAGATTATTATTATTGCATTGATTTACTTTCGATTTTTTAATTTTGAAAAGGGATTTAGTTTCTATTTCAATGTAGGCCTCGTACTTGGTCTTACCTTAAATTCTATTACAAGGTTTTATTTTTCATTTGCTTTTGATAAGTTTTTTTTTATTGTTTCTAACATTTTGCATTAATCATTTCTCAAAACCACCCCTTTGTACCCTCGCAAATGACCAAAGTTTCTCTGACCATTCAACTATTGAGCAATGACGACGGTTGTAGTCCAGAGGGTTCAGGCCAGGAGCTATAGAAACTGTCTTAAGTGCTAATAAAACCTGAAATATTTCTCTTAAATCAATTCTGAGAGGATCTAATCTTGTGAGCTGAAGCTGAATCTTGCTACACGCTCCAATGTCTGTTCTTATAGAAAGTTATGTTCAGATTCTTCACCACAGGCTCCAGCAGAGTGGTTTCATGCACTTTTGACAGGAATGGAATTTGATGACATAAAATAGTTTACCCCTCACGAAACCATTACTGAGACAAAATGGCGACTTCTCTGAATCTTCGAAATCTACTCACACTTCTCATGAAGTCATTCTGTCTGTTGCTGTTTTCTTCAATATTAAACACTTTCTCGTCAGTAAACTAAGTATCTGATGACCTTTGTCAGCATCTCAACATTCCCTGCTGCTTCAGTTCTGCAACGGAAACCCCCCCCCCCAAATTGAAGTCTTGTCCAGGCATTCTGGACATGTATCTCCTGTATGTGTTCATCTCAGGAGACATTAATGCTTCCGAAATGTATTCCGCCTAACACGCGTGACATTGTTTGAACATAGCTACATAGCAAAGAGCACGGCCTTCTGAATTCTCGAATAGTCACCAATAATACCGATCTGAGTGAAGTACTGTCACAGCCTCGAAAGAGCACCCGATTATTTTCTCAGTTTTTTCCTACAGCTAACTAAGCAAATGGCTGGACACTATATTCCAATCTTAATCTCTATAAATATTTTACATCATGAGTTCGAACCACAGTAATTTAGGAAATCAAATGACACAATGAATAGGTAGTTGAGTTAAGCTGCAGCTTTTTATTGGTGTTACCTCATAGTATTACAATGCGTAGAACGCTGTTACCATGGCCAGAGAGAAGAGTTATGCATCTTACTCGCTCACGTCACTCGATAGACTGACGCTCCTTCCATGCTTCCTTGCTTCTTCCAACATTACACTTATACGCATGCGCAGAGCGTGCAATTAGCTCTCGATTGTTGACTTCATGTGCACTTAACCGTTACAATAATGGTAGGTTTCATTCTTAGTATTTTAATTATTAATCACCCCTATGACACATTATTGACTGTACACAGATATCCTATTGCTTTCTGTTATTTTAACTTTCTGGAAAAGTTTGCTGTAGGCGGATTCACTCTCAAATACATAGAAAGGCTTTTTGCTGGTATACATAGTGCAAACAGCAGTATGTGATCGGGAATGAGCCTTGAGGGAGATACCTACATAAAAAGTTAGTTAGGTTTATTTCCACAGAGGGCAGTGACAGGTGGTAAGCACAAGTATAATGATTTTCCAACCTCAGAAATGAGTATCGCGGTAAGAGTTTTCGTAATCTCCCCTTTCCATGATTAAACCTCAAGTCATGCACTATTTCCATTTCACTTAAACTCCAATGAGGTGACAATGTTATGCAGAAAAACTGTTACCTGGTACAGTTCCTTTCAAAAGTTTTAGAGTATTTATGGCAAGACTATGTAGATTCTGCCAGGACGATATATTTGCTATTATAAAACTCGTTTCTATGCACAGTAGGTGGAGAAGCGACCTTCAAGGCAGGTTTTAGGGCGAATGTAAATAAGGGCAATTCGTATTGATAGTACAGAACCTTTATTTGGACGCTTGGCCTTCTTAACAGAGATTTACCTGCAAGGTTTCTAACCAGTTGTCCCCCTCTCCACTTTCCCGCCTTACCGTGTGTTGACGCGAATTCTTTGTGCTGTACAGGAGCTGAACGTTGTGAGACCACGTGTTGCAATGTTATAGTGTGTTAGTGCTGTAATAATACCAAAAATATCAATACCGTATATTTTGGCACACAGATGCTTCATGTATGATTCCTGTGTGACAACAAACTCATGTAGAGAAGTAAGACGGCGACTTATAGACAGATTCCCTGCTGTTCGTGCGCCTCACAGAGAAACGATTCGTAATAGTGTGAATAGATTTAGGGAGAGGGGATCTGTTCTTGATAAACCGAAAACGCCGTGTTCTTGCAGAGGAAAAACACCGGAGAAATCCAAAGAAATCTCTGAGAAAGCTTGCATAAGAATCAGGAATTACGAAAAAATCGGCTTGGAATGCCACTAAACTTTTAAAATGAAAACCTTTAAGAAAACAGTAGTTCAGGAATTGCAACCACGCGATAATGTGAGTACAGTTAATTTCTGCAATTGGCTGTTGAATAATGTTCATCTTCACCGGAATACTCTTGCCTCATTGGCTGCAAATTAGTTAACTGTTGTGGTATTTTCAAATAGCTCATATTGCTAGCGATAAGTTTGAGCTCTTCTTAATGTGCTATCATGAGCAAACTTCGTGATAATTTGACTGCGCTTTCAGTAATTATTATTAAAAGCTGTCTTTGTGATTATTATCGTGTAACTAATATAATCATCCTACTTGGAGCCAATGTTTACTTCCACTGGCAACAGCACATCTATAAATTGAATGCAGTTGAGCTTTCGGTTTGGTCGCCGTTTACTATGAACACAAAAGAGTTTTATTTTCATGCGCTCTCGATTCCAAAATACTGCGAAAAGGGCTACTGAGAGCGATTCTATTTCAAATCGGACCAAAAAATAAAACAGTTTGCTTCACATGTTTTAAATGTTTAATCGTTTTTATACTACTACATGTAGAAAATAATAATTTAATTACTAGAAGCGGAGACCATATAAGTAAATATCTTGCAAGAGTTACACAACCAGCAATCTCAATACAAAGTACTATAATTGAATTCTCCTTCGGCCTTGCACCACCACAACAAGACCCGTGTGTTCCCGATATATTTCAACAAAATTGTTTTATTGCAATTCTTCATAGAACATCAGTTTATATTGACATTTCTGGTCTGAGAGAGAGAAATAAGCAGATATTTTTGCTTTATAGTTTTCCGTGAGGGTTAGTCAAGTATGAATTGATTAATGTCTCTGTTAACAGTTTATATTAGTTATGATGCATAAACACATAGAATGCATGCTGTCAGATATAATATTACGTTTTTTTATGTCTACGTAGACTTTCTGTTTTGTGTCGTTTTAAATTATTGATTTTCACAAAATATGTACGATCAGTATTCCACATTGAAACAAGAAATGTAATGAACGGACTTTAAAAATATATTTCTTATCTTTTTATTTACATAACTTTTTCAGGGCAATTAACATATAAGGTTTATTGGTGTCCAATTTCATGTGGGTTGGCATTTGTAGTTACTTTTTCAGTGACCTTTCGCTTCCAAGGTCCTGATAACGGAAAGGCCTGCATTGACATATGAATTAAGTTTAACGTTAAATAGAAATTATAAAAGTAGGCAAGAAAAGTAGAAGAAATTTAAACAGAAAAGCATTGTAATGTTCTGAAAATAAACGGAGATTTTTGTTTTATATTTCTATATTCCCGCAGAAAATGTGCTAGTGGTAGAAGTTGCTTCGAAATTTTCAGAATTGTTTTTTATTTGTATCAGTTAACGGAGTTTTAAATTTAAATTTGCTAAGAAGTTAAACCCCAAAAATATAGAAAAAGTATTGTAGATTTGATATCTCAATGAAAGTAACAGTAAATTGAAAATATAAAAAGTTTTGGAAAATTGATGATAAGAGTGTTAGGAATATAGATATACAGTTTTCATTATTCTTGTAACAGATTATTATTTTATTAAGATAGGGGAACCTAGTCCCTCTTCATATTTGGAAAAATGGTTAAAATAGTTGAAAGTATGTTCGATTTCATGAAAAGGAATCTCATGAGAGTTTGTAAATAATGGCGTAAAAAGGAAGAACAGAACGGAAATGGGAAGCAAAGAGAGTACGTGAGAGAAATAGACATTCGCGAAAGGCGAGGGGTTGCGGTCGACGTTAAGTGGACTAGAGGAGTTTACAGTCAACTCTGAGGAGAATGTAATTTAATAATGTGTTGATGGAGAGCAAGTAACTCGGTGTGATTAGATGTGCGAATTCTACGGGAGGTTAAGAGGCCTTCTTAAATTAGATTTCAGACGAAATGACTTGACTCTACTACCAAAGCGAATCATTTGGCTGCGCGCCAGAGGCAAAGGCCGAAGTTGGAATGTCCTCCACTACCATCAACGTACGTTTAGAACGTCTGTCTGTATTAGTACTGTGATGATCATAATACAGAAGCCCTTTACGTGTTACGCGAAGGCCACGCCTCCTTTCGTAACATCTTACGTGGCAGAAAAAAGAGAGTTTCCTTGTTTGTGGAAATGGGTGGCTGGGTTTCATAAATACGAACCGCGTGAGAAAAATGGATGTAATGTCGGTATATGAACATGGAAGAAGGCATGTTCTATTGCGCGCAAGCTCAATTAATAAATAAAACAAGTGCTTTTTCTCTCCAATATATTTTTCAGGAATCTTTTGACTGGCCGTCCACACTCTTAATTTAAATGCTTCTTGTTTCCAATGTCAATCTAAGAAAGGAATATTTGTTCAACAGGCTGAAAGAGTGTAATAAAGAGAGCAAGAGAGTGTACCAATAATAATGAAACTGCATCGGAAAAACTGAATATCAATCTATTTGCAAACAAATATGAATAGAGCAGGCAACATATAGCAAGTGCAGGGGAACAAAAGACTGCATAGCCATGGATGGAGCATAATATAAATCAAAGAGTGAAACAAGTGTAGCTCCATTACAGCTTTTCACTGCGCTTATCGTTATTTGAAGCGCAGAAGCTTCTAGAGAATAAGGCACCATCATGTTCGACACCGCCATGGTGACCAACTCGTTAAGGCACGGACTCGTGAGTGGGAGGTATGGGGTTTGATTCCCACCAGGGTCGTCCTCCTTGACTGAGGTTTTTTCCAGGTTTTCCTCAGTCATAAATGGCAAATGCCGGGGAGGCACCCTAAAACTTGCGCCTGACACGCTTCCTTCCTTTAAAAATTAAATTTCCCAATTTATAATTTTATCCTATGTAACCAATGACAACTGCTTGTGATACCTCAGTATTAAAATGGGAGTTAAACAAATCAATACTGCGGGACAGGCAGAGTTACAAACTATAAAAAGGGAAAACAGTTGATTTTAATTAAAAACGCTGTTTTAAAGATTATTTTTATCTCTATAGATTGACAGTTGGAGGTTTTTCACAATGACGAGACAACGGGATCTAAGTAAACTATACAGTACCAAAACAGTCATAAACTAAATCTCAAGAAAGCGACGATATTGACAACAAGAAGAAATAAGTGGTAAAAGGAAAGGAATTTGAAATTTGTTGATAAGGTGAGCTTTCTGAGAACGAGAAATTCTGAAAGGTATTACTGCCCAGAAGGAACAAGGAGAACGATTATGGTCGAAGTACCAATATAGAAACTCAACACATTTATAAAGATACTCAAGACATCGATAAAATAAATTACCGCAAAAATAAACTAAATGCAGCTGGAAAAAAAAAGTAGACGTTCGTGAAACGTGGACTTTGATGAGAGTGGTATATATATATAGTATGAAGATAGGAAGTAAAATACTAAATTCTTTCTGGAAGCCAAAGCAACCGAATGAAGTGTCATACACCTAGTTCAGGACAGAACTCAAGTAAGGTCATTAAAGATGTGGCAGAAAGTTTGAGCAATAAAAGTAAAAGTTGTACTTAAACACTTAGAAATGTTAGTCGTTTCAGTGGTCGCCTCCTTGATCTAAGCGTTGCTGAAAACTGACCGAATGTTCAGGAAGCCATGCTTAGGAAATTTGTGAGTTAGGGAGGTCTGGAACGTGGTCCACCAGTCTCTTGAAGACTTTTGGGGAGCTGCTTGATAGAGAGGTGGTGTCCGGTCTCGAAAGTCGCGGATATGCGGCCGGCGAAGTGTGCCATGCTGATCACATGTCAGCATTGCAATACTTTCCTCTAACAATGATGTCGCAAGACGAAGGTAGAGGATGCAATGTTCGCTGCGGCAAACCAAGGTTGGATATCGAGCTGTCGCGCCGTAGAAAAGTCGTTACTGTATAATTCATGATCAGTTTTTATCATATCTATACTTATATATACAAGATTTTCAAAACTATAACAAATTTCCACGAATTATTCGGGCATGCATCTGAATGTTTTAAGACACACCCACGGATGATTTTGTCTCCTCCAAGTTATCGTCAAAATATATAGGCTGGCCATTAAAGCCAGTGAGATAAAGCTGTTTATTTAAGATACAAGACACGTAACAAGTCAGCACAATGTAATGGACTGACGTATTCAGTGCGTGTCGCAAACCTCTCTGGGTAGCCTAAATACGAGCAACAAGGTCGTGTGCATCTCGTACACTAAATCTTGAAAAAATAGCATGATCTTGCTTGACATGCGAGAGGAATACTATGACCGATGCAATGAGATACGAAGCAACATGGAGACAACGCTTGCCGGTGTATCATTATGCTGGAAACACACATGCCTTCGGATCACTAGAGACACCTCTTTTAGCAGCTTTAGAAGAACGTTTTGTAGAAAATGTTTGTGTACGGTAAGTGCAAGAACGTAAGGTCTTATACTAGACATATAGCAGAGGTTAACAGCAAATATATGTTGATAAGACGACGCCGAAATTCTTCCCAAATGTTGCTGTTTTAGTTGTTGAACATTCTCTTGCTAAGCATGGACGCATCGTCTTGTTTAAGCTGAAAACTGCGGATCTATTGCGTAGCTCTGATGAAGTACTAGCAATGACACTGTTGCGGAAATCTAACTTTTGAGGAAGGTAAAGGTGCAGTTGTTGCTCGTGTATAGCACTCGAAATAGTGACAGGAGTTATTACAAGGCGGGATTAATACGACTAGTACTTATTATTGGGGATTGTATAAAAAATGATATATCAGTTCTGGTGTTCGAACGTTAGGTCGGGCTCAGTATCCTGCATGGAAATATGAACTGTTCCAGTGTTACGTGTTCCATTCACAAAAATGTGCTGTAAGCAAGCAATCTCAATGGACTTTGCTCTTCATAAACACGTTTAGTGGCTCTCTCATTGCACATACCCAAGGTGCATGTAAGTCAGTTCTGCATAAGTAAAGCCTTCCATCATGCAGTTAGGACATTTTGTTTACTCGACGAAGTGCAGGGTTAATAACACACCTACTAAACTACATGCACATGGCACATGAAGGTCAGGCAATTTGTACGCGTAACAGCATTGCCAAACTTGAATGCCTGTTTATGGACGAGGATATCAGCAAGCCTCAATGATCATTCCTTGAGCTTTTGAGAAGCCAACAATCGCTTTATACTGTGAACAAGATAATTTTTAAAATTGTTTACTTATTATGCATACTTTTCCCACTTTGACTACTCAACACTTCACGTTTATATATAGAGAACCCCCTTGTATTAATTTCTTGCAGTATTTTAAACACAGACACATCTAACACACACTCCTCTAAACTCTATCGTAGGCTGTTTTGTGTACATACACATCTTGAATGTTCAGAATGTTAGGCTCTTTCTGATTACAACATTCCCGCATTTGCATTTGAAATATTTTTTCCATTGTAAAATATAAAGCTGTTCTCTAAATTATTATAGGTAACAAGTATGTAACAAAACTAACAACACAGAGGGGTAAAGCTTACACATGATTGGTCTCAGTCTTTAATTTATGTGTAAGATGGACATGTAGCTCAAGCATTGGTTCACTCAACAATGTAACTTCGAACCACAACTCCAGCGGACATTATTCCATACATCAAAGCGTACAGATCTTACCTGAATACTTCCAGAAATTGATGATAAAAGTTGCATTGCACGGCTTGAAAAATCTGGGATTTAAAAGACGAATGGGTTTAAGTTGGCTGAAAGAATGCGTCATCGTGATGAACTCCATTCCAGGACCACATGGTCAGCATTTGCGAAAGAAACATTTTGTTAAAAGGATATAAAATATAGTAAACTAAAGGAACAGAAAGCTATTTTTCAAGTAAGATTGTGTGCTTCAGAAAGAGAATAGGGAAAGTTTTTAACCGGTTTGGAAATGCTGGCGTTGAATTCGAGATAGGTCAGATAAAATGATTTTTCAACAGTTTTCCGCTACAAATTGCTTCCAGTCGATGTTATAGAGACATCTGTCGGATTTTTGAACCGTTCTGCAATTGTTTTGCTAAGGTTCTACGTAGCAGACATTGATGAATCGCTGGCGTCACAAAAGTTATTGACAGTCTTAAGGAGGGGCGATATTGTCTGGGTGGAAAAGATCTTTACTTATTTCTTTGGGATTTCCTGTCCTGGATGAGGACACGGTTGATTAAAGGCTAAGGCTAGCGGGACTCTCAAGGGGCTTCTAAAGGAGGGTTCCAATACTGAAGTTAGGGGCTGGCACACAGCCCCGCTGGGATAGGTCGCTATAAATGGACCGTCGCGTGCAGTAAAAGTTTTTTTTTCCCCTACAGGCCGTCTCATAATCATTTATATAACTACAGGTTGTTTGGTTTAAGTTGAAATATCATAATTTTGCTGCTACCTGAGCAGTCTAGGAATAGGGTGCGCTAATGACGGTCAAAGGGGCTGGGAAACACCGTCAAAGTCATACTGAACTGCGTAGTCTGTCAATAGCAGTTGTGCTTGTAATACGTGTTGTGAACAGTTGCACCTTTTGTAGTGAAATATGTGATAGGTTTAGCCGTGCTTATTTCACAGACATTCGTATTGTTACAAACAGGTGTTGGGAAACAGGG
Source organism: Metallyticus violacea (assembly GCA_030762175.1). Classification (NCBI taxonomy): domain Eukaryota; kingdom Metazoa; phylum Arthropoda; class Insecta; order Mantodea; family Metallyticidae; genus Metallyticus; species Metallyticus violacea. The sequence goes on from CM060831.1 coordinate 38,466,945, forward strand.
AAAACTTGTGTTTCAGATACAAGAGAAATTGTGTGTAGGGTGCACATGTTTCTATAATATTTTTGAGATTAGGCTGTTAGGATTTGCCTACTGCTGTGCGGAATATAGTGTTGTCTTTTTCTGCTTTCCATGGTTCAGCTAAAAGCAACTGCACTTGAAGAAACCCATGCGCAATAAAAAGCTAGTAAAATGCGGTTCAAGCTGAATATTGTACCCATATTTACTCAGTCATACCATTTAATTACTTATTGCAGTCTTTTATGTTTAAGAGATAGGTGGTGTTTTCATTAGTCTTTTAACACCTCACATTACCAGTTATGCCTCGTAAAACGAAGATAGCAGGTTCAATCCCGGCCAGGAACGGTGGATTTTCTCGGGCGTAAAAGTGTTAAGTATGGCTTCCTTCGGAAGGGAAGTAAAGTCGTGGGTCTCGTGTCTTAGATTTACGGCACGAAAAAGAACCTCAAGCCTGAAAAAAGAGGCCTCTAAGCAAAATTTGTCAGCCGATTCACGCCCTGAATTGAATGGGACGCTGATGACCTGAGATATTAAAGAGCGTCCGAAAATAAAACGAATGGGGAAAAAAATGTATCATTTAGGTGTTTCAGTTTAGGTTGCCTTATGTACATTTTCATGCCAAATGTAAAGTGTTCCCTTGCCGGTTATGAAACTTCGAAATATGTCTCAGGTATTGCGCACTTGATCTGTTTATTTAAGGGGATTAACTATATGAAATTATGGCAATATGATGTGTTTCAGAAATAAAATTCTTTTATATACTTTGGTGGCGGGTTGCTCACAACAAAACAAGAAAAATCTGGAAATTAGTTTTTGAGTTATTAATGAAAGTTTACTTCAGCGCGTTTTAAGGTACAATCTAACAACTTAAGTTTGTAACCGAAAATAAAATGCACTTTGTTGGGTAATCAATACAAGTCTGCTGGTGCACTCATTGTATCCTGGATGTCCATGTGTTGCCAAGGAGACCTGTTTACGTTTGTCATTTGGGTACACTCATGGTTAGTCTGTTAATCTGTAATTTTACTTGTGCTGCATGTTGTGTTGTGTTTAATCATTTCGTGCCTTGCAAATAACAAGAACCTTGTGTTGCATCTGTTGTGTTTAACCATGGCAGGACAATCATTTCGTGCCCTTGTAAATAAGAAGAACCATGTGGTTTACATATGATAGTGCCCCAGCACATTTTCCCCGCATTGTTTGAGATGCACCGACGGATAATTATCATGATAGATGATTAGGTAGGGTAGGACCAGTTCCATGACCTGCACGTTTCCCCGATCGTAATCCTTAATACTATACGGAGTCACCCGAAACAATTGGTTTATGCAGAGACGACACTTCATCGACGTGTCATAGAAGCTTGTGATATCGTTTGACACAGTTTGGGAGTATTTGAAATGTTTTTGTCGTAGCTGGGAATGGAATGTATCTGTAAAATTTGGGACCCATTTGACGATTGTAAAATGTATATTTAGAAAATTATATAAAAATAACCTGAGGTAAAATTCGTACTGCATTATATAACTAATTATTGGCCGCTCATAAAATTTTTTGCAAATCAGAGAGAAAGGAAGAAATACGTGTTTGAAATTAAGAGGATAGCTATCTAAATCCAAGGTTTATAATTGAATCGAGCTGGTTGAAGCTCACGTTCCGCCGGGTCATAAACGAGGCAGGGCTGCAGGGAACCGAACCGGATATTTCCCGCTGGATGCCCACAAATGTTTTCTCTCACACGCCTGCAGTTGTGCAGAATTTCCATAATTTTGCATATATAGATTGTATCGCCAAATAAGTTACATTTAAATGGTCGGCTTGAAGCCACGGAGATAAAAATTATATACTTCCCATGATTTAGGTCGTATTGAAAACGACAGATACATTAAAAATGGTTTTGGAATCAAACCTTTTTCTAGCAATATTTCCCTTTCCATCGGTGTTAATGAATATAAATTATAAGTTTGTGCATGGATAGGGGTTCAGTCGTATGATTTGCATATCCGTACAGCATCGAGCGAAAACCAATTAAACACCAAACTTGTACATTCAAATAACAAATAATAAAAAGAGGAATCTTCTACATAGTTCGGCGTAGATAAAAAAACAACATACTGGCCAATATACAGACTGTATGGTCCAAAAACCAATAAATAATTTGAAATGTATATTTGTTAACATGCAAATGTATTCAAATGCTTCTTTCATTTTGTTAATGTAAACTGGTTTAAAAAAAAATATATATATATATATATATTGGCAGACACCACAACAGGTATTTGGGTTACGCCTCATTAGAATACCTTTTGAAAGTTGGGTGTTTTTGGAGTAAAGATTTAATAATGATGCAATTAAGATTTGCCTGACATGATTTACCATCGGTTTTTTTCGATTGCGTTGATGATAATAGATATATGCATTCTTTTAAGTTATGCCAGTTTCTAAGCGGTCGCAAATTTTATATTATGTATTATATATTAAATATTGTAGAATTGACCTTTAATGTGTAATATTCTTTAAAAAATTAATATTTTATTTTAATAATAATATCAGCAAAATAATGCTCATAATGAAGAAGCGTGTAAATTTAATAGATCAAATATTTAAATGTTTACACTCAATAAAATAACAACCTTCAACGATAATCTTACAAAGTTTTAAATATAAAACATAATAAAATGCACATTGTACATATAAACATTTTTACCAATATTGGAGGAAACGTCATAAAATAAAACATTTTATAATATCTTTTTTACAGAGGTACATGCTTACAGTACTTTGCATTGGGCACCAGAAATACAAACTGAAGTGAAGAAAAAGAAGAAAGGAAGAAGAAAAATATACCTTAAATGGATGAATACTAAATGTTGTCTGATAAGATAAAAGAGTGCAAGCCAAAGTGTACAAAATGATAATCCAAGCAAAAAATGAAATGTGCTTGTATAAACAGAACAAAAGCATTAGGAGCTTGGAAATGTATAAATAAAGTAAAATGGAACCACATAAATTCAGTAAGAATTAACACAATCCCAGAACAAAAGTAGGAGGAATATTATAAAAACTATAGAGGAAAGTGCAAAGAGTGTTATGATACATGAGCGGTTTGATATGCAACTTGGTTTCCATATTAATAAAAGGCAACAGCAACATCTGTATATGGGGTCATAAACGTTGCTTTCTATGTATCGATATTCTTTGGTTATGCGTCATTCTGATGTTAATTCATTCTTTGGCAGTTGTTTAAACACAAGCGTTTCGAATGGCAGTGAACAATGGATAAAACGTAGTTCGTGCTGTTAATCCATTCTTCTTTCTACAAGGAAAAACTGCGAAGGAATTTCATGAAAAGAATTTGCCTACATTGGATGAGGCATCTCCTTCCTAAAATAATAGAAAAGAATAATGCTACTGCAAGGGACCTACATTTAGTATTCATAGACCGACAAAAGGCTTATGATAGTGTGTCATTAAAGAAATTATTTGAGATGTGGGAAACATGAATTAATTACCATGCTAGTTAGGACTGTAAAATCACTGTACAAGAATTGGGTGGGGAAATGAAAGCAGGAAAAATAATATGTAAATGTTTTCTTTGTAAGTACATAAATAATTGAGGCATGTTCTGCACTTTGGCCCAATTTATTGAAAATATATTTAAATAAGTTCCAGGAAGTGGGAAGAAAAAATGTGATGGAAACGTCTATTTAGAGTTTTCTGCCTCTTATGTAATGTATTTTATAACAAATACGTGACTTTTAATTAATTTTCTTCTGGAATAAACTTGTAGAGAGTAGCAGCCCGGAAACTGCATCTGAAAATAAGGAAAAATCACATGTTACATGGAAGTTTAACGTTTAGATGTAGTTTACATTAGGGGGATAGAAACAGGATTACTGGAATTCGGTTTGTTCAGTAATGGCGCCATATAAAGTTAATTTCGCGTTTGTACATTTTTCCAGACTTAAATAAAAATTCACGTCTGTCTTCGTTAAGGTAGAGAGGGATTTTTGTTCATTCTGTAGCTGATAATTCAGAGATTAGCCACCTTTCGAAGAAACCTACAGCTTTGATAGACGAACAGGCTGCTCATGATGGACGGTCATAACAGATGAAAAGACAATATTCACTGCTTAAGAAACCCCTTCCTTCGTGATCATTAAAAAGACGGCATTAGATTCGTGACGTGTTGAAGTATAACGGCAGTACCAACTTTTGACACGCAATTACCGGCCGTCTATCAGGAAAGGCAGAAGTTTTACGATTTTGAAAGGTCAAAGACGAAGAAACATGGTAACTAAAATAGGAAAGTCATTTTATTCCTGTTTCCAATTTATTTTTAATTGACAGTTGCATAGTTAATAACGTGAACTGTTTGTTTAAGGTTGTTATTATTATGGGATTAAACTTGTCTCGGATAAGTAGGTATCTCATTAAAACTATGGTAATGTTCGTAAATGTTTGTTTAACTTTTTCTATTACAAACTCGTTTTCTTTCCTATTAATCCTCCGATACATTCTCTATTAAAGTTTTTGTAGCCACTTATTAATAACTTGACGTTTGGGCTTTGAAACAAAGATAGTTATGAGCTTTACCAGGAACAATGTTTTCGGGCTGGTGGGCCGTGGTTTACTGAGCTCTTTCTTCTTCTCAGACATTTCGTCTACATCTACGGTAGACATCATCAGTGGCAGTGGTGAGGACCACACCGACCGCGAAGGCCTAAGAACTTTGATATAATGATATTTATCTCTGAAATACATTTAATAGCCAACCTTATATGAAAACTGCGTTATTAATTTAGTGTTTTGTTTCCTTCCAGAATTGTGCAGTAATATCTTAGTACTACAGTCCCTGACCATATACAATACCACACATAACTGGGAAGAAAAAAAAATCTTTTAATTTTATTTTAACTTGTCTAAGAAAAGATATGTATATTATTTTAGTAATTAGGAATAATTTAACTTTATAGTATACTCTGTAATGATTAATGATTAACTATTTTATCTAGTGCTCTCAACTATGTGGCTCGTTAATATTTAGTCAGGCCACGTTCCGCACCTAAGTTTTCATTCGTCTTGGCACAATTAATGCATGTTTATTATGTCTAATACATCTATCGACTTGCCATCTGAATACATTTTCGTGGTAAACCATCTGCCAAAATTTTTCTATTGAGTTCATTCTGTTGACTTTTCTGGCCAGGGCAACAGAAAGAAATTTTCACCCTGCAAAAATACTACCCCACTTTTAGCAGTATGACATTTACCTCCATCTTGCCTGAAAGCAAAGCGTTCTACATTTGGGAGCTATTCTCTTAGTTGAGTCAGCAGTTTATTCTTCAACATCTGCTTGTTTATTTTCCCTATCTCCTTGTTTGTTTTCTGCTGAATCACATACACGAAGGCAGGTCCATAAGTTTCCAGCCTCGCCGATAAGGATTATCGCCTTCACAAAACTCTTATCTGGTGTCATACCTTATCTGTTAAGTAAATAATTGCAGCAGCAACTTCCACTCCGCTGTGTTCAGTTGTTCATATGTAGTTGCATAAATAAGGCTATGTGTAGAAGATTGTGACATGTTCAAAATGGAGTGTCGACCTGTTATTACGTTCTTCACAAAAGAAGGACTTACTCCAAATGAAATTAAACAGCGATTAAACGGTGTATATGGGGAAGCATCCCCCTCATATTCTACTGTAAAAGAAGGGGCCAAACTTTTTCGAACGGTTCGAGAAATCCTTGAACGCGAAAAGCGTGCAGGTCGGCCCTTGGATGCGCTCACTCTTGTGGAAGGAGAAATTATGGAAGACCGGCGGCTCAAAGTTACAGAAATAGCAGCAAGGTTGGGCCTTCTAAACAACGTCCTTCATTCATGTACATTTAAACATGAATAAAATTAGTGCAAGATGGGCGCCTAGAATTCTTTCCTCAGTCCAAAAGTAACAACGCGTCATCTGTTGTCAAGCATTTTTAGAGCTCTTGGTGGCAACGAGAGAGAAGTTCTGCAAACCATTGTTACAGGAGATAAACAATGGTCCTCTATTATGATCCCTTGTCCGATAGTGAATCAATGGAGTGGCGTAAACCTGGCGAAGGACCGCCTCTAAAGGCCAAGGTCACTCAGACAACAAGAAGATCATGGCGACAATCTTTTGGGACTGTGAAAGAATATTCTTCTTTGACTTCAAGTACAGGAACACCACAGTAAGTGGGGAGTAATATACTGGCCAACTGCACAGATTACGTGTTTCCATTAAAGTGAAAAGGCGAGGAAAGCTGAGTGTTGGTGTGCGCCTTCACGACAACGCGCCAGTCCACACAATTCCTTGTTACTAAGGAGTTGTGAAGAAATGTGGAGCTTCAAGGAGTTCGACCATCCACCATACAGCCCAGATCTAGGCTTCCAGCGACTGTTTCCTCTTCTCAAAACTCAAAAAGGACTTACGAGAAAGGAAATTTAAGTGTGACGAAGAAGTGATGGATGCTATTTATCCCCATTTTGCAGACAAGACTTTTGATTTTTGAGGGCGGGGGGGGGGATTGAAATGTTAATTCAAAGATATGAGAACTGTATTGCAATAAAGGTTCACTATATTGAAAAGTGAAATATAGTTTTTGTCTTTATCATACCTAGAAAATGAATTGGCCGGAAACTTATGGACCTACCCTCGTAGGCGCTCATTACTTTTGTTGCTGATAATAGACCAAATTATGATTTTGGAGACATGCTTCACAGTTTGCACTACACACTCTTCACCAGGCTATCTTCGAACAAATTGAGAGTTCTTTTATGACAACTTTTCAAATGTGGTCTCAGCATCAAAATAAACTTGAAATAAAACAAAAGAATAATTAAATAAATAAAACTGCACATGCATTTGTTTTGAAAGTAGGTTTTAACTCAGAACAGATACTTTAAAAAGAAAAATTGTGCACATATTGTTATAAATAATTTAACACTCTTCCTTTTAATATACCTTTTATGAAAAACAGGGGGACAGTGAATACAATGAATGAATTAATTAAATCTTTCATTACATCTCTTGCACAAAAGAAAAAAAAATTAAATATTTGCGGACATGTTCATTGGTACTGTTTTAAAAGAATATCACATTTATAAATAATGGAAATTATGGTAATGTACAAGAAAAAGAAGCAAAAAATGTCACACCATTATGTTGAACAGTTTCTGAGAAGGATGCACTACATGGGTTGCAAAAATGCTGCATTTTGTAATATGTTGTTACATTCTAATGCTATTATAATTATTTTTCTGTTCTGTATCTTTTCACGCTGGACATTTTGTATTATTCTGAAGTCTGGTTTTTGAATATTTGCTTCAGCCAGTTTTTGAAATATTTTAACACACTAAGTCCCTGAAATAATTCTTATTTTCCGTATAAGTTTACTTCTGTTATATTCTCTCATTGAAACAAGCTACCTACTATCACATTATGGGTTTGAAAGCAAACCTTGTCGCAGTGCATCTATTCCACATCAAGAAATTTAGAAACTCATTTACATTTTGGAATTTTGCATATAAGTCCTTTTTCAGAAATTCTGGATTGCAGAGATCTCCATAAATGGATCAGTTTTTTCAAGCTAGGCAACACATAAGACACACGGTACTCAAATGGCCTCAAAATAAAAACAAGTTCAAGATTTAGGTGTGCTCTGTGATGCAGCACATGTTAAGTGCTTTAAACTTTAAATAGCCGAAAATGTTTAATGGATTAACTCATACTCGTGTCAGTATTCTAATAACAGTTTAAAATTTACATTTTAAGGTATTTTTTCTTGCTAATGCTCCCTTAAATGTCAAAATAAATAAAAACTAATAAAAACAAAGAAAATGCTGTAAGTATAGTTGCAACATAAAAATCGCGCCCCTCAATCTTCTGCCCCTAAAAGGTTGCCTGATCTGCCTAAACCTAAATACACTCCTAGTTGCAATATATGCTGAAAATACAAACCATGTGAGTGAGCACTCTTTTCCTTGATTTATCATTAAATACATTGCTGCAAAACAAATGCATCAGTACTTGAGTGCAACTTTTAATAATGTTCTTCGTTTGGTGCTGAACTTCAGAATTTGCTAACCAACTTTGCTCTAACAGAAGAAAACACCTAAAAGAGATCTGAAAAGTCGGGTGGTCTTTCTTGACAGCCCGTTGCTCTGTGAACGCTTTATAAACACGGGCATTTCTCATTGATCGCTTAATTGCGTGCAGAATTGTTAAAGATAACTGTCTTTATTCACATTCATATCAATTCATCCGTGAAGCACGAGAGGATATCCACCGTTCTGAGAATTTACTTGAGTTGACAGGAGAGACCATGCATCGACAGTCAGAAAGTAAAGCAACCAATTACAATGCTTTATATATATTTTGTGAGAAGCATATGGTACTATTGCACCCTTGTCTTCAGCTTCTTTCGTTATATAGATAAATTTATTGATTTAATTTGTACATGTTTCAACCTCTTTATTAAATTTTAAGACTTCTTGAATCTATCCGCGAGATACTGCTGCTTTGAAAGATTTTTTGCATGCTTCCAATATACGACGAGCGAGTCAAATGAAGTCCTTAAATATATTTAATACAATTTATTGAAAAAGTGATGCGCAAATGTATATGTATAGTATCCTTTACGTTCATTAAGATTCTCCAGTGCTTAAACATGCAAGGATTCCTATGAAATTATTTTCTTTGGTTGTGTGCGCAGCCACTTTAGCACAACCCGATTTTGCTGATGAGAAATGATGCCATTCCTTGCTTGCTGTCTTTATTTTGGGTTGATTATAGTCTACCCAGGTTTCATCTCCAGTAACAATTGTTGCAAGGAAGTCTTCAACGTCTGATTCAAAGCGCCACAAAAGATATTCACCGGCATCAACAGGTCGCTGTTTCAATTCTGTTGGATCCACCTTGTAGACACTTTCTGAAACTGAAGCATTTCATGAATAATGGGGTGTGCTCAGCCATGAATAATGCTCAGAATTGCGGCTATTTCATCCATCATCATACGGCAATTTTCCAGCACTATTGCTTCAACTGCAGCTTGGCTTGGCGCACACGTGAGCGTCTCGTACTGAAGTCGCACCATTTCCGAACTTGTACATTTGCATCATATGCTCAACCTCATTCATCAACGAATTTCAGTACGTTTTATACATTCACTGTTAAAAAAAATTGAAAAACGTTGTTTCTCTTTCTCTGTATGTTGCGAGTTTAAACTAATACTGTGACCGCATTTTGTTTGTTTGCACTGTTCTTCCAGCATAACAATATCTCGAATTGCTGTCACACTTGTAATAATGATTTTTATTCATACATTGACTTACTATTTTAAAGCAGTGGTGTTATAATAACTTATATGAGCATTTGGAACATTGAGACTGTTTTGACAACCTGCCTTACGATAATGTCACGTTCAAGTGTATCATGACAACTAGCCCAAATATTTGCTGAACTGCCTATAGATGACATAGATGTTTAGCGCATATAACTCGGAGTTAAGTACAGAAATAATAGTTTTAAGTAGTAATGACTACTATTTCACTTGCTTTAAAATACGACAAATAGTCCAGTTTTTCTTTGGAAGACTCAGCACTTAAGCCGAGATGATAGAATCTTATTCTTTCCTCTGGATTTTTTTCTGCCCTTAATGTGGTCACTCTTTCATTCAGTAAGATAATCGGAACTATAATCTCCGGTACGGCAACTAGTAACTTTGAAAATCATCGATAGATCAAAGAAGGCATCCAAAGAACCTAGTGCACCATTACATAATTATTATGTGTCATGAGCTCATCGTTAATGTTCTAGAAAGTTCTCGTTCAACAGGATGCAGTTCCTTGTCTTGAAATTCTCACAGTAAGAAACAATGTTAGCATATATATAAGTGCTTTCTAAAGACGCTGAAATGGTTTTCTGTTTATATTATTCTAGGAGAAAACGATTTGTTCTCTTTGTTGGAAAAATGAAATATCTTTCAGATGACAAATGATTTTATTTTATGTAAACTTGTTTATTGCTTTCTGTAAATGGAGACGTTATCTGTGCATTTTCCACCGGTTACAGTAATCATTTGTTAGACATGGTTGTTATTTTGAGCCACAGATTTCAACTATCCTGAATTTCTGTACTTTGAGAGAATAGTGAAACCTGGACCACAAGTAGGCTGCAGCGAGATAATCTTACAGGTCTTCAGGGTATACCAGACTCAGGCGAGACCTCCAAGGGTGACCGAGTTCGTTAAGGTACGGACTCGTGAGCGGGAAGTTTAGGGTTCGATTCCAGCCAGGACCGTCCCCCCTAGTTGAAGTTTTTTTGTTTTTTTTTTTTTTCCCTAGATATTCCTTTGTCTTCATAAGACCTAAACTGAGGCCTGTAGCTTTTCTTTGCTTAAGAAAGTCTTTCATAATTCATAATTTTATCTCATGTATCATCAGTCCCAATCGCCTGTGATGCCTCAGCAGTAAAAACGGACGTTAAGCATTGCTTAAGAAAGAAACTCGGATGAGGGATATTTGTGGCAATAATTGGGCAGGGCACGGTACTTGAGATCGTAAAAGCATCGGCATAGTAAGCCGAAGATCCGTATCGGAGTCCCGAATGTGACCAAGCAGTTTTCCTAAACCTTAATGTGAAAAAAATCAAAGTTCAAATTAATTAACTTTATAGTGTAGTTAACTATGAAGCCTGGGTCACAAGTATTCGAAAGTTTAGAGTCGCATCTTAGGCATGAAATCCTTACAATAGGATAACCGTAGTATTTCCAGGGTATAACAGACTCAGATAAGAAGGAATCGCGGCTTCGGCCAGACAGGGTACGGCAGCTTATATGATGAGAGCATTGGCACGGTAAGTTCAGGCCGTCACGATTTGCTTTTAATTCGAAATGTTCTTTTACTTTAAATGTGTCTTTTTCTACTAGACAATGCTCAATCTGATACTGGTTAAATAAAGGGAACGCAGAATTATTAGTGCAAATTTGAAACACTTTGACTAGCTGCCATAGGGTTCTGATCTGCCAAAGTGCTACTCATATATTTGACTCAGTAAAAGAAAAGAATATTGAGTGCAGAAACTTCATTTGAGATAAGACAGTGCTGAAAACAATAGTATTCCAGAAAGCGAAACGCATTTCATTTTGGATTATGCATAAGCCTTAAATAACTCTGCAAAGGGATACTTAAGTTTCTAACTTGTTTAAAGTGGCATGTTTGAGAGAGGAGCCGAATCTTTATCCACTCTACACGGACGATGACCGTAATGAGATGTTTTTGGTACGTGCAGTAGACTCGTGAAAATAAATACAAGCGCGCTCTGAATTAACGCTGTATTGACTCGCTATTGCGCAAGCGTAGTGATCGCAGGCCAGCCTTGCTCAACGAATCAATTTGCAAAGGTAGCAAGCAAGAAAACCGTAGATTATCAGAGCGTTCGGCTTGTACTAAAAGCTGTGTTTAGCAATGTTGGTTTTCCCTTTAATCATCTTCGTTTTATAGATGTAAAGGCAAAGAATGAAATTCCAAGACATATTGGTTCTTAACGAATTTAATATGAATGCATAAATGCAGGAGGAGGTTTTACCAGTAGCTTGTATGTAAGGGAATAGTTTATTATAAGTGTGAAAGACACGTATTGCGCATCCGAGTGTCATTTCACGCGAGGATCCGTAATGAGCCTTTCAACAAATATATTACTTGCTATTTTTACTACATATCATAAAGTAACTTATTTTTAATTTATTATAATTTATTTTAATTGTAAAGTTAAAAATAACAAAAACTAGAAATATCGAATCGATTAATAGTTGTTCATGTGTTTGTATTAACGCGTTAGTGTTTTGTTAGTAGTTGATTTTATAGAAATGTTTAGTATGATAATATGAAGGTTAATTGAAAAGTGTGTAGGAATTTGACGAAAGTGATAAACGTTTTGAAGGAACTCCACCCAAAGTGGTTGAAACGGCGACTAGTATAGGAATGGTTGCTGCCTGAGAAAAGAGCGAGAAAGTGATTTACTCCTAGCTTGGTGCAAAAAGAAAAATGCCAGGACAATAAGTGAGAATACTCTGTTGGCATATTTTCTGGAGAAATGGAAGGCAATGAAATCTTCAACATTGTGGTCTATTTCATGTAATTTGCATTGCTTGAATAATTTTTTAAGTTTATTCTATTAAGTTGTGTGAGTATTAATTTGTAAAATAGTGTCCAGAGTAATGGTACAAAGTTACTTTGCAGCACTAATCTTCAATTGTTTTGTTTCGGTGCCGCTAGACCGCTATTTTCAGTTCTACAATTAGGTAGACAGTTACATTACAATACGTTAGTATAAAAACATTTCACCGTCATAACAATGTAATAAATAATTGCAAAATGTCGTTTTTCTTCTATTATGCTCTTTTGTCATATAATTGCTATCTATTGTTTTACAAGTCTTCTCTATTAAATGAAGTATATTTGTTTGTATTTATGGCTTGTTTTTAACACATATATTTTTACGTGCATTTTGTAATGCTAGTGATCTCGTGAATTTTTAAAAGCTTATTGCGACAAGTACCTCGAGAATATATTCATTATAAGTCGCCTATACTATTTATTCCTTTCATGCCCCTTTCCCGCCTGTGGTGCCTCAGTAGTAAAAACGGGCGTTAAACACCATTAAAAATGCCCTTTTTAACTTTGTTTCCAATATTATATTTGTTTTATTTTTGGTATCTTCTGACATATCAAATGATTTACTACATAATTAACATTGTTACATTGCAAGCCAAAATTCTGATGAAGTGTTCTGTGCAAAGATAAATTATTATATTGTGTCTATTGTAATTAACAGTATGTCTGTTAATCTTGGGTTTTTCGTGTTTTTCCCTGGCCGCTTAGGCGAATGTTGAGATTGATATTCACTCTCCCATTTCCTTTCCATTCCGTTCTGCTACAGGGTCGAAAGTGCCAAGGCGAGGCGAGCTAGTGGGTTGTGATAGTGGCTTGCGCTTTGTAAAGGCTTCCGCACTGGAATCTGGTATGGAAGCGGACCTTCAAAGGGGATCGTACGCCTTGATGAGGGAGACCCTCTATCGGCATCAGGGCTTTCTATCTGGGAACATGTTAAAGGCCCCGTTTATGTCCGCACAGTCACTGCCCATAGATTCTGGCCGTCCCGCGTCTCCCTCACCTCATCTCTACCTCCCGGACTTGTTCCCCATTGGGGACTTAGGCACACAGGGACATGCCGAATATCTTCCTCAGTCCAATCCAATTTAAGATCATAGATACGGTATGCCAACGATACGTGGTTCAAGTCCCCACTGCGACTTCGAGCTTTTCCTGACTCTGATTTCAAAGATATTTTCAATTAGGTCATCCTGATTCTAACTCGTTTGCTATTTCTTGCGGTATCAGTAATGTAAGTTCATTTTAAAAATGTCTATATTTGTTAATACATATAATGGAGATTAACATATTTTAATCCGACACATTTCGAATTTTTTTCTTTAGTTCTATCGAAAGAGCCTTGCGCAAATGGTAATTTTATTTTAGGGCTGCACATTTGTCATTCATTGAGGTTACGTACAATGTGGCATTCAGAATGCTTCTAACTTGCCTTGCAAGGTTTTTTCTGGAGAAAATAATAGCTGCTCTACTACCAAATTTGCTTCTCTTTTCCAGTTCTGGCCTTTCGCTGTTGAAAGGGTATTGCTTTTAGACCGAGAACGAGATTAAGGAGAATGCTTTGAAGCAGTTGATGGTAATCTCGAGAAAGGATTCTGCACACTGTTTTGAAAGCTTGAAAGGACACTGAAATAAAGTTCAACACAAGTGCCATGAAAGGAACTAAAGGCCCCATTGTGCTAGTAGCGTACTGGATATAATAGAGATCGATCATATAATTAAATTAATTTTATAAACATATCAGAACATTTTTATTGCCAAAAGCAGTAAATACCTATTTGGAAATGCTAACGCTGTTCTGCCGCCGAACAAATGCCCGATAAGGCAAAGCAGGAAATTTAAAACATACAGTAGAAAATTGTACATAATGACCTCTTTATTAGAGAGGTATATGATATCTGTTTGCTTTACTGTAACTACCTAAGACAACCTTATGGTCACAATAGTCGCTAAAGGACCCTTAGTATATAACAATCAGTGCAGTGTTTCGTTGTAACCTTAATTGGTTGCCATCTTCTTTCCTTTAGGGATGTATCCCAGTTACTAAAGATAATATCAGGGTAGATGTCCAGATATTTCTGAGCAGGAGGTTCAAGGAGAAATCTCAAGATATGGCAATGGTTGGTATCATTATTGTGGTGGCCATTAAAATAACTTGACAAGAACACTCCTACTGCACAGATGTAATAGAAAAGTGGGACGAAATGACGAAGAGGGGAATAATAAACCCGCCAACTTCGGAAATCGATATTTCGCGCTCCAGTATCGAGAAATCTCCTTCCTCGCCCATTTTTTCTCCTTTCTTTTCTGATATTTTTTCTTTTCGGGTTTACGGTTTGCATCCATAGTTCTCTGTGAGAAAACGCGGAATGCGCGTTATTATAATTGTGTAGAGGTGATTTCCTGTAAGGAGAGGGTTGAATAAATATGTAGATAGGTTGCATAGCGAGGGAGAAAAACGTGTGAGGTAAAGCTGGGCGAAATGGATTTAAATGAAACTGTTTACTTTCTCCAGAGACATTACATTCTTCCCTTCCCTGTTTTATCTGTGAAACCGTGAATGCAAACTGATGCATCACTATAGATTTCGAGGTGAGTTTCATTAATATGCATTAAGGTAGATAGAATTACGGGCCGCCGGAGTGTGGCTGCTTATTGCCTAGTTCAGCCACCTCAGCTAGAAAAAGGCATAAAGTTTGCAATTTTATTTTAGTATTAGCATTTTTACTGAAAGCATTAAATGATGTATTTATAACCGATAAGCATTACACTTGTTATAAGAGATGACGAAAATGATGTCCCTCAGAAGCAATACATTGCCGGCATCTGCTGAAGAAATTCTTGTATTTTATCTATGTTTCTCGTCATTGAGAGATCTGTCTCTCGTAACTTTTTATTAGGCTGGCGAACAGTTTCTGTACCTGTAATACGATTACCAGAATATTTCCTTGCGATTTACTTATTACAACTCTATAAGAATCCGTTTTCACAATTATAAAGTAAATAAAAACAGTCTTCAAGTCTACGTTTATTTAGTGACAGAATTTACTCACAATGAAAGCACCAAGTAACCACGAACGCGCAGTAGCCGACATTCAGCCACAAATTGAAGGAATTCTTCTATCTCTATGTATAGCAAGTAAAACCTGCATTAATTTGCGCCACACTTCGAACTATATTTATTGTTAAACAGTGGCTTTGTGGCCTAGCCACCAGGCTTTCACGACGGGCATCATACTTTATAAAGTTCCTAATATCCGGGCTTATAGCCTGTGGTCCAGCTCTAGATATTGAAGTAACCAACGCAACGTCTAGAACCGCTCTCGGCAATTTTAAGGATGATCAAGTGAGTTTACCGATTCATTTATTGCGATAGAACATGTTGAGATCACTAAGTTTCTTTGATGGAAACCTTAAACTGACTTCCTAGTTTTTTTTTTAATCTAAAAGCTTCCTGTCTTCAGAGATGTGTTATAAATATAATGATGTGGAAATTTCTCTCAAATCGTTTCAACAAGTGAATTGTGTTAATGATATGAGTCATAAATAAATGCTGTATCATTCTAACACATTGAGTCATAAAATGCATTTCAATTTTATACAAACTGTTAACTTTAAGAAAAAAGAAAAAATCACGCCACAAAGCAAGTAAATCGTGCCATAGACAGATCCGCTGCCTTAAGGGAGATGTCGAAGTGATTGTTCGTGTAAGAGGAGCTCTTATTTTATCTTCTGCGCACATGCTTTAAAGGATTAATTTTATATAAAGACGAAATTATTGAATAAGAATATATTAAAGTTTTAGTAACTTGCATTAACTCGAATATATATATATATATATATATATATATATATATTGAACAAAATGTATGTGAAAAATAAGTCATAAGCTACTCGAATATTTTTCACATTAATTTTTAATCAATGCTAAAGTTTACATACATATTTAATTGTTTAGGTTTAGTTATTAAATAAATTAATATGAAATATTTTCTTTTAGCACAGGATGGACAAAATATGAATAAAAAATGCAAGTTACATTTTTTTTTTTAAAAAAAATGAAATATTTCCAATTATTGGGTAGTTTTATATGTAGATCTAAATCTTTTTGGGAGTGAAGATGTGTATTTTATACATTTTTTAAAAGTGGGAGATTTATTTTACTAATTACCAGTACTTAATTGTTTACCCTCGCCTGCTTCTTTCTCCATGTATATTTCTTCTCTTTAGTTTCTTAATTTTGTGCTATTAGTTTCAGCTTGTTCTTTATTGACAAGCCACTTTAATTAAATAATACAACATTATTTTTCTCGCCTAGTTTATCTTGAAAAAGACTATTTTGTAGGTAGCAACTTTCAACTTTCGCACCTAGTTTAATCTTCTTTTTCAAGGTAATATAGATGCAGTTAGCTTTTGACTTGCGTTTCAGGGCTTTTATAGAGCAAGAGAACGAAAACAAAATCACTGCGCTGAGAGGCATATGCGACGGCTGTACTGCAAAGAGGGTATCATTTCTGCTCTAACCCAATTGCTGTAACAATTCAGTTCGTAAAATTGGATCAGGAGAACGCTGTACAACATTGAGGGTGTAAGAAAATGTTTTTGGTGGTAAAACATACAAAGTTGTACGGAGACGACTGCTCTTACCGGAGCTTAAAAATGTACAATATGCAAAATACGGAAGGAGGGAAAATAACCGAGCACGCTTCTCTTAGTAACACAGGGCAAGAAGCCTCCGAAATTTGCTTTGCCATTAAAGACTCGCCGGAGACATTTCGGAAGAAATGCACTGGGAATTCTTAACGATAACAATTCTGGGGACACAAGTTGGAACAATTAATTTGGTTTATGTCATTTAATAACACAAAATATTACCTTCAGAGCAACTCTCTCTCTCTTGTCATTGTTTTTGTAGCACCACGCACTCCTTGGCTCCGCCCTCTCCCTTTTTCTCCCTATCTACCGATATGAACAACTTGCTCTATAGACTCCTGAGATAGATAAGGTATGCGTGTTATTAAGTAAGAACTTCGAAATAAGTGAACCACCAACATTCAGAGGGGTTTAAGAAATGTATCGATGTCGGTCGTTGGCGAAAAAGCTGCAGCCTCACTGTGGATTATCCCACACTGCAGACATCCGTACAATGAATGAACGTGCCGATATCCATACTTGGAACGATCGGTCAATGATCACCAAACAATTCGCTATTCACCTCGATATCTCTGTGACATAGAATATACAAAGAGTTGCGCTAAATGGATATCTTCAAGCCAAACTGCTGAACATTAGGAACATCGAACCACAATCAATTCAGAGTTACTTGTTTGTTACGGGGCTGAAGGTGACTGAGCGGGAGATGAAGCATGTTGATACAAAATTAAGAACGTTGGAGTTACATTATTAAACTTTTCAGAAAAAAATGCTCAAAATAGTACCCTCAAATGTAATGACCACCTTCTTGCGGGATTCTGAAGGAATTATTTTGATCAATTCGGTGAGAAAGTATCTTCTAAGTTTGTCAGAACGTTTCAAGAAATATCTTCGCAAAGATGTGATCAGGGTTTTTCTTCATCACGACAACACGAAGGCACGTACAACTGTTCGTCCTCAACCACCCTCCTTTCCGGATCTTGCGTACTTTAATTTCCATCTGTTCGGTCTTCTAAAACATGCACTTAGTGGGAGATTTGCCGATGACGAAGTGGTGGACACTGATGATATATGAAATGATATGATAAATTGGGAAAAACTTTTTTTAAAGCAGGAAGCGTTCCAGGCCTAATTCCATTTATGAGGACTAAGGAAAACCTGGAAAAACCCTCAGTCAGAGAGAACGTTCGTGGCGGGAATTGAACGCCAGATTTTCCTCTCAAAAGTCCGCGCTTAAACGAACTCGGCCATCTGTAGCGGTGATTTACAAGGAAATTATGGCCAATAAATTGAGGAATAGTTCAGTTTGTATCAAAATACGAGTAAAAGAAATAAAGTGTTACATCACTTATTGTATTTCCCATGTGCATCTGTGGTGTATAGGAGGTTAAATTGCGGAAATGTTTAAATAGGCATCTGCAATTTTCCACAGGGTTTCTTGCTCAAATAGTACCTTTGAAACATTTGCAGTTTGTGAGAGAGTATGGTTTTCGTTCAGCTGTTAATATTCCTATAATACAAAGAACTTTTGATAATTCAAAAGCCTTTGACGTTGTTTCAGATCAAGCGGAATAAGCTTCTTTATATTATTTGGTATCATTAAAATAACTGTATTCGTATTTAAGCTGTAGTTTAACCTCGTCAAAGCTTTTCAGGGTGCATGCAAGGGGATTTTGCAGGCAGCATAAAGGAGATACGTTCTTCCGACAGGTATGTAGTATGCTATCTTTGAAGCTGCCCTTCCTGAACCTTTTACCTCTACTCCATAATTCATTTTGTTCAATGCATCTGGCAAATACGGGAAATGCTAATTTTTTATGTCCCGCTAAGTAGAAATCCCGCAGCCTCTGGTTCATTTATTAACCATGCAGTTGCAGCAGTCTTACTGCGAGCATTTTCCTTTAAAATGATTAAAATATTTAGTTTTTAACCTCAAAAATAAGTGCTAAATCCGTTGTTTAGGCATTCTGTTTTTGTTACTTCGTAAATCATACACTCGTTTTTAATTTAACGTTTTAAAATGCTATCTTCTCTTTGCAAGCGTGCTATTTTTTTACATTTGCTGAAACTATCCAATAGATTTCTCTCTCGTTGAAGCGTAAGACCAGCATAATGGAATACATTTTTATACATGATTGCAAAAAATGATTCGTTAATTTTAATTGTTGAGTGAAGGGGATGATACTGCATTTCAATCATGCATGGTATATTGGGCTTAATAATAGAAATAGTATTCTGAGCTCTGGTTCTCATTTTCCTAACAGTTTCGTCGTTATTTTAGATAAATGAGTACATAGACTGATTTTTTACAAAGTAATTTGTTACAAAAGGCAATAGTGCCATGACCTTTGATTGTCCCGGATCGAGAGGCAGGCGAGCCGCAGCCTATTTTGCCGCGGAAACTATGAACAGTATATATGAGTGTTCTACCTGGTCCACGTTTTCAACTTCTATTGAAAGCTCCCTCCGAAACAAATACTCAACCTCTGTAATTTACTTTACCTCAATAAATACCCATCATAAATTTCTCGTAATTTATTTGTTTGTATCTGTACATTCAAGAATAAAAGGTGTTGATCTCTTATGTCCGCGGACTGTAGTTTGGCAACCGCTGATTTAGAGAATTTATTTTAAAGCGTAGGCAGATGAAAATGTTTTAAAAACTGTGAAAACAGTAAATTACCGACATTTTAAACTGAAACGCGGTTCTAGAGTCTCGTCTTTAAATTTAACACAAATCTCACCGCTGTGGGTCCCTCTCATCTCACTGCATGCCATGCGATCTACAGGAGGTCGACAGGATGTCATCTGAGATCTAATGCTGCAGCCTGAGAGACGGAATATGATCTCCACTGTGAGGTTAGAGGAAGAATGTGGCTGACGCATTCATGCTGACTGTGGTTAACGTTGATGTTTTATTTCCACATTAACTTCCCAAATGTACCAAAATTAGATGGTGCTTTGGAGTTAATTCTCATGACAATTTGTTCTCAGTCTTTTATTATGTTGGTATATTTCTTTATGAACAGCTCTCTAATGATGATAGGTTCATTTTTAGTAAATTACAACACTTTTTTACTATCTCGAGAATAAGCCTCAAGATAGCCAGTCAAAGAGAATGTACCGCACATCTGCAGTCAGATATTGTAGAGTGAACTTATATATTGTGAGGGTTGGAAGTTTAATATGGCAAATGTTGCTGTAGGGAAGTCAATTAACGGAATCAGGTAATGCCACTTATACGAGGGAAAATTAAACAAGTTTTGAAAGATTCACCTTAAAGTCCAAACTAAGGGGTGAATTCGAAAACTTATACTCACAATGCTTCAAAGTACTCTTTTCTCTCTCTACACACAGTTGTAGACTGTTCAACCATCTGTCAAAAGTACTACTGTACTCAGACTGAGCTATTGTTAACAGAACTGAATTTATAGCTTGAGCACCGTCCTGCACTCATTTAAAAGGTTGTCTAACATTGCAAGATTTGACTCGAGGAAACGACTAGAAGTCTCAGGGCCGCAGGGTAGATGGTCAAGCAACTGGACCTTGGCGACTTTCTGTGTCCTCAGTTTTGCAGCTGTTCTCTGTAGGAGAGGCATTGTCTGCAAAAGCAACATTCTTGAAGTTCCTGTCTTTCGACGCCGCTGCATTAGCTCTTCAAATAAAGGATCCAAAATATAAGTGCCATAGCACTCTATTCATTGTCCTTCCTTCTGGCATACAGTCAACCACTAATGGCACTTCATAGTTGAAAACAGTGCACATTTGCTTCCAAGAACGAAAATGATGTCGAAGGAGAACTGGTCTTGGTCTTTCTCGTTTATCCGCATGCATTTTTAACTTTATTTGAGCGATATTGTAATAAAACCAACTTTCATCACAAATTCATATATCTGTGAAACATTTAGGACCATTTGGTGGAAACATGATCGACAATTTCCTTGCACATTCCTTTCTCCTCTTCATTTATTAAGAAATGTGGAACCCATTTTGCACAGATTTTTCCTAGCCTGAAATGTTCATAGCGTCTAATGCCATTGCTGTCAACACTGATACCCACTTCCATACTTAATACTTCAACAGTCATATGTTTATTTTCCCCACCAAGTTCCTCGCTCTTTTTATTGTTCTCTAATTCATTGCTTCCCGAGGCCAGAGCGAGGGTTGTCTTTCAGATTCTCGCCCTCCTGCTTCAAATGATAGAATTCATCTTGCAATGGTATCAAACGAGCCCACTTGATCACCACCATGAACAGCTACCAAGTCCTTGGATTTTTGTCGCTCTTTCACCTAGTTTATTGCGTGTGAGAATGTAAAGTTTTCTTTAGAAATATTCATGAATTTTCACCAGCTATTGACACAGGACAAAACTCAACAGACTGTACGACAGTGACTATGCAAGTTTAAGCTGGCACTCATGCATATTTTGATTGCTTAAGGTCTATAGTTGCCAGTTGCGTTAGTTACATTTATTAGGACCTTATTTCAACAATGGATAGACTGGTTGCAAAACTTTTTGAATACCCCTCGTACCATATGTTAGTGATGTGCCTAACTTAGCTCAGAGCAAATGTGGTCTGTCTTCCCACTCCATGCGCCTGAGCAAGGATGAATCGATCAAGGTGTTTTGGCGATCTAATGTAGAATAGGATGATATTTTCGAGATTGGAGCAACGGAGTTGAAGATTGAATGTACTAGGGGTTGTACAGCTCGATAAGTGTCCCTAAGAATTGTAACAGGCTTGCAAGTAATATTGTCTTCAAGATTGGTAAAGGGGCTTCAACATTGGACGCCAAAACATAATGGAATCGACTTGGTCATCCTAGTGCAAGTGAAGAAGTGAATGTCGTTTCCGCATTACTGAAAAGGATGGCGCCATACGATTTGTGAGTTAACCTAGATATAGATTTCACACATACTGCTGTTTTTCACATTATGAAGAAATGCCTGGCAATGAGAAAACTGCATCACAGCGAGTTCCGCATGCTTAGTTGGAATACAGAAATGGCACTCATGCTATGTTGCTCGTACCCACTTGGTGCTCTAGAGGTGCCAAGGGACACTGTCATCACTCCAAATGAGACGTGGTACAGATCGTAAGAGGGAAAAGCGAATTAATGACATCATTAGCCAGAAGTTCGCCAGAACCAGCATTATGAAAGCGATAGATGACAGCATTGATGCTATTCTAACGCATGATGTGCCCCCAGGAACCTGTGGCGGCACCTTCTGCACAACCCACGCCTCATTTCGCATTGTAATACACGAGCGAATTTAGCTTAAGTTGTGACTGTGTGTTAAGCCCATGGAGTTGGTATTCTTCGGGTTTACACATACCTGGTGACTACGAGGTGTGATCCATAAGTTTCCGGCCTGATACTGTTACGTATCATTGTTCAGCTAAATCTCACATTCCTGACGCTGTGGATAAGGCCTGGATTGTATAATGGATGATTCACCTACTGGAGCAGTCCCTAGAATTCCTTACATTCCCCCAAAATGCCGCCAAGATTGTGTGAACTTGGACTCTCTGGGGGATGCTCCACTGTTCTTCCGCCACTCGATTGATTATCTTTTTGAAAGAAGTTCCTAGCAGATGGACTAAGTTTAGTTCCCTGGGACGATGGATTCCAATGCTCTACTCTCATTACAACGGCATAGGTTCAAAAACTTACGCCAACATTCTACACGCACTTGCATTTGAACTGCTGAAATAATTCGGGCATCCTCCTTGCTTGCCTTATTCATATGCAACTGTTGATGAAGATACGAAGCACAGTTGTTTTAGAAAGCTCTAACGGGTTGCAATTATTTCTGTTGACTTCAAACGCCTGTCACTCAGAACTTCGTGCTCAACAAGGGAGATGTTTTCTTGTCAGTAGTTTTACCAACTTACATCAAGCGGGCCATCTTCAAGGTTGTCTCTACCAAAAGGAATTAATTTTGACCACTCCTTCACAGTGAAATATAATTGTTAGTTTCACCATACGCATCTTTAAGTCGTTGTTTAATATCACTGGTGTTAACGTCTTTTTTAGTTAAAACATTTAATCAATGTCCTTTGTTCAGTTTTGCACATCATGCTATATTTTGCAAAACGTGTGACTTAAATAAGCTTCTCCAAGAAAATGAATGGAGTGGCCGGAACTATGCAATAATGAATCAGGGCTCTCTACGTCAGACCGGAAACTTATGGACCGCACCTCGTATAACTTAGAAGCATGTATGTGTTCTGTGACTGTGGTAAATAATTACCACTATTAAAATTCCAACCTTGGTGCCCAAGTTGTTACATTCTGAGCACACTCTGTTTAACAAATTTCACAATGTTAAACGAAAACTAACAAAGAGAATATATATATATATATATATATATATAAATTAATATATAAATAATATATATAAATTAACAGTAATAATAAAAGTAGATCAGGATAAAACACTGAGAAAAAGTCTCACTTGAAATATAGCAATTTCAAGTGTGACTCATCTAAGTGTTTTACCCTTATCTACTTTTATTATTACTGTTAATTTGTTACATTGTTAATAGTGTTATTTTATTTTTATTTTTCATTTATATTATATATTATATATATATATATATATTATTAGTTCTCCTTTAACTTCATTTTCAATTGTTTGTGTACCCAAAAAGTTGTCCGTTGTTGCTAATGTTAGTGTAAAAATGGAAAAAAATATCTCTGGCCATACTTTCAACTCTCTGTTAAAAGTTGAACTTTCGGAATAATCTCCCATGTTGTCAAAATTTGTATCCATTATTAAGCCCATATAACGGTTGAGAATTAATAATCTTATTATCTGCGTTCAACACTCATCATGTCGTTAAATTAAGGAAAATGAGCTTCGAATGAATCTATTGGAACGTAGTTATTATCACATGTTTACCACCAATCTGATTTCGAAGCTTATGAAAATATACATAGGTTTGATATTGCCTGGAAGCGGTTTACCGTTAGGGTCAATAAACGGGCTTAACTACGTCATATCCCCACGCCCTTTCCATAATAATTACACAACATAATCTCGTGTTTGGTTAATTTGTTGTTATTGATCGTTGAATTTCTCATCCTCTGAACACATATCTATTTCAAATGCCTTACAACGAAGCTCTAGCAACTGTTACAACTCATATAATGCGTAGAAAGATGTAAAACGCTGATTACATGTTTCGTTGTTGTTTCGTGCAGAGTAGTCAACACCCATAACAAGGTATTTAGCAGTAGGTAACTAACTAATATTGCATAATAAATCGTTTGCATCCATACAGTGCCTTTTCTTCTATGAAGATGACGTTATAAATCTGCAATAAATTCTCTTTTATGAGAAACATGTCTTTTGCATATTGCCAGATCACTAATATGGATGCTAGTGGCAATTTTCGGGCATGATCTAATGTTTTCTGTGTATTCGGAGAAATGTTCGCCCTGCCGTAGACAGGAACTGTATTTTAAAAGACATGTTAATTTTTATCTCTGATTTTTTATATTTTCACATTGGGATTATTGGAGTTACAGGCCGCCTGAACGCGGCTGCTTACTGGGGTAGTGCAGCCGCAGCAACCGTAAAACATTAAATAGAATCACCGCGCATAAAGTTAGTACATTTGTTTTAGTAGTTTTACTGAAATCATAAAATGGCAGTGTACTTAAAACTGATAATATAACAGTACTTGTGTTGTAAAAGTGTAGAAAAGTATTTTCCTCCGCAGCAGTATTTTATCGGCACCTACTAATGAAATTCCATCTAACTTTTCTATCGTAAGAACATAGCGGTTTGGAACTGAGGTTTCGACACCCGCTTACTGCGGCAACCTTCAGATCCTTCGTGATCTAAAGCTGATAAGGTGTTAATAAATTATTAATTATTAATAAATTATTCCATTTCGCTGGAAAACAATGTCACAAGGAAACAAATTATGCTGAAGTTATCAGGTTGCTAAAGAGCGTATGGCATGAATTTTATGATTTTGTTCCGGAAATGAAATTATAAATAGCGGAGAAAATTAACGAAATAAAAAGTAGCATCATTAATGCCACTACGCGACTTCATATTACTCGGAAATTTGTTGCTTCGACAAGCAACCAAGAGGCTTGCTTGGTATGTAGATAATATGCCGTATGCTGATGTCAACCGGCGTAAAACCCCGGAAGACAGCTGTAACAACGCTTCTACCATAGAGGAAGTTGCGTTTACGTCCTGTCGCCCCTCTGAGACGGAAATAATACGGGATTTGGCTCTCTCTCCCGAGGGATCCTGCTCGTACGCCTGGCTTTGTGAACAACATATGCTGCTTCCTAGTTCGCCAACGGGTTCTTGCCTTCTAACCCTCATCAGTCTACAGACTTAGATGTTTCGAGTATGTTCTGAGCGTTTAAAATGTTTTGGTTCACTTTATCCACAAATATTTAGTTTAATTACTTTAGCAGTGTTGTGTTTTTTCGTCGGGAGGAGAAACAAGGTAGCAAGTTTACTAACTATATAGTCAGTTAAAGTGCTCATATTAGTCGTAAACCAATCACATCTTTCTGAAGATTCGGGGAATGGAATCTCTCCTCTCTTTGAGGATTACAATGAAACTAAGTAGGAGGCCAATAACACAGTTTCAAACTTTCGTTAATAATATTTATAGTGGATTCAGGCACGCGTATGTATCCACGGAAACGAACTAGCATGTAACCAAATAGCAGGAGGGGTGGGGGGGGGGGACTACCAAAGAGCTGACCATTCTGAATTGTACTCAGAGAATTGTTAAATCAGGAAACAAAGATCTTTCATAAATAATTAGATGGAGCATTTTAACACATTTAAATTGACAGAAAGTGTGGTATAGTGAGTGTCAACAAGTTTATATTTTAAAAATTATATATAACGATGTGGTGTATGAACGACATTCTGCTTCGCTGCGATTTTTCAAGTATGTATTGAGGTAAAGCTTCAACCTATTTTCGTGAAATAATGGTTTGTGGTAAATTAAATTTGTCATTTAGTGGTGGTATGTACTTTTTACCTTATTTCCACATTCTTTTAAAAGTAGTGGCATAAAGCCTAAAAACATTCAGCTTTTTATTTATATTTTTTTATTTCAGACTCTCGCTATAGAATGCTAGTCTTAGCGGCCATTGCCCATGCTCTGACGTAAGCAGAGTACCCTCTCATTTTGCGTTGGATGTAAGAGAATGCCTCAATCAATCATTAGCCGACAGATGGATTGGTGAGGTTCGCCTGTCGGTCCTGGTGATATAGTAGTAACCATACTTGCCTCATAAACCCAAGATCGCGGGTTCGAACCCGGCCAGGATCGATGGATTTTTTTTCGGACGTAAAAATCCTAAGTATGGCTTCCTTCGGAAGGGAAGTAAAGCCGTGGGTCCCGTGTCGTACATTTACGGCACGAAAAAGAACCTCAAGCCTGAAAGAGAGGCCTCTGAGCAAAATTAGTCGGCCGTTTCACGCCCTGAATTGAATGGGACGCTGATGACCTGAGATGTTAAAGGGCGTCCTTAGATAAATCAAAACAACAAAAAGTGAGGTTCGCCTCGAATATGGCCATCGCGCTTACAAGAAAGAATGTGTTCATGAAAATGGAACGAACTATTTATCCATCCACTATATTAACTGAGAAACGGATTCAAAAGAAAGTTATGTAGATTAAACGCGATTTCGCTTTGAAAATTTCCGCAGCAAATGAAACATGATTCACATATGCAGCATTGTTTTGCTCCTTTTTTATCAATAAAAGTATATATTTTTAACTTATATTCTCTGGCTGAGAACGGAGTCGTAACTAATCCATCTACTAATGTGTTTGCATTGAGGCAAAACAGATGTCTGGTTTTAGAGTACAAAGCAAGAAGGCTCAATATCAACAGTTGCATGTAGAGTAGATTGTAAATCGCTTTGTTATCTTATTATTGAACTTTCTTCACGACTAAATAGTTTATAATTGTTATTTAAAATGTGGTCCAAATTTATGTTCCTTAATACCCTCATCAGAGTAACTGTCAAAGCAACAAACACATGTGCAAATCGCTACCGTTCTTGATAATTTTCATCAACGTGAAGAAGTAATTAACGCTTTTGTTTGCCGTCTGATTCACTCGTGATATAACTGACAGTGATTGTTTAGGTTCAAGACAATTGAAATTTGCAGTTGTTGTGCATGTGGATAATGTTAGATTTGTCTGAAAATCCTCAAAGCGAAACCGTGCATAACGTGTATAAACATTTTTTTTTTTCTAAGACGTTTCTTGTTGAAATATGCGGAAAATTCAACGTGCAGTACAACACCATTAACTTTACTTTACAATGGTATATTGTTTCTAGAGTTTGAACTCCATTTGGCCAACCGTTTTTTCTGAAAAACGTTATATTGTTCGTAAATTTAAGCGCATCAAAATAGCCCATCTCTTATTCATTGTGATAGACCTTTTCTAACGATTTTTGCGCGAGGAGTGGGAATTACTCCCAAATAATAAGCTCCGTGAATGTAAACCCGCCCCTTTTATTCTTCTCGCGCTGTTCGTCGCGAAGAAGTAATTTTAGCTCGTCTTAGAATTGGGCATTGCCGTTTTAGTCACTCTCACCTTTTTAATGATCAACCCGCTCCAGTTTGCCCTCACTGTGACCACCCCTTTACAGTGCGTCACGTTTTAATTGATTGTCTTCATCTGACAGCTTTTAGAACTAGCTTAGGTTTGCCGTCCTCTATTGAGGACTTACTAGCGGATGATGTGGTTGCTGTTGAGCGTGTGCTCCGTTTTATCCGTGTTTGTGGTTTTTGGAGCACGGTGTGAGGTTTTATCTTTTACCATTGACGGCATTTTTAGACTCTTTTAAGACTGTTGTTTTTTCAGCTTTTGCTGAATTTTGTTATCTAGTCTTAAATTGTTGTTTTGCACATTACCCCTGTTATTTGTTTTGGGGTTTTATTGTTACCATTGTAATCTTTTATAAGACTGGTTTGTTTTCAGCTCTTGCTGATTAGTTTTGTTACCGGTCTTTGTTTGTTGACCTGTGTTTGCTTTGGGATTTTATTGGTACTTTTTTAGTCCATTACACGACTTGTGGTTTTCCGCTCTTGCGGCTGTGTTTTAGTAACACCTTAATGTTTGTGGCGCCTTATACCCTTGTTTTTTGTTTTTGGGTATCAGTTTTATTGCACAAGTACTACTGTCTGTTCGTTATGCGCAGGATTTGCGTTCTTTGTTTATTTATTTTTATTTCTGACATAATACCTGATGTGTTTGGGCGCTAATGACCACAGCAGTTTTGCGCCCTTAAGCAATAATCAATCAAAAACTAACGATTTTTGGAATACATTTCATAGCAGTTTACTTTTTTGATAGTTTTCCGCCAATATGTACTTACCAGGGCGTATTTTCGGGCGCTAACATACGCTGAGAGTTTACATTTTAACTAAGAATAGTTAAGAATATCAGAATTGCTTATATGAAACTCTGTCTCTGGCATGTTTTGCGATTTCGCCGTATCCGTCAGAGAGAATTGATCATTACTCTCCAAATAATGAGTGGTTCTCAACTCGGCATAATATTGTACATCCTTTTAACAAACCGTTTTGGAAACTTCCTGTTTACTGCAACAATTGTATATAAGACAATTGAGTAATACAGACAGGAACTTGACCAGGACACGAACCATGCATTTACGGTTGTGTTAGTTTTCTATCATCTAACTGGTTGCCTTTTCAAATACTCTCACATGGAAAACAATATACAACAAGAGATACTAAATTATTTATCATGACCAATTTTGTGTAGCAGCGGTAACGGTAATTTCCTCAAAGGTTAAGAAAACTTGTGGATGTAATAAGTAGAAGGGTTAAATAGGTGATAATTAAATACTTATCTGAGTTTTTTGGCATTAACAATAAAACGGATTTTTGTAAAATATCTGAGAATAAGTTTCTAAAAGAGTTTAAGTCCATTATTTAAAAATTACATCTTACAACTCGCATAATAGTTTAGTTACACTGCAAACAGGTGTGCAGAATATCATATAATGAAATGAGAAGCTGTGTAGTGTATACTTTAAGCGTTCCAGTGTACACAAATAACAGTGTCCTGAATATATTCTTGTGGGAAAGATTAAATCGACTCCTTCGCAAACTTTAAAGATTTCAGTGACCATAGCAACCTTTTAAAATAAAATATTATGAAGCGAAATGACAATATAAATATAGTGCATTATCTGACTAGTTTGTATTTAGTAACAACTTGAGTGAGATCTAATACCGAATTCACTTGCCGGCCGCGCATTGGAGTTCTCCACACGGGCGACAAAGGGCAGTAGCGTAGTCCATTGGTAAGGCCCTCATCGAGAATCGCCAGATTATATTAGCTGAATGATGAAGGTGGGTAGAACAATGGCGGAACGAGTGGCAGGAGGAACCGGAGTACTCGGAGAAAACCTGCCCAAGCATCCTTTACGACCGCCTGGGATCGAACCACTCCCCCACGGCGCCCCGCTGTTAAGTAACAGACTTGGTAAAAATGTAATACAAGCTTTTGAGCACGAAGTTCTGAGTGACAGTCCTTTGAAGACAACAGAAATAATTGCAACCCGTTGGAGTTTTCTAAACATTGTGCTTCGTATCTTCATCAACAGTTGCATATGAATAAGGCAAGCAAGGTGGAAGCCCGAATTATTTCAGCAGTTCAAATGCAAGTGCGCGTCACAAAACGTGATTTTATTTAGCTATTCGCAATTCTTGAATTTATAGAAGCAAATTTTTCAATGTGGTGCATTTTCCTTATAAAAGACGCGCCATGTTACGCCTGTACAAGTAAGGCAGGCCTCTGGCTACTTTCAGCTCGCAGGAAGCCGACCAGATCGACGCGCAGCAGCAAAAGTTAAGTAACGACTTGAAACAAATTTTCGTAAAATTCTATAGACGAAAAAAACCTTTGAAAAATTCACAGATTTACTGTTCAAAATACACAGAGTAACAACAACAATGCTATATTTTTTTTAAGCAAAACACGAAATTCTTGACAAATAACGCCAATGTTTGAAGAAAGAATTAAAATGCAGATCTTTTGAGGATAAGATTAAACGATAAAATGCAATATGCAGGTTGTAAAATATACCTTTGGAATTCCTATACGGAGAGATGGCGCGGAGGTGGGAGTTTTCGTAACTGTTTTCATCAGATTCACAGGGGGATAATTATGTTGAAGTATCGTTTTAATTAGGTTAATCAACTGCCTGTGCACAGATAAAAATAATCTTAATTAAAGGAGCACATCATTATTTTCGTTTCCAAGCGTCGGATGCTTCATCAGTATAGAGCCGTGTGTAGCATTCGCTATGAAAATCCATTGCGCAGAATTAAATAAACAGGTGGAAAGCCATATGTAGAATAAAATAAACAAATATGCTATAGAAATGCAGAAATAATGATATTTACTGTACTTCAATGTTCTTTTGACCTAGGAGCTTTATGATCACAAAGGAAATGTGACAATGTACTAACCTTGAGGTTTTATAATTGACCCTGTTCAGTGCTGCTTAATTTACAGATCAGTGAATAGATGTTACATATTTTACTTTTGTAGTTAACAGTAATCAAAGATTAAATGAATTATACAAATTATATTAAGAAAGAACAATTATATTAAGAAAGGTATTTACAACATTTAATCGAAAACTTAACAAACATCATAAAACTCCTATAATAACAATAATAATAATAATAATAATAATTTTGTTCTTTAATGAGAATCTTAAAAAAAAAACAAAATAAAAGATTGAGTGATGATTGACAATTATGTGTCAGAAGAGGCGGCCGGTCCTGGTGGTCTAATGGTAACCATACTTGCCTCGTAGACCCAAGATCGCTGTTTAATCCCGGCCAGGGTGGATGGAATTTTTGGACGTAAAAATCCTAAGTATGGCTTCCTTCGGAAAGGAAACCGTGGGTCCTGGTTCGTAGATTTACGGCACATAAGACTCTAGCCTGAAAGAGGAGGCCTCTAAGCAAAATTTATCGACCTTTTCATGTCCTGAATTGAATGGGACGCTGATAACCTAAGATGTTACACAGCGTCCGTAAATAAACCAAATCAACAGAAGAGGGTGCATAAAAATGTCCCTCTTTTTACTACGTTATTTTCAAAAACTATCTGCATAAAACATTAAAATAGTATGTTTCATATACCAAAATATATATGCCCACACTTTTTGTTTATATTGTAAATTTTGAACACTTCTATATAAATATTTGTGACATAGATACATCACTAGTAAATTGTTTCCTTAAGCACCCTTATGTATAAGTAATGAACCTTTTTTAGTTGTTTAAGGATAACAAATTTCATTTAAGTTATACAGCATTACGGATTATCAAAAAATAACCCAAATAATTTAACTGAATTTAACTATACAGCTCTAGAGTGCAATGACCCCTACCTTACTCGTCCAGCAGTGCCATGGAGTGCCATTCATGCATCACTACTATCTGTTTAGAAGCCGCTACGTGACATTCTGCATACTGTGGATCTGATGTTGCAGCAACGCGAAACAACAAAGTTTTGTGTTCTCCTAGACATACATCCTGAGAAATGGTACACGAACTTATAAAGCATGCATTAGGTCTTCGAACGTTAACGTCATGGAAGACCCGTAACTGCAAAATTTGAAGACAGTAAACACAGTTCATGTTATTGTGCAAGAAGACCGACGTATAACAGTTGCAGCTATTGCTAACATTATTATTATTATTATTATTATTATTATTATTATTATTATTATTATTATTATTATTGCTGCTGCTGTGGTGATGTACTGAAGAGAAAAATCACCGAAAAACGATTAAAGCTTCCCAGAACAGTTCACCCGTTCATCGAATCAGTGTAATTGAAGATGTCTTCAAGAAATTGGGCATTTACGTCACCTGCTTTATTCCATGAATCTCACCTCTTGCGTCTTTCACCTCTTCCCGAAAGTAAAAAAGGATCTTCCTGGTCGCCATTTTGAAAATTATAAGAAACTGAACAGTATCATCGTGGATCGGAGTAGATTATCAAAATGCGGGTTCAGCAAGTGTTTTAAACAATGGATCAATTGTTTGAATAGTTGTACATATTCCAAAGGAGGAATGTGTTTTAAAGGGAATTTGAATGCAATAAAATTATTAGGTATTTTCGGGGTTTTTTTATACATTTTCGAAACTTGAGAAGGCATATAACTAAATTTTCTATTTTGCACTATAATTTTTCCTACCATTTTCATAATTACCTTGCATAAATGTGTAAGTTTTATATTTCTGCTTCTCCATATGATGGCTCCTTGTTATCGTTCTTTGTTTCTTCTTTATTTTTTGGTCTTTTCATCTCTTTTTCATGATCTAGATCTTTTTAAGTTTTATATGTATCGTATTTCTGTTCTCTCAGTTGGGCAGACAAAGGAAAGAAACAAATTGGCGGCAGTATAGAGTGAATTAGAGCCATATGTTTCATGGTGTAACTTTCTAAGCAACCAAAATACAAACATCCTTTCGAAATTTCTGCATAAAAATGATGTATGAAAAATTTATCCTCAAGATGAGATCCATACAGTACGTAACACAGGTTTGAACAATAAGAAAATGTATTTAAAAATCTGTTTAACAGATTTAGATTTTGATTTGTAAAAAAAAGATGTTCTATATCTCCCAACAGTAAACGAACACCGCAACGATTCTAACAATACGCATGCGCAATATAATAATGTTGAACTGTTGAATTTTGAAAGAAAATAGGCTTTTAATAAATTACAAACATCATAGCCAAGAATAACGTTCTCAGCTTTACTCATTTCGGAACGACAGAAACCGAACGTATTGAATAAGCTCACGAGGATGCAAAAATCTTGAAAGCAAGTACAGTGAACATCATAATTGTACACACAAATACAAGCCAGTGTCCAAAATGAACTCAAAATGAAATACATTTGACTATTTGCTCCAATAAATTTTTTAGTCAAGCATGCATCAATGCAATAATACTTAGTATATAGTTAATTAAATGTTTAACTAACCAATGACCGAAAAAATGTAATTAATACACCTGTCCGATCATTGCAATGTGTTCGATATTCGTGGCTTGAGAAAACAAACTCAAGAAAAAAGCACACCGCGAAAATCGTAAAAGGCCACTGAGCAAAAGAGCGAATTGTGTCAGGGTAGAGAAGTCAGTAAGTAAAAAGAAAAGTGAGAGGATCAATGGAGTCATCCGATCGTTGGAGTTCAAGGAATGTTAAAGGTTTGTTGATCGAAAGCGAGGACAGAAAACAGCTTCAAAAGGAAAGCATGCCACTCGGGCAATTAAAGAAAGCACCTGTTGCTGTTTATAGCTAATTATTTTACTCCTTGTTCAATATTTTCCTTTAAAAGCCGTTACTTTCGATTAATTCCCAGAATAAAGTATAGTTCGCAGCAGTTTTTTAATGATAACTTCCCTATTTGTATTTCATCCTTTGAAGATGAAAACATTGTCTGATCATCAGCATATACAATTTTATTTAATCTTAATTTTATATGCAAAATCCTCCCCAAAATCGGCCTGCCATTGATTTGTTGATACAAGCAGAGTGAAACAGGCTACATCAAACTTTCATTGATAACATTTGTAGAACCGATTTAAGTTAGGTCTTACACACAACTGGAGTGTAAAAATCGTGTAGCAACAATTGCTACTCTAACTTGGTTACCATTTTGTTATACGATGAAACAAATGACAACAGGGCAGTACTGAAATTCTCCCTTTTTAATAAACATATTAATTAAGTTGAATGACAGTATACTTATTGTATTGTTGAAAATAAATACAAACTAGTCCACTTCGATCGAAGAGCCTTGCGGAATGCGTCAGTTGAATCTGGGTCACTCAGTATATTCGTGCACTCTATTCCATTTCCGTTACCTTAGAGATATCCTGTGCGCTGGGAGTTGTTTATAGAAAAAAATGTTAAAAAAGAGGCAAGCGCGCGAGTTCAGCAGTTTTTGTTCCTATGCTTTATATTCCGAGCACACAGGTTGCCTCCAAACAGCGATACATTCGTAATGAACGGTGATGGTTTACAAAACAGATTAGACTTCCAAATTACTCATCTACTTCGCGTATTGCCTGAGCAGTAATTAACCGTAAACAGATACAGTTATTTATATCTTTTTCAGAACAAAGTGAGAAGCGTAACGCTGTCACGTGTATAATTACCATGTCCCGGCCGGACGATAGTGTTGCATATCCATCAGGGGTGCCCGCTTTTGTGTGGGCTACACTGGCCCCTCCTACCATTGTTGATCAATTAAACAAAATCCTTCACGCTGCAGGTACATACGGTGCCACGAAAATCATTAGAGCGATCTGGCAGTTCTGTTTGGTTATATCTTTACTTATTTGTGGTAATGGCAAGTTTGCGAACCTTGGTTATCCATAAATAATTTTAATTAAACTGAGTTCATTTACTAGAATAATGACATACGGGCTTTAATCAAAGCTCAGCTAAAGAGGAAATAAGTTAAACAAATAAAAGCCAGTTACTTACTTCACTACCATATTGGAATAAGTCCAATCCGGTAACTATTGTTTTTGAACCAAGAGGGAGAAGATATTCATTGCTTGAACAATAACACTAGGGAATACGATTTTTACTTCCGCTTCCTGTCAATTTTGATACCGAATTGTCGGTTCTGGTGGTGTAGTGGTGACCATACTTGCCTTCTAAATCCAAGATTCAAACTCGGCCAGGATCGATGGATTTTTTCGGGCGTAAAAATCCTAAGTATGGCTTCCTCCGGAAGGGAAGTAAAGCCGTGGGTCCCATGTCATACATTTACGGCACGAAAAAGAACCTCAAGCCTGAAAGAAGAGGCCTCTGAGCAAAATTTGTCGGCCGTTTCACGCCCTGAAATGAATGGGACGCTGATGACCTGAGATGTTAAAGAGCGCCTGTAAATAAACCAAATCATTATGATACCGAATTTGTTCTTTAAATTAGCATATCAGGTCTCAGTTTTTATTTATATTCGATTCCCGACTAAGACAAAAGTAGTATCATGTACCGTGCATTTTGTACAATGCAGACTAAATAAATAAATATATACAGTTTAAAGTATAATTATTACCCTTGATAATGTTTCTACTTGGGGAGTTCCCTAATCCCTAAACTTATTGTGTATTCTTGTAGCAGAAGTCTCTTGCTGGGATGGAAGCGCCAGAGCGGAAGGTTGCAAAAGAAGTGTAAATCTTAAGGGATAAATATATTGATAAACCTGTTATTGGTTCTTTTAAAATTGTTTTGAGTGAAAATTTCGTATGGAGTTCTGGTTTTGATTTAGTCTAATGCGTTGTTCTTTGAAGCAAGATATTGGTGGTAGGTGTTGTGACTTTATTTCTGTATTAGCATGAATAAAAGCGAGAGACTTAGTGTCGAAATCATTCAGATCATTTTTGTTATGTTCGTGGAAAGTTCACACTGAAATCTCAAAAAGAAAAACATGTATAAAATTGCAAAAACAGCTTACTTTCACTACTTTGGTGGAAAAATTGATGATCAAGATAAAAAGTGATCTCCAAAACGTCGTTATTTACTGGTACTTGTGCAACTCATTTCAGAAAATCTTACATGGGAAATTAGCCCTTTTGCTGCCGCGCGCCGATCTGGTCGGCTTCCTGAGATCATCTGAAAGTGGCCAGAGGTCTCCCTTCCTTTTACAGGTGTAAAACGCCGCGCCTTTTAAAGGGATAAAGCACCACGTTGAAAATTTTCCTTCTATAAATGAAAGAATTGCAAATAGCGTCATAAAAATTTCCGTATAAGGGTTCGTGTACAAAATTGATTAATATTAAAACAAAAATATAATAACTTTAAAACATCCTTATTGTTTCAAGAGAAATTAAATATTTTTAAAAGGTAAATATGCTTTTCCTATTTTTAAATTAAGATATACACTAGACTTAAATGTTCATTTATGAATAAAATGCCATAAACCAAGCTATGCAAACTGGCCTGTTGCGACTGTACATTTTATAAATTAAATATATGTGCAAGTAGAGAAAGAGAAGTGAACTAGTTAAATGTACTTATCGACACAAGCACTAGTGAAATATAATATTACACTGCGCGATGTCTGAAATCACTTTCACATTCGCATTTACTTAAATATGTGTGCATTAACGTTCAACCAACGCTAACATTAATACTTTGTCTACTGCTGATAATGTAATAAAAATGCAGAACTGAAATAATATCTAGACCTAATACAAAACGAAGAAAGAATGCGTGTGCAGTTAACTTTCGGCTAACTGTACAATACACATGTTATTTATATTTGCCTTAAAACTGATACTCGTATTTTGTTTTAATTATGCTGCATATTTAGCATTACGCTCTCTCTCTCTCTGAATGGTGTTTACGCCCGTTTTTACTACTGAGAGTAGTACTGAGAGTCCTCTGTTGTGCGGAGTGACAAATTATGCATTCTCTTTCTAATTTTCTTGGCAGAATTTTCACACCATACACAGGGCTGTGAAATGTTCTTAGGAGTCAAGGTTGTCATCATCACTATTTTCATGATCGGAAACATTAGTATTAGTGTTAGTGATGAGAGAATTGACTAACAAACGCCTCTTCTTTAGTTGCGGAGAACCAGGGCAAGTGCGGAATATAAATCATCACTATCATCAGAACTGAAATTATTACTCTCACTATCGGATATAAGATCATCAGCACTAGCATTGCACTCTTCAATTGTCATATCAACATCTACGCCTGCCTTAAAAACATCACGGGAACAAATTGCCATTTTCAACCCTCAGAACAACAACATGAGGCAAGAACTGACTGCATTACTTTCAAACACAAAATACCACCCTTGTGCAAAAAGGAAAGTCCTCGTTACAATACCTAATGAAAATCAGAGCTGTTTCTTTTCAAGAGCTTGCATTCCCTCCATAGGCTGTCACAAAAATAAGTTTATCATAGGATCTTATGCCGGCTGGCAAGATCGGCGCTGGCCTGGATCCCCGATCGGTACTGGCGTTTAAAGGGCGGGCGTCCGCGCTACCACTAGGCACCAAGAAGGTTGAAATCCTTACAATTTGTATGATTTAGCGGGAACAATAAAATTATGTGAATGGCTTACTGTTTCTGTATGGTAAAACTATCATGTTTAAAGGTCTGGAAGAAATATGGAGGTATGAGAGTCAAGGTTGATGATTGGAATATTTACACTTTATAGTTTGCAGATGATCAAATAATAATGGTTGAAGAATACATGAGTAGATAGCTCACCTGCACATATTTCTAGAGAATCATCCAAAAGAAAGGATGGGAAGACAAGTAAAAACATGGCGAGGTCATTTTGATGGAAGCGGAAAGGATCGAAATATCTAAACGTTGAAAAAGCACTTGAAACTGAAAAAATTACTGACGGTATTTCAATAAAAGTTTAGACTGTTAAGATACTGTGAATCCAACGGCATCTTTGTGACGCATATTTGCTTCTTAAATCTGAAGAGGAATTTTAAAAAAATACGTAACCAAGGAAACATAATCCAACCGAGACTCAAGCCAAACTCTTTGAGTTCTAGTAGCAACATTTAAAGCTTTTATTAAGATTTAAGGGTAAAGAAAGCCGTTTCATCTGTTTTATAACTTTTTTCTTCTGTTTAAGCATTTTATTGTGAGGCGACAATAATTGACAAGTTAATATTTTAATTTGCCTTTGTAAGAGAAGTGGATAGAATGTATGATAATGCCAGGTTATATGCTAATTGTTGACATTTTAATATACTCGTAATATGAATTAATGGGTATCTTGATGATTATACTAGAAGCTGCCATTCAAGTTACGGTGCCTCATTGTAAGTGGAATATGCTCACGCACACAAGGCGACCATTTGTCACCCACACATAGGACATGGTAACACATTATAGAGGTTTCTGCTGAAGCAGCCGGGCAGGAATAGGGGTGGAGAGAAAAAAGTTGGTGCCGCTGGTGTTGCCACACATCGAACCACAAGCGGCTACTGGTGACCGCTACTACATGGGATTTCTCGTTTTGGGAGCCTAGCAACATTACTCAGAACCTGCACTGAAGAGCGACATACGTACGTTCTTCCGCATTCGTGAATTGCTGGTGATAATCTTTGGCGATGTCAGAAAAACAGGATGTGCACTTAATTTTTTTTAATTTTATGGTGTACCGCTAGCTTAATGGAGCAATTAACGGCAAGTCGCAGTGAAAAAGACCATAGTCGTCATCGCAGAAAAGGGGAAAATTGCACAGAGTGGTGCCATGCCTGAATACTCACACATTTTTTAATATATTAACCTTAGAATCATAGAGCTAAACATCCAAATATATGGGGGTAAGTCAAAAAATAGGTTTCCCTAGTTTATTACCCCACAATAATGCCATAAAGCTCGATGCAAGTGCTAGTGTCCGAGCAGCGCATAGCAGCTGTCCTAGAAGTAGTCATAGCAACAGTTGCAAAATGTAGAGAACACGGAATGAATGGTAAGGGACAAAGTGCGCTTAGGTTTTCGATTTCTGTAGGCAGAAAATGTAGAGCCTACAAACATCCACTGGTGGGTTGCGTGAATGAAACGAATGTGATATCCAGCTAATAGATGCAACAATAGTACTGTGAATTTGCAGAAGATCAAGCGATTACAAATGGCCGGTTGGACAATTGATGTTGGAGCATATTCCCCACCCATCATCGACTTTCATCTGTTTGAAAACCGAAGGAAAAACTATAATTGTAAATAAATATTTGAATAACTTCGGTGACTTGGTGTATGTGTGGAGGGGGCTACTACTACTACTACTACTAATACTACTGCTACTACTACTACTGCTATTACTAATACTACTGCTACTACTACTGCTACTACTACTACTAATACTACTGCTACTGATACTACTACTACTACTACTACTACTACTACTACTGCTACTATTACTACTACTACTAATACTACTACTGCTACTACTACTAGTACTACTACTACTACTACTAATACTACTACTGCTACTACTGCTACTACTACTAGTACTACTACTGCTAGTACTACTACTAGTACTACTACTACTGCTGCTAGTACTACTACTACTACTCTATTACTGCAACTACTATTACTACTACTATCACTATATCTACTATATCTACTACTCTAATAGTACTACTACTATTATTACTATTGCTACTACTATATAGCTACAACAACTACTGCTACTACTACTACTACTACTACTACTACTACTACTACTACTACTACTACTACTATTACTATTAGTGCTACTCTAATACTGCTGCTACTACTACTACGACTACTACTACTACTACTACTACTACTACTACTATTACTACTACTACTCTAATACTACTACTACTTCTACTACTACTACTACTACTACAACAACTACTACTACTACTGCCATTACTACTACTATATTACTACAACTAATACTACTACTACTACCACTATTACTACTATTCTAATATTACTAGAATGACAATTACCCCCATATTAGCATCTCATATAATCAAAGCATTGTAATAGTTCTACGATACGATATTCTTTTGTTGTCCTTATTCATATTATAAATACTATTACATTTATGACATAACGTGGCATAGCAGGTTCAGGTCATTCTTAACTAAGCTATCCGGTAGGGCAATGAAAAAGTGGGATATTGTAGTAAATGCTCAATTTCGCCTTGCTAACCCCATTTGGCATTACATTAGTTGTTTAAGGATATTCCCTTTTGACTTCAGAGGAAGCCAGCCAGATGTTTCAGAACACTAGGAAGGAATAAGACATAAAACGCGATTGTACTCAGACTGAAGCGTCTTTATGAGCTTCGCGTGTTGCTTTTGCTCCTTTAGCTTTCTCATTCTATCTGTTCTTTGTTTTGGTTCTTCATGAACATCTAATTCTCTGTCCCCTCTATTGTGTAACATGACACGCGATAAACTTCTGCAAGAAATTAATTTAATGCGGGAGAAAATGGAATCGTTTCGACGTCGAAGTTAAAACCCTTGTTTCCTTTGTCTCTCGCAATTCCATTTGTGTAGACAAAGTCAGAACTGCTATGCTGTATAAGACTTCTGATGTATTGCTTTGTGCAGTAAAAGATAAAATTGGTCATCGACTATAAATCTACAATCTGTATAATGACCAATCTTTTTTTACTTAAGAGGGTAGTCACAAACACTTCCGAGAATACTTATGTTGAAGCCTATTCCATGTTCATGCACTTAAATTTGAAAGAGAGAGTTCACGAGTAATGTATGTATTAAGAAAAGTCATTAAGTCACATATCTTATTTCTCAACATAAATTCTGCCAATAAATAAGTTTTCTGATACCTTTAACATGAATATCTGGTCAACTGTCTACCTCAAATCCAGCTCTTTCCCAAGCGTTTCCCACTAACCAGCGGACCAGACAGATGCATCACTAGGGTCAAATCAGGACGCACGTCTTCATTTGCGGACAGAGACGATATACAAACTGATTTATTCCTACCATTTTTATTATCCATGCCGTGGACACCCTTTTTGAGTACACTGCTGTTACTGCGTGCTTTAACAGAACAATAAGAATATCTTATTGCATATTTTAAAGTAGTTATATGTAGGAGGATGGGCGGTTAATTTTGATAATTGTCCCGCGTTGGAGGGCCAAGGTTTGAAGTGGTTCTTGGCGGGAGGAAGAATGGTCATAGGTGTTTGATTGTTCGTGGCCCAGCTCACCAATAACTCTTCACGTCGATCTCAGGGATGTAGCTGGTTTTCGGGACCTGGTCATCTGTCAGTTTGGTTAGCTCAGAAGTTGCACCGCAGTATCAAAAGGATTGTCAGAGCATTTATTTTCGTTAAAATAGGCACGCAAAAGGCACTTAAAATACTGAAAACAGGTAATAATAGAATTAAAATAGGTGAAAATAGATGTTTAAGATAATTATTTCTTTGCACATAATTAAAGTATTTAACCTTACTTTTCTTAGTTACAAGCAACAACAAGATATTTTTTCCCCAAGGTATCAACCGTCATAGTCAGCCGCTTGTCAGAGAGAACATTTTTCATCATGAAATAATAGCTTTCTGCTTCCACTGAAGTGACTGGAGCACATTTAAAACAAGCATTTCGGAAAGTCTCATACCAGTTACAACAGAACATTCACCTTCCTTTCAGGACATCGTGGAAACGTTAATCAAGACAAAGTAAAGGAGTTTTGAATAGTCCTGGCGAATGACCAAAAGATGCGCATTGGTTTCTGCTCAAGTTAATTTTCTGTTTGTAGGGGAATCAGATTAGTATCTCTCATTTCCGTACTGAACACTTTGTAGGGACGGTTTATTGCACAGATGTACCGCTCTCAGATTTTTCTCTTGCAATTGTTTGTTACATTTATCCACCGAGAAATTACTCCCACCACAAATTTCGTAGAATTGTATCGCAGCTCGATACAAGATCATTCGTCAGGACTATTCAAAACTACAGTACTTCCCTCATTCTATTTCCCGGTATTCATATGCCCGAGATAACCGTGCGTTCCTTTCACTAATGAAAGTAGTACTATTTAAAGAATTTAAGTAAATGGGTTGAGGAGAAAGTTTTTGATTACTTGAAAAGAAATTAATGAATGTAACGAGATTCTTAATATTTATTTTTTGAGGTGAATGTACCATTTAACATTTATACATTTTTTTTTTCACTTCGACATATTGAATTTCTATATATGCTTTTTTCAAATGCGTAAATAATCGCAGAAAGAATCGAAAAGAGGCCAAAAAAGTTTTAAACCTGAAAATAGGCAACAGAAGCCAAAATAGGCACAAAAAAATGTTTAACTAGCCCTACCGACCGCAAATGTACGCAGATAGAAAAGGCATTTTGCCTAACTTTCGAACTCTGGTGATCACTTATCGAAGGTAACGTTCGAGCACCTTGAGCCAATTTAGGGATCCATTTATATACTAATTTAACTTTACTTGATACATGTACGCGACAAACAAGTTCTTCATAAATTTCTTTTTCACCCCCCCCCCCAAGAATAGTAACGCTACATTGTGCAATACTGATTGATTTTTCCCGCATATTTTCAGCGTTTCTGTTACTGGAATTGCTGGTTTAATATGTTTTCTAGTGCTTCCTAGGTGTTTCTTACTTTAGTAATTCTTGTAAAGTAGTTTGTAGAAATAAGAAAATTTTACATTGTGTAGATGTGGCAGCTACTGTAATAAAAATATTAATTTTTTCCGATATGGACTACAAAAGTATTCATACAGAAAAAAAATTATTCGGTATTAGTTGCAAGGGGTAACCATGTCTATTACTCCTGCGTGTTTGCTCACCCGTTGTCAGTCTCAAGTAGTTTAATACAGATGCTTTGTGTAAGTAACGTTATTTCACTAGAATTTTTATGTTTTTAATTTTGAAGGTGGTGTCACGGAAAATGTGGAATGTAAATTAGATTCTTTACCAAATATTTCCATCATAGCAGTTTACTATTCAAATAGGAAGAAAGCTTCTAAGTTTGTCTGACGTTGGGTAGAAAATGCTCTCATCATGGATGAAATTGTTTGTGCGAACAGAAAACGCGAATAGTTACAGACCTTTATGAAAGGAGAAGCTATGACATGCAGAATTCCTATTTATTTGAAGGTATGTCTGCAAACAAGATGAAACAGCTAAGGCCCACACCATGCAAGAACCCATGATAATGTGTTTAAGTATATAAAGTGTGTTTCTGAGATAATCTAAAGATGATGAAGACATCAGGGTATGTTAAAACAAAGAGCAACTCAGTGAATATTAAAGTACTGAAAACTGAAGCTTCACAATAATCCCTTGCTCTTTTTGTGAATTTTACCTTAATTGATTAATTTTTTTTAATTTTACCCTAGTATTTAAATAGACTAATAACATTAAGACTGATCAAACTATTATAATATATAAATGGCAGTC
This sequence comes from Metallyticus violacea, assembly GCA_030762175.1. Classification (NCBI taxonomy): domain Eukaryota; kingdom Metazoa; phylum Arthropoda; class Insecta; order Mantodea; family Metallyticidae; genus Metallyticus; species Metallyticus violacea. The sequence goes on from CM060831.1 coordinate 38,509,811, forward strand.
GGCTTATAATATAATACTACAGGAGAAAAAAATTATTTTAGAAAGTGTGCCTTTTGGTACTAACTTTCAAACTATAAATAGTTTTTGCTGAAAATTTTATTCCGAACAGCATTCATTATTTCTTCTCAAGGTGTTATACAGTAGGGTTAAAATATTCACAAATTCGGGAATGGGTTTATATTTACGTTGATGGTTAAAATAGCTTATATCAACAAAGTCCATAAATTCTGTCTTTGACATTCTGCTCTCACATTACCTAAAAATGCATGTTCAAAATGTCCCATTCCTGCTTGAATACAGTCTTCACTTCGACGTCCCATTCCTCGCGAAGACGACCCCTTGTCGCGCAGTGTTTGACAACCCGTCACACGTCAATTGCTGAACGTTTCTATATCATCCAGCAGAGACGAAAACGCAAATAACTTAATTGATCTTTCAAGTAGAAATCCGCTGAGTTTAAAGGTCAAGCAGTATGTTCACCACTGATTAGTGAAACCTTTAATTAAGGTAGCTGCAAGCAAGGTTCTGAAAAGTGCAGTAGCGCCATCATGCACAAAACGCGCCTCCGATAAATAATAATTAGTGGCATGCCGGCCAAGAAATCAGACATTTTGAATTAGCCTCTGTGGGGATCTTTTATATCTAGGCAGAAAGTGGACGTTCACTCCCTGTAAGAAAATATGAAAGGTTGAGTATCATAGTCAGGCCAAACAAACTTACAATGCAAACATTTTCAGATCCACGTTAATATGTAACAACTATTTTATCGTTTGCACTTAAAAGAGTCCATTCCTGAAGATATGATGTGTATTTTTCAAACACTTTGAATTGATAATGGGAAATGTTTCGTTTTCTTGTAAATGTTTCATTTTTGTCATATTATCTGAGACTTCTGTATCCATTTTCCTGTATCCATTTTGTTATAGTGATTTCTAAGGCCATAAGAACATCTATAGATAATGAACTATCAAACAGAATGTTTTAAGGTTTCTTCTTGTGTAGGAGTTACTTCTAAACCATTATTATTATTATTATTATTATTATTATTATTATTATTATTATTATTATTATTATTATTATTATTTCTGCTTCTCTAGTTCTTGTGCCATTTTCTGATTGGTTGTGCTGACCTCTGTAGTGTTCTAATGGTCATGCGTTAATCATTTGTATAGAGGCCAGTATGTAGTTCACACACGATGGATTACCGCCCCATGTTCTGTCCATCGTGCGACAGTACGTAACCCAGAGCTTTGGTAGGCGAAAGATTAGCCAAAGTGGTCCAGTAGCAGAGCTTACCGGATCACTCGGATTTGTTTTTTTTTTTAAGCACCACTTTAAAATGTTAATTAGTGCCACTCGTTTTACACTGCATTTCGCCAAATCGGAGAGCAGCAAGGTGCACTCGTATGAGACGAGTATCTGATTCTTTCAAGCTGAGAGCTGAAGGATGATGTGTGACAATGCCTTGTAACCACATAAGACACTTTTTATGGGAACTACTCAACGGGTTATTGACGATAATTGGCCACAGTAAAACATGGTCCATATCTCAAAACTAATTTATTTTCAGACATAAATGCAAGAAATTTGTTGCTAGTTTGACCAGCTTTGTGAAAGTATGCGACAATTTTAATTTAAACACTCTCTGCATTTTATGTAATATTTGAAACGTGCTAAGAGAAATAAATTGAAACAGTTGCTGGAATATTTCTTAATGTGGGAAAGAGGGTTTAACGTATTACTAATTTGACCAGAATTCCAAAATTCAAAGTGCCTTTTACTTGCATTTTGAGAATCTTTAAGGGAAATTTTGTATGCATTTCATTAAATTTGACTGCTGTTTCCACCCCAAAAGGTCTTTATTGGTAACCATAACTTACCGAGCAATAAGCATTTAGCACGTGTGATTAGTGTTCCATTTCCTATCGTAAATGAAACAGATGACCTTCCAGAAATGATGCGCTAGCACAAGCCGTGATTTATGCAGCGTAATAGCGTTTGAAATTGTTCATGCTGATCCACTGCATATAACTGGGTAAAATGATGCATAGCTCACCAGTTAGAGTTTAGTTCTTCATTTGAAAGCTGAGATGAGCGGTAAATTGATCGTTTTGCTAATGATATGGCGTTGGCACATATGCCTCTTCAACTATATATCGGGTGCAACAAGAAGTTTGTCACAGGTTTGGGGAATGCGTTACGATATTAAATAATTTCTGGTGCAATAGCTTTGGATGGTAGTAAAAAACCATCTCAAAACAAAAAAGGCTTTTATATATAATGTTTATATTATATTTATTAATATATATTATTATTTATTAATATATATTATATTTATTATATTTATTAGCCGAAAGACGTAAAAATTCAATTACAGGGCAGCTGTGCATGGACAAAACAGTTGATGAACCAGCAAAATTAAGTTTAATGTACGTTTTCTTAAAGCTGCATGTTCTTTTTCAATGTAGGCTGAACTTGGGCGTTTGAAAAAGTTATTTAGGGTCATTTCTTTATGCGGGTTTCGCAATTATTTGAGAGGAGACAATGTTATTTAACAAGTAAGCTATCAAGGATAGTGATTGAGGAAAAAAATACCAGACTAATCATTAAGACTTGGAGATGGATTAATGAATTAGGACACCCCTCTTTCGTTTATCTTGCAAGAGCATTGTGAATTTTTTTTTTTTTTTCCTCTCGATGGATGCCGCACAACCTTCAAGAAGAGCAAAAGCAGATCAAGGAAATAATAAACATATGTGGCAATGGAGATACTCGTCTAGTTCCATAACAACTGAAGAGACCGGAATTACCGACTTAACTCCTAAAACATGCGAAAAAGACATTTTCGTACGAACAAAATTCCAAAGAGTGATGAGCTATGAGTGTAGGATAAAATAGTGGGAATTTGAATATTTTGTTGCAACATTGACTATGTCTATGGCCCCAAGATAGCTCAACCATTGCAATATTTCCTAGGTGCATAACTCCCGGGCAGGCTGCAGTGTTGCCAATGGAAAAATGATCAATTTCGTGGCATTCTAAATAGAGGAAGGATGCTCTGCGGGCAGGTTTTCCATAATGAAATTTCCTTGCCGGAATCGATCTCTTGGCCAGTGGCCAGGAATACGTAATTAAGCTGTGTTTTTGTGATGCGGAGCTGTACATTAATTCCGCATCCCTCCCTCATTTAAATATGGTTAATACTGCAAGATATTTCTTCACGTCAGGGATTTACAAAGACGTCTTAGGACATCCAAGTCAATCTTTTGTGTGGCTAGTTCTAAATGTATAAACAAACTATTCGAAATTAAACTCAAATACATTTATTTTTCTTTTTTGGCAAAATTTGAATAGTCTTTGTTTATTTACTACTTCCCGCGCGATAATTCTCTGCCTCTTCCATTTCTGTAACACTTTCAATCTTCATACATATAAATAAACATAATGGACATTTTCCTTGTATTTCGCGATTTCTTACAGAAAGTGCATCTGTTTTCCCCTGCAAATAACATAGCTGTGTTTACAGATTTAAGTTTTGTTTTTATTCTCTACCTTCCTTCATCAAACATTCGTGCACTGTCCTGTTCTTCCAAGCGCATACCAAGACGGACTATACTAGAACCGAATACGGAGAGAGAATCCTAAATGACCCTTTATGCAACTTCCAAATAACTGAACACTTAAAACTATTTATCATCATCGAGTATTTTAAGAAAAAGGACATAGTCTTCCTTGGTAATAGCTATAAACGGAAGTACCTGTCTTGCCTTAACCTCACTTGTATCGCCACGGGTGGCCGAGCTCGTTAATGCGTAGACTCGTGAGCAGAAGTTCTGGGGTTCGAATCCCGCCAGGACCGTCCTCTCTGACTGATTTTTTTTTCCAGGTTTTCCTCAGTCCTCATAAATGGCAAATGCCGGTGAAGTACCCTAAACTTAGACCTGGAACGTTCCTTTCCTTTGAAAAAAAGTGCTTTCCCAATATATAATTTCATCTCCTGCATCATCAGTGTCACCGCCTGTGGTGCATCAATAGTAAAAACGGGCGTTAAACACTAATCAATGAACAATTAACCTCACTTGCTAAGGAGTGGAAACATAATATCCTCCTCACACCATTCATTAAAACTCTCTTCATCTCCCTTCAAAAATTGCTTCATGCGTTTTTTTCCGAATCTTTCCTTTTCATTTACTCTCACTGTCACATAAGATAGATTAAGGGAATTGCACAAAGGACATGTCATCCTAGTAAATTTTAGTAAGAAATATTTAATACACACTACAGTTTCATTATTAACTTCATAACTTGCACGATGTATACTTTTTATCCACTTCTTTAATTACCGCTATTTAGGAAATGTAAATATGGTATTACGCGGTACACTGCCACAATTAAGAATACAGAAGGAACCCATTTTGTATAAAACACTTTCTATTACCAAGTTCCTGGTGTGATTTGACTAAATCAATATTAACATAATAAAACACTAAATAACTAACATTCTGTTTATTTACACCTAAAAACTACTGCAATAAACCAGAAAACTGCAAATTAATAACGTGATGAAATTAACACACAGACTTCATATCGCAATTTGTCTATTATCGGTACCTACATTGGGGTCTGGTAAACAAAGCCGGTCGTGCTTATACACTGATTTACGTGACTTCAGCGAGTCACATCGGCTTCAGTGATCTAGGGGTAGCATGTTCTTATTGAACCCAAGGTTTGCGGTCAAACTCGCAAATATTTCTCAGAACGTAAAAATTTAGCTTGCAAATCCTCGGAAATAGACTTTAAGCCGTGGTTCCCGTGTCGAAGATTTACGGTACGTTAAAAAAGTTAAAAAAAAAAAAATACCACAACTAAGAACAAGAGATCCACGATTATCGGCCGTTTGCGTCCAAGTAACACCGTAGTTATCTGTCAGAAAGCGTTATAGATGGTGCGCTTATGCCCCTGTAACTGAAACTACCCTGGTAAACAAAACTCCTACAGGAGACTCCCATGTTCTACAGGTACAAACTAACTAGGTGGAACATACATGGTGCGTAAAAATTCTGTTGGAAGACAAATGATATAGTTTATATTCAGTTTTTTCCCTCTCCCACACAGTTACAAGCCATGTCCGATAATTTATTCGGATGTGGTTTTCACATGTGAGTTGGCTAGGTTTTGGAACAGGAGTACGATAGATCAGTGGTTAGAATCCGGATCGGTATCCCGAAGATCCGTGGTTTCAGTCCCTGTTTCAAATCCTAGCCAACAAAGGGTAATGCCCGGAAACATCCAAATATAAATCAATCCTTATTGCGATATTATTAACTAGAAGCCTGCGCCGTAAGTATTCAGCTTTAAGAGGTAAAATCTCTTTAACAAGATAGCCCTTGAAGTTTTCAGGGTATATAGGCTAAGCTGGAAAAAGTTCTCGGTTGTGAATGCGGAGTATATGGTAAATTAAGAATTTGAGCATAGGCACCGTAAGCCGAAAATGCTTCAAGTGTTGGCCGTAAACCTCCCTACTACCTATTTTATACTTGCATAGGCTAATCACTTGAAGATGAGTTGCGTACGAGTTTATCGAGAAAATTTGGTCAGCATACCAAAATTGCTGCTACGATTTCAGTTACTTGTATAGTACTCAGATGCTTCTGGCGTTTAATGCAAATGATGACAAAGTTCTAAAAATGTACTTGGAATGTTATCAGAAAGGCTGCCGTCAGAGTCAGCAGTTGAGTAGTCTGTTTTACCGATCAAGAAATGCCACATGAGTTCATAACCTACTGAGTTCATAACATACTATTATGTACTGATCAACCACTCATGCCTTAATACCCTACTTCATCCGGCCCCGCTTCCAGTGAGGCTAAGGCTGAATCGTCATGCAGCCCTCCCATGTGTGCCGTTAGCACACCAACAGCTCAAGAATTACCGTCAGAGACAAAGTGCTGGACATACCTTAGTAATCTCGCCCTCCCACCGAGTTCCGAGGCATGGAGTAATCGCTTTGGTTTAAACTTTAATATACTGACTCGAAATGCCTAGTCAACCTCCAGCGATGTCACTGTTACTTTTACTTTCGTGCATCAAAGCTGAGCAGAAACTATATTTCTGGCTTCTCATATTATTAATGATATCTGACGATATCTTAATAAATGAATTAATAAAATATTTACTCTCGCTTTCACACTCGATCTCTGTTAGCACTAAACATGTACTGAAAGTGATTGCAGAGACGCGACAACGTTGTTTTCCTGAGCGAACTCTGATACCTCATACCTCATACGTGTACAAACTTAACAAATTAGCAACTGCATAGATGTAATCTCACTTCCAGGGAAAAGACGATCAAGGCTTATCCAGTACTATACTTTAGACTGCATTGAGATCTACGTTGGCCGCATCATCAGTATTATAATGTTCATTTAAAAGAGGATGTAGTTCGTTACAGTGTATGTCTTCCTGTTCTTTCTATTCCAAGCCAATTATATCTTATTAAATAATGCTTCCGTTACTTCTTATTCCAAGGCTGTACAGTGTGCAAATAAAACTTAGTTGACTTAAGAAAAAAGCGCATAAGTTAAAACTTTTTAACTTGAACTAAGTAGAGAAGAAAGTCGTGTTTATGGTTATCATTTCTCCGTAAGTTACTAAAGAACTTAACATGCCAGAGGTTTCTTTCGAAAATTCTGAGATGCTCTTCTGTCTATATTGCTCCACAAAGAAACAAATTCCCTAGTGCAAACAGATGGAAGTTTCTGTATACTTTTCTCTACCTTCTTTTTATGTTTTTTTTTTTTTCAGTTACCCTGCTCTTTCTGCTTCTGTCCTATCAGAAGTCACAGAAAGCGAGGGGTAGGGGTTAGTGTGAAATAAAGAAAAGGGATTGGGGACAATTTTAATGGAAGAGAACTTGGCGAGGAGCAGATTCACCTTTGGTGGCCTCTTGGGAACTGCATTCTCTTGCCGATCGTGAGTTTGAGCGTGGATAAATTTTAACTTTTTCTTTCATTTTCTTTTTACCCTTTTCCTTTTTTATTTATTTATTTTTAGGTGGTTATAAGGATATTCAAATGTGATGAAACATTTAGAATTCTGGTAACCTTGTTAAAAATGAAGTTCATAACAAAATGATAACACGGTCTTTTCACAAAGGATGGTATTTATTGTCAACGGGAAAAAGTTCTGTACATCGAAAGCGAGAGTGGTAAAATAGTTTTACAATAAGTGCAGTAAGTTGGACAGATACCATAATATGAAACCTGTAGTGTGAATAAAGTTAAAAGGTGGCACCTTACGGACTACTCAGTTATATGATATATTCTTAGAAGATATCCAGTTTGCTAGATAGAATGTGAACAAATGAATCGGGTTTTCATTTACTTGCAGGTTTGAATTTAGTCGATATACCGGAAGGAAGAGGTGTAGATGTCATATGCCAATGAGACGATATACATAAAAAAATGTCATACGTTTTAGATCTTGAAAATGTATTAAAAAAAAAACTTTTCATGGCCTTAAAAGTCAAATACACCGTATTAAATAACAATATATAATACTTTTTTTTGAGTAGTGTTTAACGCCCGTTTTTACTACTGAGGCACCACAAGCGGTATATTATATATGTAATACAGCTGGTAAGCATATTTTGCTTTCTTCACTTTCTTCCTTAGGCGCTTCCTTTCGCTACAAGTCAGCATTTTTGTTTTGTATAAATCGTAAATGAGATCGATGTTGTGACAGTGCGGGATTGCGGGAGTCCTGCCTGATCTTGTACACACTCCAGACCGATTTGATATAAAGGGGTGTGCGCGCTGTAGAGACTGAGTACTTGCACGTTTTAAACTGACTGTCACAAAGGTGATCGTTTTGTTACGACTTGCGCTTTTGCACATACGCCCGCAATTATCGAATGTTCAAATAAATGCGATTGTAAAAACACGAAAAACGTAAATATGTTATTTTATTTCACAGATAATTGAAATAAAAGATGGTGTACCTCTTTGCTGTTTACTTAAGTACGTATTACTAAAGCAGTATCGTTGTTTTGAGCCGAGTGCTACCCACAATACACAAGCGTGAGCGTTACCGAGCTGGTTGAGACGGAGGGTTCTAGCTTCTTAACCCGAACCTCAACTGATGGTAGTTTATTTTATTAATGTCCGTTAACATTGAATCGTGTCTAATTTGTTTCTGTGTGTGTGCCTTCAGTTAGCATTCCTACATGGCTGCTGTAGCATTATGTTAGGCACCAATAGGTGCGGATGTAAACCATTCGCAGCGCTACCATCAAAATAAACAAACGTAAAATAAGGATAATTTAAGAAAATTTAAGTGCAAAATATTTTATTTTCTTTCAATCTTTTATTCGGAGCTCAAGGAAACGCGTATTTCCTTTTTAAGCACTTCATTAAACATTGAAGATTTCTTTGAAATTTTGGATCTGGTTTCTCATAGCTACAATATAAGCTTTTGCAATAGGCAATGCCAGCATATTTGAATTTCAATGGTTTTTTTTTTTTTTTTTTTTTTTTGTTTTTTTGTTTTTTTTCCAAAACCTTGCCCCAATTTACATTTATAGTCAAGGGAAAGAACCAAGGGAAAGGACCAGGAAATTGCAACATAAGCAGGAATTTTCCGGACATTAACCAACTAAAAGATGAAGCAAACCTTTCGTGTATGTTCATTTTTTTTTTTTTTTTGTCGTTTTTATGAAGAACTTTATATTCTAATTTTTCGTAACTCTAATAACTACAGAAGTTTCAAATGTATAATTGTATACTTATTCATATCCAGGTATGTATATGTTACAGAGCTGATTGATTTGAGGCGATTAAAAGTTGTGTTATCTCAGTTGATGTTAATTAATTAATTAATTTGTTTTACTCGTAATAATCCATGTGAATACCGAAGATAGAAACATAATAAGTAGTGTTAGACACTCTCAAACCACAACAGACACAATCCATCGTATGCCACTAACGGCCCTGGGCATTGTCATGCTTTAGGATATTCTGCATCCTAGCACCTCAGGCGTCTCCCGCGGGTGCTAGGTTCGGCCACACTTTACCCAGAGGGCTTAACTCCGCGGGCGAACATGTGACGTTCAGTGAAAAATTCCTGAGAATCGATCTCTGGGTTTACTTGCATGCAGATAAGTTCCGTTAACAGTTGCACATTGTCTGAAAGTTCCATCTGTAGCGTAATTGAATGTTTCACCCGGAAGGCTTAAGCTTTGTGAATTCAAAAGTTAGAATTAGATATAAAACTTGTTTGAAATATGTAAATGTGATTTTTTCACTCAAACATTGTTAAGCTAAGATTTGGAATCACAAAGAAATAGGAAAAATTCAAGGTTCACTGTCGGAATTGGAGCCACGGAACTTTAGCTTACCTTGCCTTTGCCCTTCCTTCTGAGCTACCTTGCCCTGTTCACCTAATCTCCCCCTATTCACTCTATATGCTATGGCCAGAGTGGGAAATGTAGAGAATTTTCACATTTACTTGCCTTGTAGCTTTGTAAATGTTGGCAACAGAATGAAATCGTTGTACATTTTCCCACTTATGCCATACATTACTGTCAAATGTGCACATTTACCAGGTCATTATGGCAAATGTTGATATACTAATTGAATCGGTTTTTCCTCTAAATATTTCTGTTTCTATTGCTTCCGGTTTTGTGTGATGGTACTGTGATATTGCTCAAACATAATCATCCAGATTTTTGTGGGAAGTGGTAGCATATTTAATTAACATCTGCATTGGCTTACATATTTTAGGTTATAACAGTAGGAGGAATTGGTTTGTCTGTGGTTGGTTTTACTGTAAACACTCTATCCTCAATACGCTAGTAAAAAGTCCAAGTTAATTTGGTTAAATTGGTTTAAGTAACAATTAAATGTTTGAGAAAACATCAAGAAACAATTAAATAAAACTAAATAAAATGAAAGTTCGTTGGAAGACATAGCTTTAACAGAGAACCACAATTCTTTTGTCATTCAACTGGATTTCTCAAGAAAACAAACATAAACTTTGGTTGATAAGTAAACAGCAAATCCGTAAACATGATCAACTTACAGATAAATAAAGCAATGATTCCGAATTGTGATCTCTTATACCTTTCTTGCACGTGGCATAAAGCAAAAAGAAAAAGTCAGCGCAACGTACAAAAGACGTAACTAGTTAATTGCTATTCTTTATAATCACTTTTTATTTTTCATCTCGTTTAAAGACAAAGAAGCTGAAATAACTTGAATTTATTTTATGCTTAATGGACGTGCACTTGTTTGCACTACAAACGCGTGTACCTATACGACAGAGTCCAAAATCACTTTCATCACCATTCAGTTTCTTACGATACAGGTCAACGATAGGTTCGTTTCTAGCAATGCTGCAGTCTGTGTTTGAATATATTACACTTTTGTGTTTCCTTCTTTCGGACCAATTATTCTTTTTTTTTTAATTAGCAATTTTGTGCAATTTTGGTACTGCTAATAACTCACGAGCCTAGAGGCTATAACTTTCTGGTGCACATGCATTGTAAGGCTTTTATAATGTGCATAAAAGAAAGGCAGATATGCCGGACCAGCATTCTTTACCGTTGCCTGGAAATACAATACTCAATTGTATGAGCAACGGTATATTTTTAACTTTCACCAAAGAGGCATACAATTCTTAACAACTTCCAAATATCTGTTCATTTAGACAATGTTCACGTTTACCAGCAATATTTCCGGTAGCCCGTTTTTCTACTTTCATCTTGAAACCCAGAATATGGTATCCACACAACAGTGTTTTTTTTTTTTTTTTTTTTTTTTTAAGCCTAATCTCACAACCTCACTCCATGGTTAAATTTAATTAATTCATTTGTATTTTCAAAATTGTTAACATTTAAATACATGTACGTTTTTATTTTGAGAGCTTAGATGTTGTGACGTATTTATAACATAAAGGAGACAAACGAATGTTTTCATGGTTCAACATTTCGTGTTATGCTACTGTAATAAGTTTTTAAGACTAGAAACGAAACCCTTGGAAACGATACTACATGTTACAAAGAGAGGCAGGTATGTTCGGAATGAATTAGAAATGACGGGCGCTTCGAAGCGTGAATTAGCTTGGCATAGAACGCAACAGAGCGGAGTCTGCAATAGAAACTCCCTGCCGGAACATCATCAATCAAAGCCTCTGAAAGTTCGTGCGCGTGCGTGTGTGTGTGGTGGGCATAGAGGAGGTGTAGCTGGGCATTGTTTGTTGGAAAGGCATTGTAAGAGGAGATTCCAAAGAGCTGGGGACAAGGGTTATGTCAACGGAATGTAACAACATTTTGTGTCGCGCGTTAACCACTGTTAACTTTACTCCTCTTTCCACCGCCGCCTCTGTTACGTCCAGCGCTTTTTAATATTTATACTCATTTGAAAGCCCGCTGCGTATTCAATATTATTTAAATAAAATGCTTTCTGAATGTTGATACATAATATATAGCCATGGTATTTCATTGCTAGTTATGGAAAACAATTTTATGTATATCTATCAAAATAATAAATAATAAACATAATGCAAAACAATCTTCCGTTACCAAGTTTGTTTCGAAACTATATAATGCACGATGCATGTTCTCAAGAGGAAAGTGCGATGTTAAACGATTAGATGTCTAAGATTTAAAATTATAATTTATGCTTGATTATTTAATTGAAGTAAAACCTTGAATAAAGATATGCAGAAAATTGAGCTCAAGCAGAGAAAGATGGTTTGAAGTTAAACTTTACATCATATGCTGGGAGCAAATGCGCATATGTTTTGATACCCATTTCATCTTAAATAGAGCATACAGTATTGTGTTTTAAATCTATATTATATTGAAAGTAAACAAATGTACATTAAGGGGGAAATTTTGATGCCACATTTTACTAATTTTATAGTAGATCAAAATTATAAGTTCAAGATTCACTGTTTTTCTTCTGCTTCAAAAGTCGAGTATAACAAGAACATTTGTGATTTAAGAATAACCGTAATATACATTTTTTAGAGTCAATACAACCTTTTCTAAGAAATAACCATTATTTTGTTATATATCTCTTTTCCAATATATTTTAGGTCCTAAGTAAATGTTCTTAGGTTCATCATGCAACTTCTCTGCACCTGAAAATAATTAAAATGGCTTTAAAAACACTTTCAGAGGCATTATTGTTGCCAATGTAGTTAACCACAACAGGGGCTATAAAAACAAATGCAAGAAATTCACCAATCGTATAGGAAACCGTAAAAAAATTTTTTTCTCGTTGTTTTATGGAATTATCAGAGCATTCTCCATTTTCCCTAGGAATTATCAGGTTTTAACCTTTATGCCGTTTTAAATCATTTAAATTTCTATCGGGTTTTTATTCTGTATGTTTAAACCATATAAATATACTATCTGAGCTACTGAATGACATCGAAATTTAGACTATTTCATTCTATTTCGGGTGGATGTTTTTCAGCAAAAAGAATAAAAATAAAAAAGAGTTTGAGCTTGGGCATCTCCACCCCCCTCCCCACGGAAGCATGACTGTTTTGTAGTGGTCTGACTCCATGAGGATGATATGATTATGATGCGCCAGGGGGGTTCTTAAACCTAGTTAGACCTAACATAACTAAACAATGGGCGCCACGATTATCTTCCTAGCCAAGGAAAAATCCGCATGGTACATCCGGGAACCAAACCCGGGGTCCCAGGAGTAGTAATCAGAAACGCTAATCACTAGAACTGGGGTTGCTAAATGTCGTGTTTCCTATTAAAAATTGCTCATTGAATATAGCACAGGAGCAGGAGAGGCTATGACCTCTGTTTCCTCTTACTTGCATACAGCAAATAAGAATGGAGGTGCTAATAAATTTTGTGAGAGACTAATCAGTATTGTCTGAAACTATATTTTACGATTATATATGAATAAAACTAAAGGAAAAGGTTGGAGGAAAGTAGTCAATGATATCCAGAATTAAATTTCAAAGGAATGTCTGACTGGCTGAAAACCTATATTGGAGACGACATTTTTTACTTTCTATGATCGAAAGCTGCTGTACGAAAGTATACCTAAGAGCCAGAAACAATTATTATTATCACCACATCCACAAGCGATAATAATAATAATAATAATAATAATAATAATAATAGTAATAATAATAATAATAATAATAATAATGCAATTCGACCCTAAATCCAAGTAAAGATATTGAGCACGCGCCATCCATCTGCCAAGGCTGTGGCTGGACTGGCATCAATATGTGATGATTAGGTGAATAGTCTGTGGCGATGTAGGATGCGGGGGCGAAGGCACAAAGGGCCATGCGGTAAACAAGGCTTAAGTACTGCAAGTCAAAATGTGCACATGATGTAAAGACGACAGTAGTTTTGTTGAACGAGAGAGTAAACTTTTATTAGCACTGTACATCACTGGCCATTTGCGTTCTACGGGATGTCCGGGAGACTTGGCGGTGTTCGCTTCAATAGCCAGACCCAGTGGCACTCAATAGCGAACAAGATAAAGGCCTTTTGCTGTGATCATTGCTAGTATGGCCCTGTGTTGTCAGTTGGCCACAAACAGTTATGGAGATAGCACCTTTGTTACAGTGCTGTTAACGAAAAGAAGCCTTCCTGTATGTGAGAGAAGCGTTGCTGTTAGGGCGAAATTGGCTTGCAGCTCTGTCATCTTCTGACACGTTAACGGGCATATGCACGCCTGGAGAACTGCTAGGTGGATTCGAAATTGAGCAACCAAGGCATCAAACTAGTTGAGATTCGTCACCTGTTGTAACAAAATGCCTGATAAATACTTTTTAATCGAACGTTTTCCCTCATTCTGCAAACTTCTTCACTACCACGAACTAAAGAATGTTTTACAGGTTATTACTTCACTTTATCCATCCCGAAGATACACGTAACCTCTTTAGATCATTAATACTTTTATCTTGTTTTTTATGACGTTTACTTGCTGATTTTTTCCTTATAATAGCCATGAAATTGCCACTCGTTTGTTCATGCTACACAGTTTCAGAGCGTGTACTGTCCCTTATTAGTAACGCTTTTTGTGCCCGATCATTGCGAGAAACATGTCTAAAATGAATCGGTAATGAAAAATTATTGAATTGCAAATATATTGTGTCATTGAGATTCGAAGTAAGCTTAGTAATAACATTTATAGTTCAATACTATGTATCTCATTCAGCATCGGCCGACCATGCGCCAAATTCCAGACGTTTTAGATCGGCATTCTTCCCAAGGTCATGTTTTAAATTGTTCCACAAAGTCATTGGTTATTTTGCTTGCAGCGTGTTAACAACAGCTGTTAATGTATGAATTACTTTAATCTGTATGTTAATCAATTTTAGGGTATTGAAATGCCATCCCACAATTTAATACTAGACCTAAGAATATTTAATGTGACATTTAATTGAAAACAAAATATTGTAGAGCAAATAGAGAACATTCCTAGTGTTATGGTTCCATTTCAAGGACACATGTTTCTAGATTTAGGAAAATAGAATCGATATATCCCTAGAATCGTATATCCCTAACCGAGAACGGTATGTTCTAACAGAAGAAACATTGATGGCATCAGAGAAACATATCACAGGAATTAGGCATTTCAAAAAGCTCATACCGTAGAGCTACTAAATTGAAAGTTTGCAGAGTGAATGTATTCCATCAATTATAACCGAATTACAATGTGAGTCGTGTGAATTTCCATAATTGGATTTTGCAATCCACAGTTAATTTTATACAATTAGACTTAATTTATTGTTTGCAAAAACCCACAATTATTTCACAAAGTTTCATTTTATGATAAACAAAAATTAGTGTGTGGCAAGCTGCAACTGCAGGGCTAATAATGTGACCCTTATTTTTATCGGTATATAAGTACTGTACTAATAGTATTTAGAGTACTGCAAATTCAGATAAGTATCACAGAGCTTTTTGAACAGTTGTCCGATTATGGGCAATATGAGTTCTTCTTCTGACGAGTCTTCATATTGCCTCTCTCTGGTGGAGGCTCTCGTGGAGACTTTTGATGACAATATTATTTTTAGAGGTTTATTTATGGTCGTCATGTTTCTCAGACCAGACCATTACCTATAGGGAAACTTTGGGGGGAGAGAGAGAGAGTTTATAAAAATGACACACTATAGATCAATTGAAAGGCAACGTAAGAATAGAAATTTATAGATTCTCGGAAGCAGAACTTTTCGATGTGATTAGTACATTTATCAGATGTCAGGAATGCCTGCCTGAATGGAGATGGACGCCATTTTAAACATAGTACGGGACAAACCTTGATAAACTCGCCTCATCTAACCGAGTTCCGCTGGCTTAGTTATCGCTTTCTTCTAAAGAAAACAGTAACACTGCCACGAGATACTTGGAAGTTCCCCAGCCTTGTCACTCTGTTTTCGTACATTAATGATTGAGCAGAAACTATGTATGTTTCCTGTTTCTTATGTTATTAAGCATATCTTAGGGTGTCTATGACTAAAATTTACTGTTACGTACCCAATTATTGTTAGCAATAAACAGTACTGAAAGATATTGTAGAGACGTGAAAACGTTGTTTCCCTTAGCGAACTCCGATGAACCAGATTCCTCACGCGTATCACCGCCACGGGTGGCCGAGGTCGTTAAGACGCGGACTCATGAGCGGGAGGTCTGGGGTTCGAATACCGCCAGGACCGTCCTCCCTGATATTTTTTCCAAGTTTTCCTCAGTCCTCATAAATGGCAAATTCCGGGGAGGTACCCTAAACTTAGGCCTGGAACGATTCCTTCCTTAAAAATAAATCCTTTCCCAAAATATCATTTTATCTCATGTATCATCAGTGTCCATCGCCTGTGGTGCCTCTGTAGCAAAAAAACGGGCGTTAAACACAATTCATTCATTCATTCATTCATCCATTCATTCTCACGCGTATCATGGCAACGTAACATAAATAACTGGATGACTGTAATCTCACTTCCGGCTAAAAAGGTCATCAATGCTTGTATTGCACTATGGTAATGAGTATAGTACAAAAGTAAGTTTATGTGCATGCTTTTTATTAATTAAAGCTTTACGGTCGTTTAAGATGCGGGAGGATTGCAGATAGATATGACTGAGTTCCAGTTGGTCGAAGGAGCACTGCGGCCTAGCGTTTCACTGGCAGAAGGCTGATTGGAACACGTCGTGGTTTCTGCACACTCCATGAACTTTTCAAACCAGCCAAGGGAAGTCTTGCAAAAATATGGGAACCTTTTTCACCTGTTCATCTCTGCCATTCTGTTATTAATGTGGGTGTAGAGCGAGAAGCATGCTGAGAATTTTTAGCCATTCTTCGCCCCAAAATAACATTTTCGCCATTTTAAAAGTCCTCCGTACGGACATTTATACTGCAGAAAGCAAGTTAAAGAACAATGCAGATAACATTGACGACGAAGTCAGACTTTTCATTCCAACTCATTGTTAATGCTTTAGTTTATTTACATAATGTGTGTATTTGTTTTTCCAAATATCACTCTTCAAAGTGTAGGCTGGGTGGTAATTAAACGTTATTCATGCCGTTTTCCTCCCGCAGGTGTACACATGTACAGCATTGCATTCCGAAAATCATCCAATGCAAAATCTGTGTGCAATACTTTTGTTAATAATGATTGGCGATTATAGTCGAGATCTTCGTTTCGATATCTCTCAATCCTTTACAGTCATCACAGTTTTCGTGATTTAACATACGAAACAGCCCGTTGTGATTCCCGTAGAAATTTGCTGTAAATTCAGAACAGTAATTAAGTCTGATGTTTTCACAAACTGGGCAGCACGTTTTTATCGAATCTGTTCCATTATGTGTATTTGAAGAGTGTGCTCGGTTCGCGGATGAGTATTTGTTTAAATAAATTGAACTGTAATCCTCTTATAATTAAAGCTTTTACGCAAACGAGTGACTGTGTTTCTCTGTCCGTCTAAAGTTTGCCCGCCACAATAAATAGGGGTAACTGTTTTCATTGCAATCGTCATCTTGTGTTACAACTGCGGGCCAGATTAACTCCTTATCACACATGAATGTATTACAGTTCTAAGCAACAGTGTCGTTCATTTGTTTTATAATGCATTTGTTTGCAAACAAAATGTAAAGCCCCATTGGCCGCGCTCATTTTTTTAATTGTGACCGAATAATTTCTAAATAATAAAGAGGTATTGAATTTGGGTAACAGAGCATTGCTTGATAGAAAATGTAACGTATTTTTGGTTACGATATGCATCGGCGGAAGAAAAATAAGTAAAAAGTAAAGTTAGTCGTTAAGTTTACAGGTAGTTAACCTTAGAATCACATGGTTCTAAAGAGGGCCAAAATTAAAACTTACTAATATTTTAAAGTTCACATGGACTTACTAAGGCCTGTCAACTGCTGCTGCTACGTGCACTCCTTGAGGCTGTTTAGCTCTGCTGCTGATACATAGTTTATAATTTTTAAAAATGTTTTTATATTTTGGAAAAAAAATTAACATTCTCTGGGATATTATTTCACTTATGTTCCAACCCCAAACCAAGGAACAGTACAAATGATATTAATGATTATGTAAAGACATTTTTTCTGTAAGTCAATGCAATAAAATTATCATATGTTTAAATCAATAATTTAGAACCACGTTTAAAAGTTTGATATTAGTCATTAAAAAGTTGGTATGACTGTTAACATACATTCTACATAAATCGGATCGGTCCTGGTGGTGTAGTAGTAACCTCCTAAACCCAAGATCGCGGGTTCAATCCCGGTCGGATCTGTGGATTTTTTCGGGCGTAAAAATCCTAAGCATGGAATCCTTCGTAAGGGAAGTAAAGCCTTGGGCCCCATGTTGTAGATTTACGGCATGTAAAAGAACCTCAAGTCTGAAATAAAAGGTTTCTGAGCAAAATTTTTCTGCCGTTCCACGCCCTGAATTGAATGTGACGCTGATGACCTGAGATGTTAAAAAGCATCCGTAAATAAAACAAACCAAAAAATAAAACCATACTTAATATTTTTTTTAACTTTAGGTGCACCTTTTTCAAATCCCAGTTATTAAGCAATTATTCCTTAATCATAAACTGTTAAACGCTTTCACCAGCTATATACAGAGCACTGTGTTTTATACATGAACAAACAAGTCATATTACTGTCTTACATAGTTACGGCAAAAGACAAAATAAGATAGGATAAGAGTGTGTGTTGCGTAACATATGGCGGCCATGTGTAAATTGCGATTTTTAATAGTAATAATCCCTTATGTAAAGTATCTTCGCAAAATCTTAGTGACACTTGTTGAAAATTTTTATTTAGATAGACATAATTTTTCAGAAAACTCATCTTGTGTTCTTTTGAGCGGAATTGAGAATAATATGTACACCTCAGAATGTTTTATCTTTTTATTAGTGTCTTCATCATAATAAAATGGAGTTTTGAAGTTATTAGACGCCTACGAAGAACACAGAATGGAGGTATAGACTGAGCACATCACTAGTTTAATTAATGCTTTTTACGCTGTAGTCTTCTTAAATAAACTGTTGTTTAAGGTACAAAATGTCTAACCATTACTGAATTAAATCATACAAAACCGAAAGATGACTAGGGGCAACATTTCGACAATAGTAACGAGTGTAAAGGCAAAGATAATGTTTTGTTTTGGGTTTACGAACGATATAATTTTCTTTGTTATTTCAATTTCAGTTTTTTAGATTGTTAAATACATACAACTATTTTTTCGTAAATAACTTTGAAGACCAGGAGTCTGACCGAACCACAGTACATCGACAACTCTGTTAGAGCACATGCTCTGTGCAGTTTCCCACGTTCTACAAATAATAAACCGATGTGTGTTTATTTATAGCCATGCATCACAGCAAAATGAAATTTGGCAACAGTAATTAAACTTTACTGTGTTCAGAATGTGTGTTTCCTCTAATGGAAACCGCGATGTGTGGTGGTTTATTTCAAAAGTATATTTTTAAATTTGTTTTGCACTCTAGTTGTATCAAAGCAGAGTATTTGCTTATTCAACATAACTGTTAGGTATATGTCGTTCACTTTAATCTTTAAGGTAATGAATCTATGAGAGTTTAAAATTATCCTTACGATTTCCTTTTTGCCGTTAATAAAAGGGTGACGAATGGGAAAGGCATTAGCGTGGATCCTGAGTTAGATTATAGTTCCATACAGGGCTTCCAAAATGTGTCCTTACCGCTCGCGCGGGGTTTTGGGAGTCGGCAGCTGGACATACCACAGCAGGCCGCGCCTATATTCTTATTGCATGCATTAGTGTGTATAAATGCATAATAGTAGCATTAAACATTCTACGTGTGTTTTTAAGAAAAATTTTCATACATTAAACTCTCATAAACATATAAAAATTATAACAGATTGCCTTAATTTTTATGATGCATATGACGAATATAAATTATGAACAAAAATATTTTGAAAAGCATTCTTTTTAAAAAAAAAAAAAACGAAGTTTCCGACATTATTTTAGATTTTTCTCTTCTTCTAGTAAATAATGGAACACTTAGAGGCGCTTTTTTACTAACATAATATTTTGCACTTTTATTATAAATATTTTCTGCTTTTGAGTCAATTTTATATTCCAAAGAAAAATAAACGAAGTCCTGTGACTCAAATAATTAATCTTCTGTTCTTTCTTGCAGTTCATTGGCCAGGTAACAATAAAACACATAACAAATGATTTTTGAAATTTAAAGCGGGTGGAATCTAATGTGTAATTGGTTTAATGCCTAAATAATGTGTTCTTTAATTAAACTTATGTTAAGTAAGTAGTTATGCATAGTGGAAATTTCGAAACGAAAGCTCTATATATAGGTTTTCAACTTTTGTTACACATTATTATATATTAAAGTCCATTTAAGTTTATGTGTTGCTTAACTGGATAGAGTAGTTGTCAAAACCGTATATTACTTGGAAAATCCGTTAGAGAGTATAGGAAAAATTTTCATACTCATCCTAAATATTCATAACATGTTTCAAATGCCAGTAACCTATTACTACAACCAGTGATCGTAGTGAAACTGCAATTTCCGTATATGAACTGTACTTGCAATAACCAGAGCTCGTAATTATTTCTTTAATTTGTTTTGCAATGTTAAATTTATTAACAATATATAATAAAACAGAAAGCTAATATGCACTGTCAACAAATACTATACCAATCCGCGCTTATGCTGGAATGGAACAGCGGGGATAAGATATAATGATTAGGCTTGGTTAGAGGTGGAGAGAGTAAGGGGTATGCATTTGAAGCAATTGCCATCCTATGAAAGGCCGCAGTGTCTTGTTTTCAGTACAGCAGTTTAATATACAATCAAAATGATTATTACTTGAAAATCTCTCTTCAAATGTTTGTTGATAAATTTATTTATAAATTGCCGAAATAACAGGCTGAACTGAGCAAATGCGTTGTAAACTATTTACAAAAGAGGAATAAATAGTTCGTCATGTTTACTCTGGTCGACAAGCACGTTCGTCTATGGACATCGCATCTCAGCTTTCGTTAAACAGAGAATAGGAGTTGTTCATGGAATTGTTTGCTTTTAACAAAATACAGACATTTTAAATAACTAGCTAATTTGTCAGTTGCTTGAACAGTTGAATATATTTACTTTTCGTGCTAGGTAATATATACTTATACCTATAATATTTAATTTGTTATGCTTTCAATGTTTCACTAGTGTTAACATTTTCTACCAATGAAATGTAACGAAAATTTGAATTTCAATTAACCACAGCGGAATATCACAATAAATTTATCTTCATTTTCTAACTTAGTCATTTTGTCGTTTTCTTAGTGTCGCCAACTATGTTTTCCCACAAATCCGTGGGCAAGAATCGATTAATCATAGCAACCAATAATCATAGCACAAAATAGCTCGAGAAAAATAAATAACCACTACAGCCTATCCACTGTTATATTACATATGGCACAAACTGGAATTTAGGAAATGTATTTCCTTAATAATAGAAGAAAAACACAATATATGCAATTAGCATTTAAATATCTATTTTGTTTATCTCCGTTGACATTAGTGAATAAATCGAATTGTATCCTCAGTTTCAGATTCATGATTTCTCAATAAGTGCCATTCATAAATGTAACTTTAAATTATACAGTTATTAATATTTTGTGAACGAATTTTAAGAATATATTTTTATTCTAATTACATTGGTGATAATAGTCCTAATAAATAGATTTTTATTCTAAGCTTCCTAGATAAGTTCACAAGCTACGCCCTTGAATTTATGAATAATAATCTCAGAATACCGTGTGATATTTACTTGTGACTGTATAGCTAATGAATCGGCGACTAATCCGGTATAAAAATATCAGGAGCTCCAACCAATCACAACTGCCACAATCGCCACATTTTTATCGTTTCTGTTTTATCACTTTCATTTTATCATATCTATGTGCAATTTTCAATGCAAATTCATTGGAATAACATACTGAAGCATCTTTATAGCTTATTAGCCTGTACATCAGTATGTACTAGAAATTAATAATCAACATAGTGGTCAGTTGAAAAAAATTTGGCGGGACGTCAGATGTACAAATTGACCTTATAATTTAATGTTACAAGGAAAAAAATACAAAGCAAAATATAATTGGGTTTTCAAAATTATGTTATTAATAAGTTTACATTTAATTGGTGTTATAGGTTATCATGCTTCAATTGTCTCCGTTTTATTACCAAAGAGCTTAAAGTAAAGAATAAAACGTTTATTCCGTAAATCGTTTTACTTTCGACATTCATCTCTTTTGAACCTTCATCTTTTCGACTGTTAGTGGAAATTAAAATACACTAGACATTCATAACTGTAAGCTCAATTTATGTATGTGTATATATATATAATTTGATTTTTATAATTTTATTCGCTAAATAGTTAAAATAAATACAACTCGAGCTCCAAATTCTCTCAAGATAAATTCTAGAGCTCTCACTGTATTACTACTTGTAAAATAATCTATCTACCTTTAGCAACGACTTCAAAACCTACTCAGAATGAATAATTTAACAAAGAACATTTGAAATACTTTATTGATGGCAATCGACCTTCACTAATCTTTTTTGTCTCCTGGTTTTATCGAAGTCTAGAAATTCAACATCGCTTTGTAACAAAGTATGTTTGTTGTTACAGTAATGTGAACTTTTTTAATTCTTATAAATAATGTTTGCAAAATGGAATGTTTTGGACATAGAAGTTTATATAGTGGAACAGTGTGCGTATTAATTATCATATTAGTGTAATTTTCTTCCTAAAAGAGCAACTTTTGTCTTACGTTAGGAACAGCAAATTGTTAGATGTGCGCGCCGTAAAATCTTAGCTGATGAGATCCAGAAATAAAATCGTGCATCGAATGACTAGATATTACAGAAAAGTATAATTTTTATAATGCTACTAAAGTAGGTACACAGATCAATATATTTATAAAAAAGAAGAAAAGGGGGAATGTCCGTCATTTGTTCCTTATACATAATATGTGCAATGTTGAGTTGCAAACCTGAACGAACTTTGTAGGTTTAAAGTGAATATACAACACTTGAATATAAAAGCTGGGATGATGTTAAGTGTTGAAAGAGAAGTGAGACTGTTGTCAACTATTTCACGGATGTTGCTCTCAGCATGAAATGACGTGAATCAAAGTGATAATATGCTCACAAGTGTTCATGAAGAAGGACGGTTATGTTTACACTTCATCGGCGCTGAATGAGTTTTTCCTTTGCTTCGTTTTTATGTTATGAATTTCACATTGTTGTTGAATGAGGTCCTGAAGCTATTCAAGAGGAAGAGTGTGATAAACACTCCCGTCATTTTTCATGCCATTTCTCGGACTAGAGTTGTATCACTAGAGTCTTGAAGTTTTATAGTCTTTATGTTTTGTTCTTTTCTTTGGAGTTTGTATTTCACGTGCTTTAAATTCGTCCCCCCCCCCTTTTACTTTTTTGTCGCTTTTCAAGGGCATTTTGGACACCTTTCTTCTTTTAAAAACAAATAAATTAAAAGAGGGAGGCTTTCACAGCATTAAGTTGTGCAATCAAACAGCTATTTTGCGAATTGTTCATTTCTGTTTTCCTTAGCTTAATTACTATTGGTTCTTTACAGGAAGCTTTAGAAGAAGGTATAGATGAGTGGTACTGCTGCATTTACAGACGTGAACAAAGCATTTGATAAGTCATTACTTAATAATTTAGATAAAGCAGATGTGAAAGGAATTCCTTTAAAATGGCTTCTGAATAATAGAAAACAATATGTGCAAATATGGGACAAAAGCAGTGATATTTCAAATGTTAAATATGAAGTTCCTCAAGGATCATTACTATTTTTAATATATCATAAAACGCTTAGAGTAGGTTAATGTTAAAGAGAGTATGGCTTTGTTTGTTGATGATGTTTCTATATTTTATAGGGGAAACTCTGGCATGAAAACTTAAAATAGTATGCAAATTTTTATTGAAGCACTAGTAAATGGTTTATAAATAATAGGCTAATAATTAATGTAAATGAAAGTAAATATATTATCACCATATTGAATAAGTAATCTACCCGGCGCCTCCACCAAATATGTCGCAATATCAAATTATCTCACCAGTAAATATATAGCAAACTAATTTAAATTTAAAGGACTCTGCCCATTTGCTAAATTCTATTGCTTTAATAGCGCGACATTGGGGTTGTATTCACATATTAATATTCAATAATCCTTCACATCCCTATCTCAAACAACTAAAAAGGCACAAAGGAAAATAATTAAGAGGTAAATACCGTTATAAACTAAGATATGCAAATTATTTCATAATAAGGTTCATTTTTAATACCTGGTTTACACATCCTAACTTATATTGGCTTCCTATACTTAGATGGCCTTACAGAGCTGAGGCACGTCCGTTCATCTCTGCGCCTTGGAGAAGAAGGAGGAAGTCAGATTAATGTTGCAAAACCACAACGTTATGTCTTACCACGCATGCGCTACCGTCCACCTCCATTCATACTTTTCTTAACAGCAATCTTAGACCTCTCCCAGGGCATATACTACTAAAATATATCTGCCACAATATATAATTCAGCAATAAAACAAAATTTGAAACCTCATTTAATGACAATAATGTATGTATTAATAATAAAAAAGTACAAAAGTACAAAGGGTTAGTACTTATAAGTGCTTGATAGTACATTGACATGGCAGTCACATGTGGAACATATCAGAAAAAAACATTTCTTCAATATTGGAATTATTCATAAACTAAAAGGAGTGATATGTGAACAACAGATCAATGGTATATATTACATTCTCAACTAGCTTATATAGATTGCATTTGGAGTATATAACAAGCATTGAATGGAAAATTTAGAGATTTTGCAAAGAAGAACCATTAAAATAGTGCATGGTTTACCATATTTGACACCATAAATACGTTGCATTGACAAAATAATTACAAAAGAAGTCATTATGCTTATTTATGTATAAAGCTGTAAATAATATGAAAAAATTTAACCATGTATTTAAAAACATCACATATTCATAATTATAAAACAAGATCAGCAAATAAACTAGATATAAAAAGAACTAATACAACAAAATTAATCTGAAATCTTTCTTTTATACAGCATTTGAAGAGTATAATGCATTACCAGAAAGCGTAAAAATTAAGAACATTGAACATTTCAGGAAACAAGTATAAAATACTTGTTGGATCAATACATAAAAATATAAATAAGGGAAATACGCAAATAATGCTTAGATATAATAAATAGCTGTTAGAATTTTAAAAAAGGTATATTAATCTGAATTTTTAATTTTGTAATTTGAAATTATTTACTAAATGTACATTTTATGTCTATATTAGTTTAAAGTACTCGTAAGTTAATTATACACGTGTTTAACCTAATTATTAAAATCTTATTTTGTACTTATTGTAATATAAGTGTTGAAAGTGTAGTATTACGCATCACGGTGTGATTAGATTGTAACGCGAGGATAGCAATGAGTCTTTCAACAGGCATGTTACATACTAGGGAGTTCTTTTGATCAAGTTGGAGCAAACGAATGCCACTCTGAATGTTGGTTCAGTGCTACACAGAGTAGATGAGGAGTGCAGAGTTCACAGTGCTGTAGTTACAGATGTAGTAAGGGTGACTTCAAAGAGAGAGAATGCACATCCTTCAGTCAAAATCTCGCTGCCCGTGTTTAATAATTCTTCTTTGAGTAAAGATATAAAAACCGAATACTTTGGTAACTCAGTTATAAGAAGATTAGCCACTAGCCACTATATCCCAGAGTCACTGCCACATCATTTCACGTGTGCTATATTTGAAATTTTCGGAATGTGAAGTATATACCCCTGTTTCGAATTCCATGGATACCTTCTGTTAACAGTCTTCTGTCAACCACGATATCGGAATTTCGGCCTAAGTGGACAAAATACGGATAGATAATCAAACCTGCAGGTTTTAGTACATTAGCTGTCTTGAAATATTCACTTAGCTAATAGATTCTACAATGCTTTCACCATCCCAAGTGTTGTATGCACCAATTTCCTGACAGATAGGTAAATGCAGTGAAACTGGGGAATTATTAGTACGAAATAGACAACAATGTAAGAATAGCTAAATTCTATAAGCGTACTTCCCAAGTCTTACATCTAGTATGGTAATCACTGATTCGTGCATTCCTGGTTTTATTTTGGTAGTTTCAGATTTTTTTTTCATTCAATTTGGCGCAGGGATGAGTCAAGTTTTGAGAAACTTTTAAGTCACTAATACTTTGGAGAATAAATACAAATCTACGTGTTTTTGGTCTGGATTTCATGCATAGCCCGCAACTTTGGTACTAAACGGGAAAAATGCGAACATTTATAATACAGTTCAAAACACACGTCTGAAACCTCTAATATTGTGAGTTCATAAATAAACGAAATTGAAAGAATAATAGAACAACAATTTGTTTACAAACTGTGATTTTTTCTTTACTGTCATTTATTTTTGACTCCTAAAATTTAAGGAACAAATCCTGATGCATATTTTCTGTTTCTAGCATTTATGAGATTCGTTTGAAAAGTTTCGTAAAAAATTAACCATATTTTAGAAAATATAAGTATACTTTGTCAACATATCCTCATCGAGGGTTTTAAACTTGGTCCAACAATTAAAAAAAATGCATGTGTCTCATCTAGTACGGAGAACAGCAGCTTACACCTGTTCATGTTTTTGAAAGGGCGCTTTACGTGCATTTGGGCAGGAATCTCCATTTGTTTACAAGGGTTGGAGAAATCGATTTCGCTTTCAAACCCATTGTTCCAGTTGACTCAAGACTTGTTCAGCTGAATTGAAATCTGGTCTCCTGGATGGTCATTCCGCAAATGGTGCTTCTAGCCGAATCTTTGAACCAAATTGACTTTGTCATGCATAACTTTTCTTCGGCTGAGAAAAGCATATGGCACTATGATCTCAAGGATACGCCTCTCGCAATTAAATCGCACGTCGAGGTGCCTTTCCAGACTGATCAGAGAATAACAGGGACACCAGTTGCAGTGACCAAATTCCCAATGAATTAGGTATCTGGCAAGATGTCTTGTTAAATTGGTAGCTATAGTCAGTCGTCGAAATATAAGCTTATGGCTTCTGATTCTTATCCCTGGGGCATGCTGTAGTAGGCAGTTCCATAATGCTTATAGACGAAGAAAGCGTTATTTACCGAGGTTATTTCCTTTTGTCGACGTTTGGCCACACTCCCATGCTCTTCAAAATGTTTCCACAATTTCCCTGTTTACCTTGAACAACTCCAAGCAACCTTACAACATATCGCTAAGAATGGTTTGCACGAGTGTCACCTTCGTCTACCTGAGTCCACACGATCAGCCATGCCATCTCATAACTACGAAGTACTCAACTTATCCTTCGCACACACGTGTCTGTTTCTTGAAGCCTTCAGGTGTCTTTTACAAATAACAAACAAAAGAATGACGGTGGTGTCAACTTTAATGAAGGGAAGAATGTTCCAACTTAGTTGTAGCGACACTGTAACATTTTTACGAGAGAGAGAGAGAGAGAGAGAGAGAGAGAGAGAGAGAGAGAGAGAGAGAAGCGGCCAGAAATTATGACGGATTTGAAAACATCGGACATATTCGCTAAAGTGCATTCGGTTCTTGTTCTACGACGTGGCATTCACAATATTCGGGACTGGTGTTGCCATCTCGACAGTAGTTGCAGTAGAGTTTTGTACCGCTAGGTGGCAACACTAGCACATTTGATGAGTGAGTTTTATGCAGCTGGGTAGATGTATTGAGATTCTATAGTACTTTTCATAATACTCTGTGTGTAGTGTATGGCGATTTTACGATGGGTCCAAGATTAGAACAGAGATTGTGGATCAAATTCTGTGCAAATCTCGGGGAAAATGCTACGGAGACCCTCGCAATGATTCGACAAGTATTTGGGGAACAAAGCATGTGCCGTACGTTTGTTTGAATGGCATGCTCGGTTCAGGGCCGGCCGTACATACTGAAGACGATGCTCATACTGGTAGGCCCATAGCTGCAAACGCCTGACATTGTTGCCAAAGTTCAACACCTCGTTCGTGAGGATCTACGTCTAACCATTGAAGACCTTGCTCATGAAGTGGGAATTGGTTACGAGACTTGCCAACGAATTTTAATTGATGAATTAGGCATGCATCATGTCGCCGCAAAATTTGTGCCAAGAATCCTGACTGCTGATCAGAAGGCGCAGCATGTTGAAATTTGCAAGGAGCTTCGTCAGACCGTGTCCGGTGACCCGATCTTCTTTTCCACGGCCATCACCGGCGACGAGAGCTGGATGTACGCTTATGACCGTGAGACAAAACAATAATCCTCCCAATGGAAGAGCCCGGACTCACCAAGATCAAAAAAGCCAGAAAGTGAAGAGCAAAGCCAAGAGCATGCTCCTCGTTTTCTTTGATACCAAGGGGATTGTGCACAAAGAATTCGTCCCACCAAATCAAACAGTGAATTCCACGTACTACTATGACGTTTTGTGACGGCTCCGCAAAAATGTGCGGGGGCGACGGCCCGATCTTTGGCGACAAGGGGACTGGCTGTTGTATCACGATAATGCGCCCTGTCACAATTCCTTGTTCACCAGGAGCTTTTTGACGAAAAACAATATGATGGTTGTCCCCCACCCACCGCACTCGCCTGATTTAGCATCCTGCCACTTCGCTCTATTCCCCAAACTGAAAATCAAGTTGAAAGTACGTCGATTCGACACAATTGAGAGGATACAAGAAAAAACGCTGTCTGTGCTAAACACCCTCAAAGAACATGACATCCAAGATGTACTTAGAATATGGCAGAATCGCTGGGACGGTGTATAGTGTGGAAGGGAACTACTTCAAGGGTGACGGCAGTCTTTAGTCTCAAAGTAAGTTTTTGACCAGATGGCAGCACCAATCCCGAATATTCTGGATAATACCTCGTAGTTCTGCCATAAACACGAAATGCATTTCTTTGGATCACGCATGCTGATGGCTGAGCGGACAAAAGCAGTAACAACTACCTAGGTTCGAATCCTCAGTATGGTTGACTTTTTTTTTCTTTCTAAATTTTACAAGTAAAATTAATGTTTAATATATAGCAATGATATATCTTTTAATGGACGATATATACTTGAATTTTAAGGCATTCATGCTTAAATCCAAAAACTTAAATTATAGCACAGTTCAAGTTGCGAAACACTTCATAAAAATCGAATCGAAAATGGAACACTAACCCAAGCAAATCAAAGAAAAGCTGCGGTAAATATTAAGCATTAAAATGTATAAAAATATGCACATATCTTTTGCATAGCTGGCAAATAGAATTCCAACATGGCTTTCGTGTTATCTATTCTTGAACCAAAGAATGTTTCCCTGATCTTTCTTTTGACTTTTTAAATTTGTTTTCAAGAACTGTCTCCAAATTACGGGGATGCAACCCCATAGATAAATTGATAACACTCGTGGAAAGCAAAAAGGACTGCTGTCCTGCCAGTGCACAACATTGCCAATCTTATCTAAGTGTGGTTAGATAGATGACTCTGCTGATGTTGCATGTTTCACTTAAGTCCAGAAAATTAAAAGGCAGTATTAACAACAAAAAATTATAAATATTAAACAAGTGTGCTCTAACCTCCACATATGCATTAACGTTAAAGTTATGCACATATATGCACCAGCAAATATGTCAGTAGTCCTAATTAAACTTCAAACATGTAATCACAAGTATTATTAAAATATACAGATCTAATACAAGTATGCCTTTGCATATATTTCTCATCACTAGAGATAACAATGAGGCTAAAGGCTGTTAAACACGCGCGCAGACATGCAGTGAATCGAACGCTTGAGCTTAGTTGAACTTAGACAAATTAACGTTTCGAGAGTCTGCTCTTTTTATTTATTTATTATTTACTTTTTATTTATTTTTATTATTAGGATGTACATGCATTCGTCTCTTTGAAATAGCAGTATGATAGTGACTACTTTTATACTCTAATCAGTATACATAGCAATTATAACGCTTTCGACTTTTTATATATATAATTCTTTCGTCAGTCGTTTAACGTACTGAACGAAACAAAAACCAAATCAAAAATTTGTTTCAATAAACTGATCTTTCCGCAGTGACTGTACAAACACCGTAGTAGTAACATATGAGCTAGCCGAGGTAGTTCGATTTACCTACCATCCCCGCCGGCGGGTGTATAGAGTATGATGGAGGCAGCTGCCTATAGTTACTGGGTTCGCCACTGTAAAGTAAGCTGAAATGGATAATAAGAGTAATTTCTAATTTCCGGCTGTATCATGTAAATTTTCAAAATTTTCAAACAACCCCAATACTTCGTATTAGTAATTGAAAAATACCTTCAGCTTTTTGAGCAAATGTCGGTAAGACAAGAACACTCGTACCTCGATTCATCTGTGAGAATTGGAATATTCTATATGCAATCCATAACAAGACTTAACTAAGACCAACTGTAGAGGAAAGAAAAAATGAAGAGAAAATAAATACCATGGCATTAAAATTGCATTCGTCTTCTTGAGCGAAGGAAGGAATGAAAAATATACTTTTGTTTATATTTTTGCTTCGTTGTGTATGCATTTTAAGCGTCTCAACATATTACAAACAGATCACGCTAAGCCAGCTGTAACATGTTAATTTTCAGCTGGATTCCAGGGTATAAACAGTGTTTTCGAAACACCGTTCTGGTAGCAAGTTAGTTCTATTCACATTACGGCAGGGAATATTGAGCCGTTCACTTAGAAATACAAAATGAAGTCAGCAATGGCCTTGCGCTACTCCACTCCCATAAATTACCCTCAGGGGAGGCTTCCTCTTTACTCCACCTGGAATCAATATCGAGTGTGTACATGCTGATGTTGCATATTCTCTACATAGTATCGGAAATTCGGGTATTTCAGCGTTGTTCTTCAGCACAGACAAACTGCACTGGATGTACAAGCCCTCCATGTCCTCTTGGTCACGTGTCTGCATTCCCCCTGGGTTAATTTTCGGTTCGGTTAGTTTAGAACAGAGGTATTTGATGGGTGGCGTCCTATGTGAACCTTTAGCCCCCAGTGTAGATGATCTAACCTTAAGTTGCATTAAATATTCTCATTGTTTGGATTAGTGACCGCTGTTCATCCTTTGGGCACAGTATGTAGACCTGGGCGTGTTTCGAACTCTAGGTAAAATTACGGGAGAAATTAACCATCCCTTCTAGTTGTTTTACAATTTTTATTTTTACCTCATTTTTGTGCACCACTCCCAGCAATGTTCTGAAGTTTCTACAGCTTCGTGAAAGAAGGCTTCTCCAATCTCTGCAAACTCTGTTTTACAGCTTCTTGATGTCATAATCTGTTGAACATTTCCGCTAGATCTGGGAAATAAGCAGAACATCCCAGCAGTTCGTACCCTGCCTCATAAATTGCAGTAATTGCAACATGATTTTGACTTGGAGCATTGTACGGAAGAAAGAGCATGCCTTCTTCATCTTTCCACAACCTTTCTTTTTGATTGCATCTGATAATTTTTATTGTGACTCCTCTCTGCAAATAACCAGAATAACATCTTGTGCATCTTGCCTGCTGATGATTTCATTAATAAAATTTAGAGGGCGGAGGTCCCTTATATTTCCATTACCTATTTATTATTTTGGTTTCAGGTTCATAGTGCTAGACTAATAGTCATAACTCTGTCAAGAAATGTCTATCAGCCCCCGAAATATCTCAGTTGTTGCTTACACTTTAATTTTTTATTTAAAAGAGGAATTGACATGGAAAGGGTGTAGGTGCCAAGTGTTCAAAAATGAGATGGTACGCAAGAAGATGTATGTATGTTTGCATGCCAGTTGCCTGGGAAGAGAGGCAGGTCCAACAGACTCCAGTTGTATTTACTTTACAGTTAATCCGTAAGATAGTGCTGAATACAACTACGCTGCTGTTGACACCGATCAGGCATGTGCTAATCTTAGTGTAGCTTTGCTGTCTCTGGTAATTTCTTTTCACATGATATCTTGAACTTTGGTGCGGCAACTGTGCTGGGCAAAACAAGTAAAGAATAATTGATCCCTTTAAAGTTTCTTGTGCTGAAAGGGTAATGTGATTTCACAAATTTAAAATGTCTGATCTCTGGACTCCTGCATGCCTTGTGTTAGAATTTTCGGAGTTATGCTGAATTCAAGAAAATAAAATCTTAGATAATGACAAGAAAATATTTTTATTAGTAATTGGACGTTGTTGATTTGGTTTATTTACGGACGCTCTTCAACAACTCAGATCATTAAGGTCCCATTCAATTCAAAGCGTGAAACAGCCGATAAATTGGCCTCATAGGCCTCTTCTTTCAGGCTTGAGACTTTCTTACTGCCGTAAATCTACAAGGGACACACGGCTTTACTTTTCTTCCGAAGGAAGCCATACTTTATATTTTTACGCACCGATCGTAGCCGGGATTAGACCCGCGATCTTGGGTCTATGAACCATTAGTAATGGAAATATAAATGATTTACTGTACAAGGTGATTTATATACGTACACCCTAAACATTAAGTTGGTGCATAAATTTCAAGCGTTTTTGCTAGTCATCACAACACTGCGTTGTTAGTTTACTGTGCCACCCCTCAATGGCTATTTGGAGTGTTGTGTTTGTAAATACGCGAATGTTGCAGAGTTGAATAAAGTTTGCGCTATTTGTGAGCTAAAGAAGATGGTATGTCAAGCGGTGTGGGGGGGGGGACGAACCCTTCTTCTTTTTGACTTTATTAGAAGCAAAGACAGTGGGAGGGGCCCGAAACATTTGTGCCGTTTACGCAAGAATGTCATTGGAGAAAGCACGGCAATGGTTATGCCGTTCCAAAGAGTGCCACTCTGACGTAAACGATAACAGCATGTTTAGGAAGACCATCTGGCTTTGATAAAGACCTTCTGAAATCTTTAATCCATCATTATCCACGTCAGTCAACCTGATAATTAGCAGATGTGATGAATGTTACCAGTCAGCCATCATGCGACATTTGCATTCCATGGTCAAGGTTAAAAAAATTCGGTGTATTGGTACCGCGAACTTCAAGTGAAGACAAAAATCAGCGGGTGACCATTTGTGTATTTCTGCTTGCTCGTCATCGGTTAGCTGGTGATAAACATCAACCATTCCTATCCAAGGTTAATGTTGGTACAGAGTCATAGCTAGTGAGGAGAATATTACTGAATATGCATCAACCTGATATAATAATTTTATGAGAGAATTTGTACATCATAATGTTGTGTAGAGAGACAATAACATACTCACTTTCATAAACTACAATTTTTCTAACCCAATTTATTTTCCCTTTCTCCTGAAAATAATTTTTTGGTACTTCCTTTTCCATGTCAAACCTGTACACTATGGTATAAATGCCTGTTTCGGCATTTCGCTGACAGTCGTCAATTTTGTAAATGTAAATAATGCACTTTATGTTTTCTTATTTTGACAATTTTCCAAGAACACCTCTCATTTTCACAGAATGGTCTTCCACCCTTAAATTCATGCTATCTTTTTGCTATATTACAAGACACAACACGTTCCCCCGAAATTGCTGCTGTATCTTACTAATTAGTTTCCCTCATTTGCAGGTATTCGATCACAGCTCATGCTCCATTTTCCCAGTTAGTCAGCAGCTATTATTCAAATATAATATCACAGTTTATGAACTATAAACTGAACACTAGTATTAGGCCTTCTTGTACCTTGAAATAAATGTTTTAGAATCAAGTAGAAATGGTTCAGGAGTGGAGAAAATCTGTAGTGTAATCTAGAGCACGGATAATGCACCGTTTCAGGCAGAGGTGTCAGCAAGGCTCAGTCGTATTGTAGGTCGTGCTTAAGTAACAGAAATGGCAGTTGTTATTCTAGATAAAAATAATTTAGGAACATAAAGGCTCGTAAATGTTATCCATGCTTAGAAGTATCATAAC
This sequence comes from Metallyticus violacea, assembly GCA_030762175.1. NCBI lineage: Eukaryota > Metazoa > Arthropoda > Insecta > Mantodea > Metallyticidae > Metallyticus > Metallyticus violacea. The sequence goes on from CM060831.1 coordinate 38,543,323, forward strand.
ACTATATCTACTGAGGGCTCAAGTTAAGTAAAAGTTGCAGTATTTTATAGCTGTCGAAAAAAGAGGCAGTGATCTCCATTCAAATACTGACCAAACTTGTATTTGTTTTACATTGAGAAGAACCTCAAGGAAAGTCTGCTGCTGTTTGAATAATGTCTTTCGTTTCAATCTTCTTAATCAGCCGAAGGCTGAGTAATACTGACACAGTGTAAGAGATAGTAGGGACAACTTGCGTCAGCACCTTTGATGTTCTTACTCCTAAATCCTTTATAGGATTTACTTCTCAATGAGTGTATCTGATGTCACCGTTGCTAAGGACACGAAAGTTCAGCATTTGTCACGGAAATAAAAGGCAAAAATGTAGAATGTGTTAATTATAGTAGGTAAATCGTGGTTTGTTTGATATTTTTACTGCTTATCGGCTTTGCTTTGTTTATTTGTGTTTCTAAATAACGGTCAAGCGTTTTTACGCTTTATTATTACTTTTTTCCCCTCCTAAAATCTATTCTGTGTTTAGCTGAGAAAGTGTAATGTTTTTTAATTTTACCAGCATACAAAAAGGTTAGTTTAATGACCTGGCGAGCATAGCTTAGTTTTATAATTACCGTAATGAACGATCTCTGAAAACCGTATGTGGTATTTTTCGCCCTTTAGAGCAGTTTTATCATATGATACCTGTTATCCGATAATTGAAGTGGGGGAAGGAGAGAAGAATATCATAAAGAGATGTGAGTGATATCCTGCAAAACAACTGTATAAAATAGCCCCTTGTCCAAGGGCAGATGTCACTGCACGAATACCATCTCAAATTGTTAATTTTTCTGAATTCATTTTCCTGGCAGTATTTTACCGTATAAGTACAGCATAATAGAACCTGATGTAATAATAATAACAGCAACCACTAAAATAATAATAATAACAACAACAACGAAGAAGAAGAAAGATTACCCGATTTTTTCAAATTGTACACGCATGCCATACGTTTACATCTTGCAGGGGTTTTAGGGATGAACAACATTAAATGTTACTCTCTTTTATTTTCTACAATATTTCCATTACAAAGCTAATATTCAATGTATGCACAGTTATTAATCTATGTTTACTTTCTCTTTTACTTGTAATACTATACTAATTATAATTTTATTTATCTGTTAGTGATTTTGAACTTCTGAATTTACTGTCAGGTTACATGAGTTAAGTATTTACGCAATGACAGTAAAACACAGGGAACAATTTCAGAGAAAATATATGTACGAAATATCTTTACAACGTACTCAGTACCTCTTGTGATGCCTCAGTAGTAAAAACGAACGTTAAACACACAAAAAACACTCTCATAGTCAGGCATTGACGCTTGTTAAAAAGCTGCTGGGGCGTAATGGTGGTTGTCTATCCCGGAAAATTATATGACAATTCTGGGACACGTGCGTGTGTAAGGAGTATAAAACAGTACTTAATTATTAAAAATAATATAAAAATCTTTCATTAGAGTGAATATAAATTATAATTAGTGAGAATTAAAACGACAGGAAATAGAGAAAGCATGAAAAACGCTACACAACATCTGAATTGTTAGTAAAAACTGCTTTTAATAATGTTATAGTGAGACATGCAGTTTTATATGGTTCAGATTCATGAAGGTTACAAAATGTGTTTCAATTAAACATTTTTCTGAAATGAAAATAAGATTTTAGGTGACATTTTATTCGGTTTCTGTGCAGACCTGTTAGAAATAATGGAGTTAATAAAGCAACATCCTGCATAGCTTTCCAACACAATTGTATGGACATTCGATAAAAATGAAGCGGGAAAGATTGCCAGAATTTGCCCATGAATGGATTCCGGCCAGTAGAATAAAAAGGAAACGACCCCAGATAACTTGGGACAATGGAAATTATAGAACAGATGGAAGAAAGACAAATAAAAGAGAAGGAGAGAAGAGATCGGGCAAAACGATTTTGGCAACTGGTAGAAATAATTGAATTTTATGTCTTTAGCTGTCAGAAGAGGATTGTAAACATCGCAATGCCGAGAAAGATGTACATTTCATCACAAACTACATAAGTAGAAGGGAGTTAAGTTAAAGTAATAACAGATACTTTAATTTATGTTCCTAAGAGGGGAGAATTTATGAATGTTTTCAGTGTAGGGTATGGGTAGATAGGCACTTACAGACGTATATAAACTTTTAGTATTTTTTTCATTTTTATGATGTTTTATATTTACTGTAACTGAATGTGCATATTTTGAAATTGTCTAGGCTGTATATATTCATCCTTTAGTGTTTAGTATGACCCCTCAGCTTTTTAAACGTTTTCTCTGCTGTTATTTTCTACAGGATGCCACATTCTTTTAATTCCTTCATAAACCTTTTTGCCTTATGGTGTGGGGAGCCTTCATGCATGAGTAATTCCGTTCCATGGTAAAAACATTCATTGATCATAGATCTTGCACATTTTTCTAGCACTTCTTTAAAAATTTACATTTCGCTACACAATGTGAATTTTGCCAATATCATATACAAATCATTTCCTTCAGTGAGATGTTTTCATTTTGCCTGACACTCCTTGGCGCCTACCCTGCCTCTCATTTGACATGCTGAGATTCTCGCTTTCTGCAGGTGTTGGTGTCAACACTGAAATTGTAGGCTGTGTTCCTTATACTATACTTATTCAATAACTAAAGCAGAACTGATTTCGATTTGTTTTAAATATTATAAAAATATTATAAAATAGTTTATACGTAAATATTCACAATTGCCTAATCTTCAGATATTGAGTCTTTAAATTATTTTCACAAGCCAGACATTTTTTTCATCTGCAACCAGGTTCTAGGGCAATACTGAGAAATTAGATGTCTACATTTTCTATTCAAATCAATGTTTACTTCCTTCATTACATTGAAGAAGAACGCGATACATTTAAATAAACTTTTTTCGTTTTGTCTTCCGGTGTGTTACTTAAACACCTAAACACCTACTTGCTCGCCCACGCGTACAAATATACATACGAGTTAAGTTGTTAAGTTGTTACAAAAGAAACTACCAATTTTTATTGCTTTTTAAAATATTCGCCTTAAGATTTATACAGTTTTGCATGCGTTCAAACCAGTTCTCGAAAATTTTTCTACTCTGAAGTTTATGTCTCAAAAACATGTTTTTTAAAGGCTTCAGCAGCTTCTTGATGTGATGAAAATCGCTGTCCACGTATTTTTTTGACATAAAAAGTCGTTAGGCGATGAATCAGGTGTATACGGTTGAGACATTAATTCGATGTTTTTCTCGTTCAAATAATCAATTAATTGACGTGGAATTTGATAGCTGGCATTATTATCATGATGAATGATGTGACGTTTTCGGTTGTTTTTCCTGATTTTGTCCATGACTTCTGGCAAACAAATTGTTGTATACTATTCAGCATTAACTGTTCTTCTATCTTCTAAAGCAATGGTTGAGACATGTCGAGTACAACCGAAGAAACAATCATTTTCTTGGAAGTGTTTCGTGAACGAACTGCTTTTGCGGGATTCGGTTCATCTTGGAACACCCAAACAATGGATTGTTGCTTAGTTTACGGTTCATACGAATATATCCAAACTTCTTCGCCTGTTACGATGTTTTATACGGATTTTGCACTTCCTCGGTAGATTTTTTTGAGCATTTCATTTCACCAATTAACACGAGCGTTTTTTTTATTTTTATTTTCGGTCAATATATCTTTTTACAACTAAATATTCATGCAAAATCGAATGTACTGCAGTCTTCGATATGCATAGGGATGCCTCTATCTCGCTGTAAGTCACATGCCGATGTCCTTCAATCATGTCGCGCCAAGTATCGATGTTTTTTTTTAATCACAATCGATTTTGGTCGATCTCTACGAAATTAATCATTGACAATTTTGTCGACAAGTTGTAAACAGTCTTTTTCTGATGGTGCTTCATTGCCAAAAGTTGAACGAAGCGATTTTATTATTGCTGTTGAGTTAGACTTTTACTGAAATCGTAAAAAATAATCAAACGAAATCCTTCACGTGAAATTTCCATTTTTTTTTTTTTTTCCTTTCGCAAAACTGCTTTGTTTACGCGTTCACTGTAAACAAACTGTTGGGTCAGCTCCTATGCTACAACTGTTTTCACTATAAAAATATCAATTGTTGCGAAAATAATATTTACATATCTCAATAGCAACCTGTGGCGTTTGTAACAACTTAAAAGTTAATCCTCATTTTCAGACTCAAAGAGACTGCTCACTCCAACAAATACTTTGAATTTCACACTTTTTTCGGTTATATAGTTAGCAGGCATTTAATGACTGCGGTCCTAGCAAGCCTTGAGAAATATTTGCAATTAGATGTTATTGCTATGAATGAAGGATCAACATCTGCATTTATTGTTATTATTATCATTATTGCGTGTACGTTATTTTTGAGCTAAGCTGGATAATTCAGCTAACATTGGCTCTCAACTTTCTCCTTAAGGAGAAAACGATCCTAGAGGACGCCAGGTTGTGAAAATGTTATAAATTAGGAAACTCGGTCGTCTGGCGTGAGCATCACCGCCGTCTGTTGCTTGCAGTTACACACATAATTGGAATGTCTCCAACTTAACTATTCTATTAATGAAATTACACTGCCCTAGGTTTTGCGAGTAAGAATTTTGGTGTCAGTGCTGGATTGGATGTATGACTAGACTGCACTAGTGCACTAAAAGTTTAAAATATACTGCGGGACGCTTCGGTGCACTTTTAACGACAGCTTCAAACAATTTCTAGCTTTACTTTATAGAATTGGAATAAAAAAAAAAGAATAGTTTTTCTTGTGTTAATTCAACTGCTATTTGTTGTGGTCTAAATGACAATAAATTATAAGAATCTTTCCATATTTTCTGTTGGAAAGGAAACCTTTTTTTCAGTGAATACAAGCGAGTATGTTGAAAATGAACGTTCAACATTACTGGAAACAACTGGAGCATGCTTCAGAAAATGGAGAACCTTTTAAGAATCCCCTGCCCCTTCACAGATGCCACTTTCTGCAAATGACTGAGATCACTATTTTTCTGGCACACTGTGATGAATTTTTGAGAGAAGTTCTCCTTAGGTGCTCCTTTCAGCCTCTCTGCAACTTCAGCTACAGCCAACAGTCAAGGAGAGGTCTCTATTTTTAATGACCTTAGGCAGGAACGAGTAGTGTGCTGCTATGAATATCAGACCGCGCTGCAGATCAGACTTTCTTGAATGTGGTTTTGACAGTCTCTCATTTCAAGTATGAAAAACATGAAGAAAATGGCAAAATATGTAATTATATGCAGCATTAAATTAAAATGTGCCTGTTTCACTAAAATCTAATTTATTCGATTGCTGTTCCTTCGAAATGCAAAGATGTACAGTAAAATTATATGAATTATGGGCCGGCAGAGCAGAACAAGCCAGTCGCCAATGCTGCGTAATGCATGTGCAAGTAGCAGCCTGTTCTTAGTTTGAGGGAGACTTTGTCACCAAGTGCTTGTGCATTCGTGTAAAACTGGGTGCTTTCATTGTATGTAAATTGGTACTAATTGTTCTTCGTTAGTTATGCTACTACATAAATAATCTTGAAGATCGGGTTACGTACGATACATATGAGAAAATGGATTCTTGTAGAGAAGTGGTAAGGCGATTCGCAAGAATCGTGGCAGTCGGTTCCAGATAGAAAAACTGTTCGCCAACTTTTTAAAACGTTCTTTCAAGGACAAGAAACGTGTTCCGAACCACCGTATTCTTGATGGAATATACAGATGCCGACAATGTATTGCCACTGAGGGGCATTATTTTCAGCATCTTTTATAGTACAGTTTAATGTTAAATTATTATTTTTTTAAATAAATATCAAATTATACTTTCAGTAAAAATAAGTACTAAAATAAAAACACCTACTTTACGCGCGGCAACTCTTTCTAAAATTTCAAATAAGTAATGGGGTGTATTTAGGAACTTCTAGCTAATCAATTTACGTTCTGCTCTTTCTTGTAGGGTATAGACTGCTTTGAAACAATTTACTACTAAAACACAACTAATGTTTTAAATTTTGAGTAATTTTTGTAGTATTATTCAGTGCAAATTCAAACTACAGTTACAACAATCCAGTTGCCAGGCGGTATAGTATCATAACTATTTTATCCTCTTTAAAATGCAAGCACTGAATGATAGGGGTAACTGAGGATGCGGGAATGAAACTTAAAAGTTAATCAGCATTAGATTTAATCTCTCCTTTCAGTAATTAAATGGTTATTATTTTTTTTTTTTGTTTAAATTAAATGTATGTTAAATATAGTTATTCAGCATAAAAAGTTTTAAACGAAAGTCTTTTATATCCAATACCGTCGTTCCGTTCGGATCACGGGCGCATTACCAAAGAGAATTTCAACTTCACTTACTTCCAGACAGAGGGCAGAGGGATAGGTTCCTAAGCCCATTTCCTCCAACGCCATCTGACAGTTAACCAGTGTACACATTTCTTAGGCCGATACTTTTGGACAGGGATATCTCTCTCTCTCTCTCTCTCTCTCTCTCTCTCTATCTCTCTCTCTCTTCCAGGTATGGAGTTCTTTAACGTGCCGTAAATCTACGACACGGGATCCACGGCTTTAAAGATTCTCCTGAACTTGCGCTGGACATTTTTACGCCCTGAAAATTATATGACCCTGACTGTATGTGAACCCGCGAACTTTGGGGTCCAGAGGAGCAACTGTCCCCAGACCACCGAAAGCCTTAGTCACTTAACGGAAATGCATGTTATAGTGCAGTAGTAATATTCTCATAATGTTTTGTTTCAAAATTCATGTGCTAATTTGGATGCCTCCCCTTTACCTCACCGAAATGGTTGACCCCTTTATGCTTCTCTCTCTCTCTCTCTCTCTCTCTCTCTCTCTCTCTCTCTCTCTGTTTTAGCACTCCTTCCTACCTGAATTGCAAGCGCTTTTAGTTCAGTGCGGTGGTGCATCATTTTGTTGCCATGTGTTTGTCTTTCGCTCCTTGAAACTTAAGGCTTTATTTTAATGTAATATTGCTGCTTTTCTCAACGCACGATGCTACTTCTTCGGTTAACCGATTTATTGCCATATTTCTTAAGTTGAGGAGCTTAATTTTTTAAATAGTTCGCCACGGTTTCTTTTATTGAACCTTTTTTCTTTTCGTCAGTTAACTATTGCATCTGTAAATTTTTCCTCTCTCTCTCTCTCTCTCTCTCTCTATCGTTTGGAGGTTAGAAGGACTTACCGCCAGAAAACACAAACCAAGTTAAAATTGAAGCCAAGACGCAATAGAGCATAAAGAGTGCGTGTGTATTTCTGAAGGGAACTGCGATTCAGAACTTTTTTATTAAAAGAAAGTCAGGATTTCTTGGTTAAAATAGCGAGAAGGAAAAATATGGAAACATTTTCTTCTATAGCATTGCATGTTTAAAAGAGAAATGCGTGGACTAAAATAGAAACAGAAAACCAGCGCAGAGCTTTTGGAGCGTTTTTGCTTCAATTAACAAGCAAACAAAAAACTTGTAAAAGAAAGAGAGAAAAGCGATTATCGAAATGCTATCTTCTCGCCTTAGTCCTCTTTGCTAAAGATGCGTGAATTACCGAGGATTGTATTTCACAGGACTGTTCAAAGGGATGAGAGAGGAACCCAGCTAACATAATTTCTCTGTCGATGCAGAGGTAATTGCAGCACCAAATAACAATCGCAAAGTGTTCACTGTGCATTTATCACGACTTTTTCTTTCCTTTATAAAAGAGGGCGAAACCGTTTTAACTTTGTGCGTATAAACTGAGTTCTTATGAGGAAAAAGTTTGACAGCTTTGTACTTTAATAGCAGCAGCTGTAACAAAACAAAATTTGGGCAACGATAACTTTGCGGTTAAAAGCATAAAGCCCTGAATTGTTAATATACAGTTATATAATAATTTTATGTGAATGTATAGTAGCAGACATTTTCCAACTGTTTGTTTCCTCTTGGCCTCTGTATGCTGCCTTTCAAAGATAACAAGCTTAACTAACCATCTATTACAGATTGTTACTTTTTGGTCTTTCAGTTACTAGAAAAGTGTTCTATCGCAGTATGTAAAATATCGGGAAATTTTCCACAAATCTAGGAATTCAATCAGGGAATTCAAATCTAGGCCTGCCGCCTGAGATGAATGCAGTTTGATATAGTTAGACAAGTTAGAAACTAAGGCTGCGCAGAAATTTGTGAGCGCAGTTGCACGGACTAGGTCACTATCGCTCCAGTGTCGCGAGAAACATCCATTTATATGCCTATAGCTATGTATGGAAGTAGTTCATAGGTAATTTTGTTTATGTTTCGTAATTAATTGGATACAAATCTGCAGTTATATTTTAAGTGATAGTGTGGCTATATTAAGTATAATTGTATATCACTTGTTTATTTTACCTAGCCGATGGTTAAGGAATTATTATTGTTTTGAACCGAGTGCTGCCTACAACATAGGAGTTGGGTTGACATCAAGTGAAAAGGTTCTATCTGCTTAACCTGGTGATAGCTGTATTTTATTTATGCTCATTACTAATACACCTCATCAAAGTTGTTTCCATGTTTGTCTCCAGTTAGCATTCCTCCACGGCTGCACTAGCATCATATCAGAGTAGTGGGGAAGGCACCAATAAGAACGGATGTAAACAGTTCGCAGCGTTCCCATCAAAATCGGCAAACGTAAAATAAAAGGGTAGTTTTCAGACACGACACACCGCGCGAGCAAATATCTCGCCCGTTTCACATTGTTATTTTAATTGTTCTTTGACCCGATTATATAAGTCAGGAGACCAAAATGAGCAAATTTTATAAAAAAAACTGTTTGTTCCAATATCATCGAAAGTACCAAATAACAAATTTCAAGCATGTTATTATAATTTTACCCATATGGATTTGAAGCATCCCATTTACTGAAGCATGGCTTAACTCTCGTTAACAAGAACAATACAGCAGTATGTAGATGCGACCACAGTCATAGGATGTGTATCGGAATTCTCACTACATTAATGCTGGCTGTTATCACTTGTTATCTTAGGTGGGTCACGGTGATTGTTCGTGTTCGATCTTGCGTCTTCCTTTGTAGTAGGCACCTGTCTTCATAGTCATATGATGCAATGTATGAATGAATTATTCGAATCAAAGATTCAAACTACTAACAATAACCAAACAAGAGGCGCTGAACATGTGACATGTTCACTCGGGCATGTTCATGTAAAAGGGTAATACTTTTATGGTTATATGTAGAAAATGAGTGGTGGTTATCCGCAAGTTTGTGTGTATTAACAAAATAAACGCAATTGTTTGAAGACGAGTAGTATTATAAACAGTTTTGTTCCGGATATGCCTGTATTGTAAACAATCCATTTGGATGTAGTATTATTATATGTGGTGGCTTCGTTTGCTGCTAGCTGTATTACTACTATGGTATCTGTGTTAACTTTCCGCTGGTTAAAGAACGGCCCGACAATTAAGCTGTTTTTTTTTTCACATATGTGACGTCATCATAAAATCGACCAATGAAATAAACAAAATTGTGAATTTTGACCAATCACAGTCCAATATCACAGTGAAAGTGTCATAAAATTTTACAAATCCCTTTACCGCGAGAAGTGCATTTGTCTTGTGGTCATTGTAGCCAACTCTATACCCCCAACAATTCCTGAGTACGTATTATGGATTACTTTTGCTAGCAGGTGGTGGGAAGGTATTGATAGTAACAAAACTAACGACAGTTGTTTTTGTGTATTCAGCCAAACAATTCGAAATCATTGTATAAATTATGTAACTGCTTAAGCAACCATAAATTTTAATAAACACGTTGTTCAGAATGGTAAAATGTTTTCTCTGCTTTGTTTATCTCTGTATTAATAAATTGAACGGTAGCTTTTTTTTTTATTTGGTTTATTTACGGACGCTCTTTAACATCTCAGGTCATCAGCGTCCCGTTCAATTCAGGGCTGAAACGGTCGACAAATTTTGCTCAGAGGCCTCTTCTTTCATCCTGCCGTAAATGTACGACACGGGACCCACGGCTTTACTTCCCTACCGAAGGAATTCATACTTAGGAAAAAAGCCATCGATCCTGGCCGGGTTTGAACCCGCGATCTTGGGTTTAGAAGGCAAGTATGATTACCACTACACCACCAGGACCGACAACCGAACGGTAGCGATTGTAATAAACGACTTTCGTCTGTTTCAGTCTCACGGTTTCTGAATTGCTAGGTATTCGTGAGTAAGTATAATATTTTATACAATTGTTTATATTTTCAATTCTTATTTTATTCGTGATATAGTCCTAATAAATATAACTCGAGGGTCTGAGCTTTCCTGATAAATTCATAAACGTAATCTCAGACCCTCTCGTGATATTACTTGTGATAACCTTTCCCTCATCTATAGATAACATACCATTCGATATTATTATACATGGGATTTGTCTGCTGTTTAATCTTAGACTGGTAAAATATTATTGGTGCGGTCAGAATATCTATCGCAAGTAAACATATTTTGATCAAACTCAAAGGCTCTCTGGTTGTTAACGAGGAAATATTGACGGCCCTTCAATTCGTGTTTTGAACATCTCTGAAATTTCTTTTTGCAGCTGAAATAAATCTAGTTATTTAGAGCGCGCAAACAAAAGTAAATTTGTGACTTTGTAACAATAATTTAGCTACTGAAATCCCAAAATTAAAGTACAGTGTGTTACGACGTATTTAGACCGTCACGAGTAGGCGATGTCGTTAAGGCGCGGACTGCTGAGTGGGAGGTCTGGGTTCGAATGCAGGGAGGGCCGTCCTTTTTTCTAGGTTTTTCTCAGTCCACATAAATGGCAAATGCCGGGGAGGTACCCTATACTTATGCCTGGAACGTTTCCTTCCTTAAAAAAGAAAATCCTTTCCCATCGTATCATTTCATCTCATGTATCATCAGTGTTCGCCGCCTGTGGTGCCTCTAGTAAAAATGGACGTTAAACACTATTAAAAAAAAGTTATTAAACAGGTTTACTTTTAAAAATCTACAACTGATTGCTGAACTTGGTCCGCAATAAAGGGAGACACACAATCATAAACTTTAACCACATCATTTCACCGATCTTGTTGGAAATCGAAAGATAATATTTTAATATTGAAATTGTTAAGCAATATTCGAGTGTAATGTTATGCATAATGTAATGTTCGTATGAAATTGGAAAACAAAACTTTCAGTAAGAATATTTCAATCTTTTAATTAATAAACGTGTAGAAGGAGAGATATTGTGACTTAGTCACAGGCTGTGATGACATCACGGTTCTTTTCATCGAACGGCTTGAATGATGTAGCCCGCAGGCCACGTTGCAGTAGATATGTTCACGGATTTTTTGGGTTTACAAATAAGTGGTTAGGTCAGGTTTGGACAGCTGTTGTGATAGCATCATTTACATACCTAATTTTCCACAAGGATGGTTGTGTGTGCATGCAGAATGTTCATGATTCTATTGCAAATGCAACGATTATCTTTGCAGGTAAGTAAGGTGCTTCGTACTGTAAGAGGAATTGTTTTACACAGCATGGATCACGATTTTGGTTCTCTTATACGATTGTCATAAGAGATTGTACAAGAAAATTGGAATTCATTTTTGCTTTGAGCAATTGTTGTACTGCAGCTTTAATTTAGATTATTTCCAAACACTTAGTGAAGGGGCTCTGCTGTGTAAGTCACATGCCGACTTTCACGAAAAAACGTCACTGGCGGACGCACGACCAAGATAAAATTCTGCAACCAACTGTAAACAGTCATTTCTGATGGGGCTTCAATACCAGAAGTTGAATTAAGTGATTCTATGCAGTGTTTTGAGTTAGGCTTTACTAAAATAGAAGGAAAAAATCATCCAACGAAAATCACGTGAACTTTCCGCTTTTTTGCAAAATTTATTTAAACGCTCACTGTAAACAAACTACTCTGTCATTTCCTAAGCTACAATTATTTTTACAATAACAAATGTCAATTGTTGCGAAAATAATAATGACATATTCGTATCTCAATAGCGCCACCAAAGGTAAACTTTTATGCCATCTGCCCGTTATAGTTCAGTTGTTAAGGTATCGGTCCTAGGCGGAGGACGTAGTGTGTCATCAAAAGTCCTCACTAATATTTCAAATTTTAGTTTTCAGATCATTGGACAAAATGTGAGTTTAACACCTTTGGTGGCGTCATTTTTACTGGCGCAAAAGTCCTATCATCAATGACAACGTTCTAAGAACTAAGTTAAGGGTCTTCACTGTGTCAGACAATGCGTACCACATTAACAATTTCAATGGCACTCGCCGGCCAGTAAGTTAAATTATACTTTATAAATACCCTGTATACTATGGGTTTTCATCTTAAGTTTTTAATGCTTAAAATAGGCTGAGCCGCAGCTAAAAGCTCTGCCAGCCACTTCTGACATGCTTTCAACATGCTTAAGTGGTGGAGGGAGTTAACCATGGTACATGAATGATTTCTTGGACTATCTACCATAATCGGAAAATGTCATCTTTCGATCATCACTCGTCTCTTGTCTAGTACTTGCCCATAACATAAAGGCGAATTAATTCGTGTAAACACTGAAAGTCAGAAGTTTGTAAATTTGGCAGGAATAAGAATACTTACCTAGCTTGGATACCCTGGACAGTGACACGCACGTCATCGACTCCGTGGGCGATCTTCGTTAATAACTACCGTCCGTTGATAGCACCGATGTGGAATACTCGTGATTAATTCAGCATTTCTTTACCCACTTCAACGCCGGTCAAACCGTTCAACTTATTAATAACCGGTACAGCCTCTGTGCAAATATGAGCAAAACATAATTTGCGTTGAGTGTAGAGAATTAATAGTGTTTGTTCTGCTATTGGCAATCAAAAACGGTTGAGCTCACTATGTACTCTTAGTAACTTCAATTACATGGAAAGTAAATAAACATGTACACTCGCAATTTTGTGAGAAGCTACTCTAATTACTCCCTTTGAAGCAGATGCTTCTTTCTGGGTTATAGGTACAAATTAGATGCAAGTGCATTCAGCATTGAGTATATATCATATTATATATACATATAATATTTTATTTCTGCATGCATATTTATCTATCCTTTATACATAATACCAGTTGCGGCTCGTTGCTCCTGTAGAATGGAGGGCAAGGGACGTGCCCAAATGACTTGGGGAAAGATCTCTTTTATTTCTTCCGGCATTCTCTCAAAACTGCAGCACTCGCGTACGTTGTGCTATAAACTTCTGGTTTATATGAAATTCTTCTAACTCGAGCTGTTAAATTATGTCTTAAGCCTTCTATAGTCAACTCAGGAACATCAATGCACGTTTCAACCGATTTACCCCCCACTGATGTATCGTAATGTCACAAAAATTATGACAATCATGTAATATCTATCGTTTCGTTAGCCTGTACATAAACAAAATTTGCCCTTTCTATTTCTTTTCTATTCTTATTCATAACGACAATATATGCTTCTCACTTCACACGCTGTCAGTCAAGATGTTTTTTCATACCATTAAAAATGTTCTTAATTTTGTTCCCTCTTGTTGAGTAAGTTCCTGTAGCTTTCGGTTGATGAGGTCCAAATCGTTTCACTTCCAACTTTACAGTTGAACTTAGACGTGAAAATGGAATATTCAATAAAACGTACACTTTATTCATTGCCACAAACAGCTACCTACACTTTTTTATAACTTAACAGTTAATACTGTGAAAGCTAATTTTCCACTGACAAGCAGCGAGGAAGCAACCGAATTTCAAATAAAGTGCGAAAACAACCCCTATCATTTAAGTGTGGTGTCAGTAACCCCTCAACATCTGGTTCCTAAGAAAAGAGAATACGGAACGTCAACCATGGGCCGTCTTCCTGCTCACCCAAGACAACGCCGAAATAAGCAGGAGAAAGGCTGACCCATCTTGGAGAAGGACAAATATTGGTCCTTGTAAATCTTTGCTAGGCCATGAAGGTATAAGTTCAAACCGTAAATTTTCCTAGCTGATACGCTAACGGAGGACCTGCATGCTACGGCTACTACAGTAAAGAGGAAATGCGCTTTTTGCGTAAGATACAATTATGAACTAACCGGTTATACATCGCTGTTTTTATGTAATTTTTGTTTTAAAAGTTGACCAGCGGAAGAGAACATGGTAAATAATTATGTCATTTTCTATGGGGGGGGGGGGGTTCCATCTGACCCTTATTGACGGGCCGCCCCTGCATGTATTACCAAGTACAGTGGACGGATGGTGAATAATTTTTAGTTAAAGGGCGTTTGCATTTTTTGTGTTTTTAGAAAGAAGAAGGGGGAAAAAAAACGCCGGTAAAGCAGTTTGTCCCAGCTAGAAGTGATATTATATTTTGTGTTTTCTAGCATTTCGTTCAACAATTTCTAGTCAGTTTAATAGAGGGGCGTGCAATAAATAACAAGACGTTTCTTTCTCCTTTTCAGCCGAGGGCTGTTCGATAAGTCCGTACAAAATAAAGAAGAAATAACTTTAAAAAAAAAAGCTATACCATGCGCTCCATTTATAGCCGGGCCATAGATAGCGTATACGCATATTTCTCTTGCACTGCAGCGACCTCGGTATTGTTCCAGTAGCGCACTAGCGGCGAATAACGCGCTCAAGGCTACGTTTATCAGCTATGTTATACTGTGTCAGTTGCTGCCTTTTGTTCGAGCTGTAAAGACTGCAGTTTGTTCATTGTGCATCTCAAAAGTGAAAGTTTATTCGAGACATTTGTGTTGTGTGTTAATTACATTAAATGATTCTTATTTGTCCACTGAAATACTTACCGCATAATTCAAGCTTGAACAAAGAATTTTCATGCACGATACATATGTAAAAACCGAATCATGTAGACAGGTGTGTAGACAATTTCAGGAGAAATTTCCTGGTATTCCAGTTCCTGGTAGACAAATTGTTAGATGTTTGGTTAATAAGTTTATGACAACGGGATCGCTAAACGCTAAATCTAAGGAGAGAAAAAGAAATGATCCATCGGAGGAAAAAAATTGACGAAATTGGTGTATCATTCGAACGCTCTCCAAAGAAGTATTTATAACGTGTTACACAGCAAGTGGGTATTTCATAAACCTGTGCACATAGAGCTGCTAAACTTTTAAAATTGAAACCATACAGAGTCACTATAGTTCATGAATTACAGCCTCTTGTCGTTGACGGTACTCTTGACCCATATTTAATAATTTTCTCAGATGAGGCACGGTTTCATTTAAATGGAACAATCCCCACACCATAGACGAACTTAGCACAATATACGAACAGAATTTATGAACATTACACAAGAAGAACTTATGCATGTGAATGAAAATTTCATTCGAAGATGCCAGGAATGCCTGAATACCTCCATTTTCGATACCACTTATAACAAGGTTAATTACCAATATAATGCATGTTACAATCACTAATCAGCAACGCAGGAGTTTTAGAACGGGAAATCGCCACTATAATAGACAGTGCGCGGAGCACACGATCCGCGGCCCGGCAATATAAGGAACGATCTGTATTTCTCGATATAATAAATATATAAAATATGCGCTTATTCTATCGATTTGTTTATTCCATCCATAAAATGCAATTTCTTCAGCTCTGCAAAATGCATGTTTTTGTCGGTGGCAATCTGTTCCTTTTTTTATTTTTGTATGTTTTTTAATGGTTATAGTTTGACGTCCCTTATAGGTCTAAGAGAACGTTGAATGTTTATGTTCCATTAAATGGGTGCGCAAATGAGCCCAGAGTTCACAACTCTTAAAGTTACCTGGTATTAACTTTATCAAGGTAAGGGAAAACTCCGGAAAAATCCTTATTCAAGCAAATGATCTTACGGGATTGGAACTCGGCATTTCCGGATTAATTTTTTTGTATTTAGCTAAACGAAATCAATTTGAAACACAGCTATCTCTTCGGAAGTGTTTATTATTTTCGCTAACATTAATTAATTGTTTCCTTAGGTACCGTGCGGTTCATTTCAAACTGATCGCCTGTGGTGCTTCAATAGTAAAAACGAGTGTTAAACACTAATAAAAATAAAAAAATAATAAATCTGTCGGCATTCTAGCGGGCCATACGCCCGCAGCATCGTTTAGTGGCATTCTGGTGTATTGTTGAAAAACACGCGAGTTACAGTTAACATCCTTGTTTACAATAGTGAGATACAGTGTCGACAAACGAATATTCATTGTTGAAACTTGTCTCTTAAAGAGACAATCTTAACGACAGATGTGCACGTAAATTTAGACGTCGTTATCCTGGAGTTACTTTCCCTTTAAGATTTGCAGTTTTGAAAGAGCAGAAACTTGCGGATGTTCAAGCAAGAATGCAGAGAATTCCTAAGTAACCCTCACGCGGATCGTGCACTGACATCTCTCAAGTAAACGTGTGCCGTACGGCCTGCTAGAACGCTGGCAGTTTTGAAATGGATCGCACTGTATATTAGTGTTGTACGTTTAACAACAAAGAATCGATAGCGTTAATTTTAAAATGACATATAGCATGAAAGAAACATAAACTAACGTAAAAATAAGCTGGACCTAAAGTTTAGCTCATTATCATTCATATACTTGTGTCCATGGTTCCAATTACGTTAAACAAATGCTATATTTCTTCATTAGGTTGCAGAATTGGCAACTGAATGGTTTTGCTGTTATTATGTTGTAACCTCACTTTAATTCTAGCACACGTGAAGCGAATTGAGCTCCCCCCCCCCTTTCCTCGTTTCAGTTTTGTTAATTGCCTGCTTTCTTCTTAATCTCAGTTTATTTGGAAAAACTGTAGTTACTTCCATCTTGGCTGTAATAAAAGTACCGGCAGTATTGCGTGTATTATTGAGCAGTTTGCTGTGTAAAGAGCATTGCAGACAAATCTTTTGACTTCCTTTTCCCAGTCCGTGAGTTCTTTTCATGATTTCAGCAAATGCCAGTAGATGGGGGAAAAAAAGGAAAAGAAAATCAACAATAACTGTTCCGACAAATGGACTACAAATTCATTGTGAGCGGTAGTTTACCAGACTTTAGCTCTCCCACGCCTGTGAAAACGTCTGTTATAGGATCTAAATCCCCTATCCCACCACAAGCATTGCAGTTCCCTCCCGACAGCTGGCTTATTTCTTAAGTCTACAGAAAAGAGGCACCGCCATAACCCGCCTTGTAACTCCTTGTATAAACATGTACACAGATGTATTGAAAACGGGGGGCTTAGGGGATGTTATAGACTAAGCTGTTCGTATAGGTTGCTGGATTAAGGTGAAGCCTTTCAAAAACGGAAGAGGGGAATGTACTGTCCCGTTGAATAAATGCGTGCAAATTTTCTTGTGGCATATTGGACAATTAGGTACTAGGTAGAATGTTGGTTTACAATAATCTTCATGCACTTTTCAGCGCTTATTAGGCATATCCTGTAGGTAAAGGGTATCCAATCATATTTTCATTGCCTATTGGGAGGTGTTGGACTTCTGCGTCCTGCTGTGACATAATTGGAGAATGGAATCTCCTCCGCCAACTGTAGAGTTTGAATGCCTGTCTGCTCTTATCTCCACGCTATGGGTTAACAATGCGTTTTTTTCCCCCGCTTGAGAATGCTATCGCCCTGACACCAGCGTAAACTTTAAAATAAGTGATATTGCATCACTAGTGCTCTTTGTGTTTGGAACGAACAACTATGGTTAGTTTCTCATTTTATCACTAAATTCAGTTGAAATTATGCATTTCCTAAAGACGTTGCCAGGTCTGTCGCCCTGATTAATAATGCATATAGCTTCCTTTACACCACTATTACCTATGCCAGAGTGCAAGACGCTTGAAACGGTTCCGAGAAACGCAAAGTTATTCCAGAAGACCTCGGTCTGGCAGAAAAAGTCCTCAAGAGGCAATCGCTTTCTCGTCTCCCAGGTTCTAAGAAACCGACACACAACAGTAGTTCAAGCTCGGAATTGTTTACAGCATGAGTGAACTGCTCATGAAACGGGAGGACTGTTCGACGACCTCTTTGAGAACAAGATCTTCAGTTACGACCAGCTGCTACGTAACCATTTCTGACCAGTCGCCCCTCTACAGTTCACTCGTCACCGTGCCCAATGAACTATGCAGCATTGGAGCTAGGTGTTGTTCTCGGATGATTCCAGGTTCTCCCTGAAATCTCCAGATGGTAGGAAAAGAGCCTGGAGACGATCTGGAGAGCAGTTCGCACAGTGCAAATTCTCCAAAAGGATACCATTCGGCGAAGGTTTCAGGATGGTGTTGGGTGATATGTCTATAGAGACCTGAATTGATTTTGTGTTCATCGAGAACAATGGCCTCAACACTCACCGCTATATGAAAGAGGTTCTCGCTGATCAAGTCCTTATGCTCCATTTGTTATACATGAATTCATATTCATGCTCGCCGTATCTTGACGACGCGACTTTCTAGCTCGCAGCCCCGACATCCAGGAACTCCCGATTGAACCCCAAGAGGAATGGAACAGTATACATAAATCAAAGAGATATCACAACTCTAATCGAAACTATGGCCAAGAAAATGGCGGCCGTAATTAAGGCTAGAAGGAGTGCATACCAGATCCTGAGCGTTTGTTTTGTATTTTTAGGGTGAACTTAAATGGTGTGTGTGCATCAATATCGCTTCCATTTTCAACGTTAGTGAAGTTGATTGGACAAATATTGAGTATAAAAGTTAAGTGAAATTTTTGACAAAAGTGTATATCTTTTGTTTATTACGTCGTGGTCTCAAAATTAATAAAAATAAGTTCAATAATGTGTAATCTTTAAAATGGTGTTTGCAATAGCATTATTTCTGGAATTACTAGGGAATTTACTTTTTTTTTTTTTTTTTTTTTTTTTTTTTTTTTTTTAAAGCACGACCGGTGAGTGTAGATAAGGAGTGTGCTCAAAGTGCGAAGAAATAGCAAAAAGAAAGATGAAGCTGCTTTTATTCCCTTCGTGCGCACTCACACTAGCCATCGTCAGTTGCATTAGCCCCGGCCCGTAGTTGATGACATGTTTCTGGAACTTTTTGACTAATAATAAGAGACTGGCATTCTTTTAGAACAAGGATTTAAAGCTGCAACAGCACAATGCAGTTGATTTTTGCCTTCTTTTGAGAAATTTGTTACTGAAACCTTAGGATTGATACAGAAAACATCAACCTTTATCAGTTAATTTGGGTGACAAACTATTTAAGAAGGTGAAGATTTCTTTTTTTTCTTTTTTTTTTTTTTTCTTCCATGTCGCGGTAGATCATCCGCATCGAAAACTGAGATGAATGGCTTAAATTGAAAGCACGGATAGAATCAGCTTAACACATAATAAAGAATAATTTGAACAAAAGGAAAGTTCAACCAATTTAACAGTGCTGTTTCGGGCGTACCAAATATTTTATGTCTTTCAAAAGAATGTTTTTAAAAATGAAAGCAACGTATCAAATTAAAAAGACTTATTTTAAAAGTACGTAATGGAATTTCAGTATTAAGACGATAGACTTAGATCAAAGCTTTCATTAACAAAGATTAATAAAATACGAGGGTGAGCCAGAATGTAATGCTTTCTATTTTCTTTCTCTTTAAATAAGTTCATAATTTGAGAAATTGTAATTTGGAGCAATTCTTCAAAATGTTTTCTATACTCCTACACAATACCTTTTTAGGCCAACAGATAGCAACACTGCGTCGTTTTAAAAAATGGCTGACATTGTTTGCGTATATGAGAGCGAGTTGGGTGGAATTCTGAACGTGGAAAGGGAAACACTGATTCGCGTTGACAAAAGGCTGAAGAATGTTTATGGGGATACAACAACAGCTGTACGGAAGCTGAAGGGCAAATACCAATGGATGATGAAAATGGGAGCATCCCCCGGCCTCTACAGGAACTCCACACAATGATCTGACCGCGGCTAACAACTGCCCAATTGTATCTCAAACTGAGTGGGTTAGCTCAGGCGGTAACGCCAGGGACTTTCATTTGAGAAATCCCTGGTTCAAATCCTTTGGGGCCGGCCATATATATTCCCGTGATTTTCTCTGGTCGCTTAAGCGAGTGCTGAGGTCGATTTTTCCTTTCGTTTTCACGAATTTTCCGCTCTTCCATTTCATATAATTTCATTATTTTGTTCTGTTACATGATCGAAAATGCCAGGGCCAGATGGTCTGGAGCGGTGTGACGGTGGCTTGCGCTTTGAAAGATTGCCTCGACGATTATATGGAAGAGGCTCTTCTGAGGGGCTATGGCTCCTTGGAGGGAAGGGCTGCGCTGGAATCGGGGTATTCTATCTGGAAGCAATGTAAAGGATCCCGTCAGATCCGTGCTTCACCGCTAGTTGATTCTAGCTGCCCGGTATCACCCTCACCTCACCCCTTTCACCCAGAATTGCCCCCACTGGGGAGTGTAGGCACAAATGGCCAGCCCTTGAGCAAAACTGAAATACCGAAATATCCTCCTCTGTTCTGAACAATCCAATCCAATTGTTGCTCATGCACAAGACAGTACCAATATTAAAATTTTATCAATGAATATGAAAGATGTGGCTATATAATGTGTGATTTTCACTTATTTTTCTTGTAAATTAAAAGAAAAAGAAAAGGTAGGAGGCATTACTTTCTGATTGACCGTGGTACATATGCCAGCGATTTCACTTTTCTTAAGCTCTAGCTAACATACTTGCATTTGTTATTTGAAGACATTTGTTTTCCTCATAAGCACGACGACCTAGGAACTGTGAGTAGCAGTTTTCAATAAGGAAGTAAACAATGGAAGTCACATGTGTTTCGCGATGAGTTGGACTCTAATTTACTCGCGGGTCTCTGGGTAACACAATGAGATTAATGTGAAATTACTTTCTATTCTCCAAAATCTACAGCATCGAAGCCATTTGCCCCATTTTCTCTCTTTTATCGGTGGTTTTCCTATCTTGGGAAATGGACCGAAAAAGAAAATTAATGCAGACTTGTCCAAGCCCGTTATCTTAATCTCGTGTAATTCCAGTAGAGCTAAAGCAAATCATTTTTACAAATGCGTGATGAACAGCAGTTTCATGATATTACAAAGTCTGATATAGAGCCTTGCAAAATAACTTGAATAATAAAGAAATACCCAGAAGGGTTTACTTTGATTCTAAGAAGAATGCGGTTGTCCATTTACTTCTGGAATTAAACGCGTGACTGTTAACCTCAGAGACCAGATAATCGGCAACACAAAATTAATAACTGGGAACATAATCAGCCCTACATATTGTTAAGTTATCCCGTCGTTTTACAGGCAATGCCTGGTGCATCGTCATTATTTGGGCCATGCCTTACCGATATTATGCTCTATTAGCGATGTAGGTAATGGGTTAGATCTCGCGGGAACGCAATGCTTTCTTTTCGAAATCTTTCTAGTTGTATTATTTTTGCGAATTACACTTGTCTTATCAGAAGTCTAATGGATGGGCTAATTCGACGTGTCAGATGAAGAGGAGCTTTGCTATTATAGTCTAACAGGATATGCAATGCTGTGAGGTATACAATCTCTAATGAAAATGAACATAAACGATTATGTTGCTCTGTATACAGTCTGCTAGAAACATTATGTAGAAAATACCCATATTATTCTACTTTTCAACTAGCGTTAGTTAATTTGTTCCTGCAGAGTCTGCTCATGCTCTTAGGAGATTATATCAAGAGAGGTTATCAGGTCAAGTTT
Source organism: Metallyticus violacea (assembly GCA_030762175.1). Classification (NCBI taxonomy): domain Eukaryota; kingdom Metazoa; phylum Arthropoda; class Insecta; order Mantodea; family Metallyticidae; genus Metallyticus; species Metallyticus violacea. Next base: position 38,565,041 of record CM060831.1, read on the forward strand.
GAGGTCTTACTGCGATTCGAAACTTGGTTAATCTTCTGAAACGAGGATTTTAAAATTAAGCAAAGAAGGTAATGTACAGTGCTCACAGAATAAACTCCACATGAACATTGCATACCTCTTGCAGAATCCCCTAAAAATATGTTCGCCATATGGGAATTTGCTACACTGCCATACGAGTGGCTACGAAATTAGGTTAGGTTAAAACCCTATAAAATTACTATGGTGCAAGATCCTATAGCCAGAAGTAGGTTTTGTGATTGGACTTTGACTCAAGAGGTATTGTCAGTACCGAAGTTCGAAAATCTTCTCCAGGGGAATCCCCTTTTATAGTCCCCCCAAGAAAAATGGGAATAAGGTGCGCAGTTAGTGGTGACAGAATAATATATATTTGTCTTCTTTTTCTGGAAAACATTAATAGTCATATATGGGCAAACCATTTTACTAAATTAACTGTGTAATTAATTCATTTTGCGTTCCCGCAGAACTTTTTGAGTGCATACAGACTATGATGCTCTGTAATCATCGCTGGATAGAGCAATTAGTAGCAACATAAATCCGCTCCATCTCCCGATCTAAGTTAAAGTATACACACTTCAGATGAACTGAAACATGGCATTCGTCAGGAGATTAATGACATTTCTGAAAGAGGACAATATGTTCCATGCTCTATGCTGGAAGTCTTTAAATGTGCTTTTTTTTTTTTTAATGATGTTTAATGCTCTTATTTACTACTGAGGCACCACAGGCGGTGACACTGATGATACATGATGGAATGATATATTGGGAAAGGATTTGTTAAGGAAGGAAACGTTCCAGGCCTAAGTTTAAGTTACCTTCCTGCATTTGCCTTTTATGAAGAATGAGGAAAAACTGAAAAAAAACCTTAGTCAGATAGGGCGGTCCTGGTGGGATTCGAACCTCAAAACTTCCCGCTCACGAGTCCGCGCCTTAACCTCGGCCACCCGTGGCGATTTTAAATGTATTGGTATTGTCTGTTAGTGCACAACGTGAACACTATTTAGACATTCTGTTGTGCTATAGGGATATACGTGTATTCATTAAACTTTTATGATGATGATGATTATTATTATTATTATTATTATTATTATTATTATTATTGTTTTATTTTAGCACTTGCAGAAACAAACACTAACTTTCAATTGAACATATTAATAGTATGTTTCATACATGTTCTTGAATATAGCGCGCGCGCGCGCACACACATACAGTATTTCTGTGTATTATTATTGTTGTTGTTATTGTTAAGCTTTCATTTGCATTTACTTTTTAATAGTATTTTGTATAGTTCCGTATTTAGCTATTTTAACACCTCACTTCCCTGAACAATGAGAAAAGTTTAAAAGTCCCCATTTACATTTCAGTCATTCGGCGATTGACCACCGCTATTTTCTTGCGCTGCTCAAGCGCTTTCCAATTTTAAAACTTTGATATAATATATTAAATAACTAATTTGGTGCTCACCCTCTTTCTAGTAGCTAATGGAAATGTTGCCCCATTTTCTCCGGTACGCAACTAACACATTCTCAGAATATCTCACTGATACGCATCGGTTTCCCAATGTATCTAATTTCGTTTCGAATGTTTATTTTAAGTTCCTCAATTCAAAAACCAAAAGATCTGGGGAACTAGAAGGGCTTTAATGGAAGCTCTTATTTCAAGTTTTTCTTCTGTTAGCACACGATGTTTTCCACTTTTTTTTCCGGTCAGTCACAGAACCTGTTTCATTAAACTTCAGTACTGATTTTAATGTTTTCGTGTTGAAACCAAGCTGCCAGGAAATTTGCGCCTAAATATCTGTTTCGTTCTGCCACATGTCTTTCTGTACTTGATGTATTCCTTAAAGCTGAATGTACGATAACCAGTGATTACTCTAATCACTACCACAATACTTCCACACTATTTAATAAAATCTCGCTCTTGACAGCACAACAAAACTGCCCTACTCTATCGAAATCCCTTTCGCAAATAATTGGAATAGAGAAAAATAGCGCCTCCGCGGTGACATAAGGGAATCTCAACGATTGGAGGGGAGTAGGTGCACTGATCGGCTGGTCTAAGTCAACTGTTCTCATTCTAAATTCTGTTACTGGTTTTTTTCTTCTAAATATTGCCCATATTGACTGCAAGAATTGCGAAAATTGAAACAGGGTAACAATACAGAAATGTGTAGTTACAGCTTTTACGGGAATGTATTATGTAAGGAAATCTGAATTTTGATAATACAAGTTTGCCCAATTGCTATTTCACAGGATGGACTCAATCATCCTGTATATTTGATAAACATTCACGAAGCAGGAAATCAATGAACTCAATTAGCAACAGGTGTTTTTATAATGTTTTAAGAGTTATTGCTTGCAATGTATTTGATGCATATGTCCAAAGTAGTAATACTATATAATGTGTAGGTAAGCCACCTGTGGTGCCTCAGTAGTAAAAACAGGCGTTAAATATCATTAAAAATGTTTAAAAGTTCTTAATGAACATAACTTTCTTAAATAGTTACATATTGCTTGACATATAATTTAAATATTACTACATTATATGCTGAATTAATTCAACAACAACAATAATAATAATAATAATAATAATAATAATAATAATAATAATAATAATAATAATAATAATAATAATAAAATGATAATAATTATAATGCCTTGAGCTTTCCCCCAAGTAGTTTTAGAAAAAATATTTTAAATTTTCTCTTTGCGAAAAATTGATTTCATTAAATTTCATTAATGTCAATATTAATTTTATAATCTCCCAAACTGACATGCAATAATTCAGGTACCTTTCACTACCTTTCACTTCCTTCCTTCCTCTTTTTTGTGAAATTTAGATCGATCTTTAAAGTGTCGATTAATATCATTCCAATGTTAATGCTCAAAGACTGGTACAGTTTCCAAACTGCTTATACTGCGCATGTTGTTAATATTGGTTGGGAACCGAAAGCAAATTTTGCGCAGCGCGAGCACGCAAATGTGGCCTTGGAACAGTGCGCTCGTATCACGTGATTAAATAATTATTATATTCCTCAGTTGCAACTCATTCACGGTAAGATTCATTCAAAGAAAGATTTAATGAAATCACTTAAAAATAGTAAACCTTTTCTCATTCTTGGGATATTTATCAGAATTTGTAGATAGCGAATTTATTATCAGCCATTCATAATTGCAAATGAGGATTTGCATCATGATTTGCTTAAAATGCTAAGAACATTTCGCTACTTTTCTGTTAGGGTACAGCACGCGATAAATAATAATATAGTAAACATAACATAGCTCCATTAAACGACACAACAAACAAGCATACCCTCACCAAATAATTAAGCTTTGTATTGCATAATATATATCATGTATGGTAGCATTTAATAGAAATGGTAGACAGACAAAGAAGTTTGTACACAATAAAAAAACCTGTTATAGTATTATTCTAAATAAAAGCATCAGGAAAAGAATGCAGTAAACGACTCCGGTCATATGAACGAGCTTCTTCTTCTTCTTCTTCTTCTTTGGTGCTACAACCCGAGATCGGGTCATGGCCAGCTGCAGAGACCCCTGCTTTCTCTACCTCCGTCTTACGACTTCGTTGATAGAGGACAGTACTGCAGGGGAGACTGTGATCAGAATGCCCTGCCTATTGCCGATTACGCGGCTTTCTAGATCAAGAACGCCACCTCTCCATCAGGCAACTACCCAATTATCCTCACGATGCTGGGTGGATATGAACATAAACCGAGACCATCGATCGACTACAGAAACTTGTTACACTAAATCAGAAGCGATTTGAGTATGAAAGATTCGATGCGCAAATATCAAGTTCATGCGCATGTGCGTGATGGTAATACGCGTTACAGATTGTTGTTGATTTTAACGTGTGCTTAAACGCGCATGTTCTTTCCTTCATAATTGAAGGGTCGAAATTTTGTTCGTGATTTTGGCACCCATGGGCGACCCGGGGATAGAATGTTAAAAGGGCGAGGTGGCTAAGTCATTTTTAACAATAATTAGACAAAAGAAAATAAGAGGTTTCAGGAAGTGGAAGAAAGTGGTTGAAGAAAGGCAAACGAGGGTCGCGTCTAATGAACAGGAATGCCCTGGGCACATTTTCTTAAAACCAAGCATCTTTATTCCAGAGGGGATCTCTAAGACGCACGCTTCCTGAAAGCCTGATTGCAAGCTCGGAGAACTAATGAAAGAATCTTTTTTGTCGTTTTTTCTTCTGCTTTTAACCTTCCAGCAACTCTTTAATGCAGCATAAAACGAATCTGAGTGCTGAACCTCATGCCATTGTGGTTAAATTTTCTTTTAGTAAGTGCTAGAAGTTATAAAGCATTTTGTAACTAAAGTGCCTTTTGCCTAATATATAGAAGTAAAAACCTTTTAACCTTTTAACTCGAGTATAAGAATGCGCAAAAGCATTGTATAAATATTTTATTTTGTGAGCTTAGTGCTATCCGCAATTTAAGGGTCCAGCTTTTAGACTTTCAATTTTCCACTTGAAAAGGGTACAAGCGTCTAGATTAAAAAACGCTGTATTTATATAAGAAAGCTACATTAGTACAAATAACCGGCTTCAAGAATAATACAGTACAACTTTATAACTTGCTATAATTCCATGCATACGAGGATCACTAGATACGGTTTGAGATATAATAATATGGCGATAGGCACGTCATACGAGGTGCAAGCCTGACATAGGAGGCCATGATTCATTGTTGCGATTTTCATGCTTTCTGATAATAGCATATTTCAGGAGTGTAAAAAGCCCATTTCCTTTCCGGCCCTGCCATTCACTTTTTGGAGAAACTTATTTAAAACAGAAGTGTTGCTTAATACAGCGAGATAGTAAAAAATGAATAACAGTATTTAAATGTTTAACTAAAGAAGATCTCTCACATGGTGATGGTAAACATCTGGACGGTGAGTATGGGTAATTCCTCTTCATACTTAACCGCGAAGGAGGTCAAAATATTAGCCCGTATAGCTAGAGTTATCCTAGTGTAAGAGTCAGGTCTCCTTTCACGGACGTCTGCGGAGGGCAGCGTGGAGAACCAAGCCCAATTGCAGTCAACTAGTTACCATGTTGTTCATGTCGGCCTGATGGCTCATTTGGCTAGTGCTAGTGGTACCAATGGGAAAGTAGTGGGTTCGCTTCTCCTAGCGGTTAACTTTTTTATTTATCTTCATAATTCGTCTATACTTTTCTTACTATAATAAATGTTATCTTTTTTTAGGGAAGACAACGCATATATTGCAATTTTACTTTTATTTCAAGAATGTTGCAAATTTGTTAGGTTAAGTTAGCTTAGGCTTAAAAAATGCAAAAAGTTATACTATTGACGTATAGGTTGTAAATTTTGGTTAGTATAACTTAGTTTAGGTTTTAAAAATTGCACAAGTTATATTGTTAAGGCATAGGTTGCAAATATAGGCTAACTTAGTTTAGCTTAGATTAAAAAAATATGTTTTCACAACTTATTCTGTTAAAAACGTTTGCCTGTTCCCGTATCAATTATTTCCTTTGCGTTTTACATTGCAGTTTTCCATTTAATTTCGCTGTATGCTGAATGTGATTAACATGAAAGCTTTTATTCCCCCTCCCCCCTTCCTCTATTGCTTGTTTCTGTGCGTTACGGCTGTTATATCCGCCTGTATTTGTTGAAGTCAAGTTACAACTTCGCATCGATACAGTCATTCCTTCGTTTTCTCTGCTACCGTTCGTGAAAGGGAGCGTGACTGATGCACAAGCACGATTCTAGCTCTACGGGTAAGTGCCAAAACTATTTCGTTTGGGCAGAGAAAACCTGAAGATAACCGACGTGAGGGCATGTGTTGTAAAACTGTTAACACTAACTCGTAGTTATCACGCTGTCTAGACCGCCACGAGTTGCCGAGGTCGTTAAGGCGCGGACTCGTGAGCGGAAGGTCTAGGGTTCGAATCCCACCAGAACCGTCCTCCCTGACTGGGTTTTTTTTTTTCAGATTTTCCTCAGTCCTCATAACTGGCAAATGCTGGGGAGGTACCCTAAACTTAGACCTGGAACGCGTCCTTCCTTTAAAAAAATCCTTCCTAATTTATCATTTCATCTCATGTATCATCAGCGTCACCGTCTGTGGTGCCCCAGTAGTAAAAACGGGCGTTAAACATTACGCAAAAAAAAAAAAAAAAAAACCGCTGTCTAGCTTTCACAAATCTCTTCACCGTTTGTTCACTTTCCCTCTTATCGTGACTGTCACCTCATAATAATATAGCTGTACCTAATGGTCCTTGTATTGATAATTTCTTGTTATAACCACATTAATATCTGAAAGTTAATAGGTTAACGTATTTTAAACATTTTAAGATCAGATAATCTTTTCCTCATATTTTATAGATTGTTAAACTTTTCAAAATAGCCGAAAGGGACCATTTATGGCTCAAAAGTCAAAACTTACATTTAGTTACCGAAGCATGATGGCTCAGGACTTAATTCTTGGGGTGGTTCGGGAGATTCCGGTTTCAAACACCTTTGGGTCGACAGTGTTAATCTTAGGTTTCTCGGTGTTTTCCCCTGGTCAGTTAGGCGAAATTTCCACTGTACCATTCCGTAATTAGTTTCAAGAGTTGAGAGTGTCAGGCGAGGTGAGCTGGCACTTACGAGGGTACGTACACAAGTTTCTGGCCTCGCCGATAGGTATTATCACCTCCACAAAACCCTTATCTGCTGTCATACCTTATCTGTTAAGTAAATAATTGCAGCTGTAACTTCCGCTTCGCTGTGTTCAAATATAGTTGCATGAAGAAGATTGTGGCATGTTCAAAATGCAGTTTCCAGCTGTTATTAAGTTCTTCACAAAAGAAGGAATTACTGTACATGAAATTAAACAGCGAGTGGGCGGTGTGTATGAGGAAGCATCCCCCTCATATACTGTCGTAAAAGATTGGGCCAAACTTTTTCAAATAGGTCGAGAAATCATTGAAGACGAAGAGCGTGCAGGTCAGCTCTTGGAGGTGCTCACTCCTGAAAACATCGATCGCTCTTGTGGAAGGAGAAATTATGGAATACCGGCGGCTCAAAGCTATAGAAATAGCATCACAGTTGGGCCCTTCTAAAACACAGTCCTTCGAATTATTCATGAATATTTAAACATGAATAAAGTTAGTAGAAGATGAGTGTCTAGACTTCTTTTCTCGGTCCAAAAGTAGCAACGAGTCATCTGTTGTCAGGCATATTTGGAGTTCTGCCGTGGAGACGAGAGAAAAGTTCTGCAAACCATTGTTACAGGATACGAAACTATGATCCTCTACTATGATCCCTTATCCAAAAGTGAATCAATGCAGTAGCATAAATGTGGCGAAGCACCGTCTCTAAAGGCCAAGGTTACTCAGTCAACCAAGAAGATTATGGCCACAATCGTTTGGGACTGTGAAGGAATGCTCTTCGTTGACTTCAAGGAAAGGGACCACACAGTAAATGGGGAGTATTATGCTGGTTTACTGCACAGACTACTGCTTCCATCAAAGAGAAAAGGCGAGGAAAGCTGAGTGGTGGTGTGCGCCTTCTTCACGACAACGTGCCTGTGCACACAGCTCTTGTTGCAAAGGAAAGTTTGAAGAAATGTGGCTTCAAGGAGATCGACCATCCACCCTACAGTCCAGTTCTAGCTCCCAGTGACTGTTTCCTCTTCTCAAAACTCAAGAAGGACCTTCGAGGAAGGAAATTTAAGTGTGACGAAGAAGTGATGGATATAGGTTATGCCCATTTTGCAGACAAGACTTCTAACTATTTTGGGGGGGGGGGGAGTTTGAAATGTTATTTCAAAGACGTGAGAAGTATATTGCAATAAAGGATAGCTATTTGAAAAGTGAAATATAGTTTTTGTCTTTATCATATCTAGAAAATGGTTAGGCCGGGTACTTATGGACCTACCCTCGTATGTGTCGTGGCTGTGAAATATTATGCATTTAAAGAGTTATTTATCGAAATTTACTCTTTCTTTACCTTATTAAAATTTCATTCTAAACTCTTCCGTGTGCTGTCGGTGATTCCTGAATTCTTGTCTCCTTTAAGTTTGATAAAAACGTGTTAAGTTCAATATTTCCCACTCTAATTTAAAAACACGCGCGGAAATAAATAGCATATTTTTGCAACAAGATATACAACGAATGTGAGAAAACATGTTCCCGGCTTCTTGCATCTTTCCATGGATAAATGTTTTTGTGCATTATCTAATGGTTCTATTTTTCAACTTTAAACGATATTGCTGTAACATTTTAAACATGGTGAAAGGTATCTCTTTCTAGCAAATTAAAAAGATAAGTAAAATCAAAGGAGGGAGAGAAAACTAACAATCCTGCGCGATGAAAGGTCAGTTCTATTTTAATAAAAACCCCTGTACTGTTGCTAGGTCATGTGTATGAAACGAGACTAACCGAATCATGTCCACCAAAAGTCATACGCTTTAGGGAGTTTGTAAAGGTGTATTGTGAAGGAAATATGCAATGGCACAGCATTGCAAATCGATGACAAAGAAATCATTTCAATAGCTAGCGATTTTCTGAATATGCGTAAGAGACTTATTTCATTAGCTGATTTCCCTATTCATGTCCAACAAAAGATGTTGTTCCAGCTTTTCCCTCAAAGACCCCTCCCCCCAAAAAGAGGAAGAAGAAGAAAGCACAAAAAATTATAAGAGGCACATAATGATGGCTAACGAAGTTTTCTTATACGAAATCGGTGCAGTAAAAGCATTGTGTTCGCAATTGTGCTACTTTATCTCAAGAACAAGTAAGGAGCTTAATATGACATAAACAACAAATGTAAGGTATTAAAAGGAACATGGAGATTTTATTTTAGATTATTTCAAGCTCTTGTTCAATTTTAGAGTTTTCGTGGAGAGAGAGAAAGAAGTTTAACAAAATGTGCGTTTAAATGCAGTATTTTAGTATAAGCGCATGAAACTGTTTTGCCAAATGCTGCAAAAACTGTTCTATAGCGCTGCTCTATTCAGAATAGTGAGATATTTATATAATATTGCTTTAAAAATATTGCATTGAAGTTTTTTTCATCAAGAAAATGCACCCATACACACGCCTCGGGTTAAGTTGAATCAATTATTCTGAAATGTGAGAATAATTAGAGATGAGTTCTCGAACTGAATAGGCGTCGTTTGGAACAATACATTTATACTTTTGGGAGCTAGAGAGACGCATGCGGGAAGAAGGCTTTATCTGCCAAGTAAAACATTACTTAAGAGTCAGTCCTTCTTTTTGCTAGACTAGATCAGAATATTTACAGTGAACAGTTGGACGGTATCAACACATTCCTCTGACTAGCCATCTCTTCAGCTGCCAGCAGTACATGAGATTGATACTTTTTCGACACTTTGAGAATACATTAATATTGTCACCAGTAATATTTTAAAGTGGTCCGATTCATAAGCTTCTAACAGCAGGTATCAAGAAATTGGGTGCGCTTCTAAGCCCGACCCTATAATAAAAACAGTCCCTTTCCTTATATTTATGCAGATCATGTGTGTATGTGCGTGCGTGTATAAAATTAACAATAATTATAATAGTAGAAAAGGATAAAACACTACGAAAAAGTCACACTTGAGATCGCTATATTTCGGACTCGTGGAGTCCTTCTATGGCTAGAAGATCAGTGAGACAAGATTTGTCTTCTTGCCATAGAAGGACTCCACGAGTCCGAAATATAGCGATCTCAAGTGTGACTTTTTCGTAGTGTTTTATCCTTTTCTACTATTATAATTACTGTTAATTTGTTACATTGTTAATAGTGTTACTTTATTTTTATTTTTATTTTATATATATTGTGTTTATCGCCCGTTTTAACTACTGAGGCATCACAGGCGGTAAAACACTGATGATATATAAGATGAAATGATAAACTGGGAAATGATTTTTATAAAGGAAGGAAGCGTTTCAGGCCCTAAGTTTAGGGTACCTCCCTGGCATTTGACTTTTATGAGGACTGAGGAAAATGTGGAAAAAAACTCAGTCAGGGAGGACGGTTATCGTGCGAATCGAACCCCAGACCTGCTGCTCACGAGTCCTACCCTTAACAACCTCGATCACCCTTGGCAGTACAGATTGTATAGTGACAGTATGCATCAGCTATAGAATTCTTAAAAAATCTCGTATTAGGACAATAAAACTTAGTACACTGAAGTTTTAATTGCATCTTCTCGAAAGTACGTTTCATTTTTTGCAGGTACAGAGAAACCACGCTGTGCCTACTCATTTCTGATCAACAACAACAACAACAACAACAACAACAACAACAACAACAACAACAATAATAATAATAATAATAATAATAATAATAATAATAAAGAATTTTGGCAAACACCTCATTTGATCTTTTAAACTATCTAACAATTAATAACTTATAAGAATATAGAGTCTACTCCTTCAGCATGAAAACTGATTTTGTGCATATTATTGCCTACTCATTATTTTCAAGTCGGTTATTAAGTGACAAAAGAGGTGCATTTAGTGATCTACTTCTTTCGGGTAATATGTATGAAATTTAGAACTAATTTCAATTGAATTCTGCGAGTGATAACTGCACCATTTGCCAGATTTATAAAAAGAGTTTTTGTTAGATGGAACATCTCATAACACTAGCAACCTAAGGAATCACGATCTCTATTCATAAATTTTTTTTACTGAATTCGCGGTAATAAAGTGTAAAAGGTGAAGAAGCGCAGTGGAGGGAATTTGGAAGTCATTGTACTCCTTGTCGTTATCAACATTATGCTACTCGAACATGAGTCCACCTACACTTACACCTTTATAGACAGTAAATTTAGATTTAAACCAGGGGATAATCGATAAAAGCTAACTACCAGAAAAATGCCATACATGATATGCAAAGATAATCGGTAATTTAGCACTGTCGAAGAAGATAGATTTAAGGAGTTGGTTCAACACTTTAAACTACTATAGTGACTTATTGGTATACTTGTTAAAGGTATCTTAATAAATACACTCGGCGAGTTAGGAAATCCAGATCTATTTGTTTAATATTAATGATCCTAAATTGTATAACGTGCATTTTTATTTTATTTGATAAAAATGTGAATGTATTGAAGTGTAGTGTACCAAGACTAAAACATGTGCGGGTATAAAGTATCGAGGAAGTTTGATATCGATCCACCTCTAATGAAAATACAGGAGTATTGCGATATTTGAATTAAAATAACAATAATAAATAATTTGGGAATTAAATGTTTTAAGAGTGCACATCTATCACGTAAGATATACGCTTTTTTTAAGGTGGAGGGAACCTAAATTCAATTTGCCTTATACTCAAATGATTTGACATGAGTAGGTTTAGGACAGAAATCAACCTGTACAAGATTCATTGTACCGTACCCCAATACTGCAATGCATAATTTATTTCCCATATAAAGTTTTTCTTTCTTTAACATTTTAATTCAGTTCAAAACAAAGAAAATTTCGTGCGGACATTACATGCCTTATTCGCTTTGCTGTGCGGTTTTTAATAGAGAGGTATACGCCTTTAATTTCGTAATTTGTAGCAATGTGATACATTAGAACGTCGATTACTGGGACCTCAGTTATTCGAAATGGCATATAGCGGAACTAACATTTTTTCCATTGAATGTTGAATTCATTATTTTTTAAATATACGGGAGATGCATTATTTTTCTGTCATTCTGTAATAGAATAGAGAAAAATTCTAGCTATCAGCAGTAACAATAATGAAAATTTAGTAAACAGCAAGATTGTTATAAACCTACCTGTTCTACAGATAGGCGGAAAGTAATTTATTAGCTATAGACTTGTTAATATCAATGGAATCATAATGGAAATAGTGTATAAAATGACTCATTGAATAGAATTTGAGCTTTCGCGCGTTGAAAGTACAGATGGTGGCCGAGAGGGGGACACGCGCTACAATAACAAAGATGACTGAACGCCCATCTGTTAGCGAGAGAGAGCGCAGATTTGTCGCACGGTATGAAGTGTGGAATTCCATTGTTGTTATTAAGAGATCACAATTGTCATTACTGAGTGAACTTGATCCCGATAAAAGGTGGTGTCGTCCAAAAGTTAACATATAGTGCGGAATGACGGCCACAAGCCTCATCGGGCCATATCTCCTTCAAAAGACTGTGGACTGCATTCCCAGCCGTTTGGAGAAAGTAGTAGACGCCACAAACCTCATCGGGTCATATCTCTTTCAAAAGACTGTGGACTGCATTCCCGGCCCCTTGGATAAAGTAGTAAACGCCGCAGACATTGAAGTTTGAGACATTATATTCTTTTGGAAAGTCTTAGTGCAAGTTGCTTCCTAATGTCAATCATATTACTTCAATTAGCCTGGTCAGTAGGGACAGTTTATTTATGTTACATTCAACTGTCATTTATTTATGCGGTGCATCAGAGTTCGGTGAAGAAATCAACATCTCTGCAACATCTTTAGCACATATTTAGTGTTTATAGATCGGATGTGAGTTTATAAGTACTTATTAATTTATTCTTTATCCATTAACTTAGACACCCTCAGATATTCATAATAATATGTCAAACAAGAAATAATTTCTACTCAGTCGTTGATGTACGAAAATAACAGTAGCAGCGCTGATAGTGCCAGACCAAAGCGATAACACTAGACACTCTGTCAAATGGGAAGGTCATTAAGGTTTATCCCATACTTTTACATAGCTTAACAGCTCTGTGTTTTATAGCTCTCGTGTTCTGTTTATTTTTTGCTGAAGTGTTTGTGCTTTGTGGGGCGTGCAATACACACTGCTGTAATAAGATTGTGGGTGGCAGGTGTTTATTATTCTTCACATCGTGGCATTGGGTCCTCGATTAAACAAGATCATTTGCCTAACAACAGATACAAAGTAACAAATTTAAACCGTGTAGAAAGATGAGACGGTGATTTTTCTCTAGTACTGTCATAAATACTGTTACAAGATTTTAGTGAATTATCTATAAAATATTTTAATATATACACGTCATCAATTGTCTCCTATTCATATTTGACAGAAATTGAGCTTGGTGACACCAACGTAGCTCGCTCCCCATCAAAGTATTACTGAGGCAGGATGGTGGCTTCTCAAGATCTTCCTACGAAATAAAGGTATAAGCTCTGTCATTTTGATGTTTGTATATCTTATTTCATTATTGGATCATTTCTCTTCAGAGAGAGAGAGAGAGAGAGAGAGAGAGAGAGAGAGAGAGAGAAAGAAAGTTATATTAGCGTGATTAGCAATAGTTGTCCTTTGCATCTCAAAATCCCCTGTACTGCTTGCAGTTCTCCAATTAAAATATCATTACTGCGACTAAATGCCGTCATCCCAGGTCTTGTCTAAGCACTCTGGGAACTTTCATCTCAGAGCCCATCCTCTTCGAGTTGTTTTCAGCCCAACACATGCTGCGCTTTTACAGTGGTCCTCAAAGTGCGCTGTCTTCGTGTTCTCGGTCATAATAGTATCGATCTCATTGAGGCTTTAGATGGTGCGGTACACAAACTTCCCTTGGTGATTTTACAACTCTATGAAGGGCTATCACAGTAACACGTTTTTCATAATCTCCCCAGAAACAAACTCTTTTTGCTGCACCTAAACCCAACAATGAGAATAAAATATCTGGCACAGTTCCTTTTTAGCATTTTAACAGTATCACCAGCTTAGACAAACCTTAAAATATCATGAATTGTTATTTTAGCTTCTGTTATCCTAACAATCAAATATTTGAAATATAGCTCGTCACAGTTATACTGTTTTTGAAAGTTGAAGTTTGCGGCATGAATTATTACACTATGTGAGTTTAGCTTAATATTAGAGTACGAGACGAGGTAGGGGACACTTCTGAGAGGAAGCGAGGGAGACAAGGAAGACACCGGGTCCCTAACGTGTTCCAGATCGAGAAACACTAGTCCCAGACCGCGAGAGTCACTACTGTCTCCCACATCGGCAAACCCCAAGGGGGTCCGGACAGAAAACTGTCTCCGTCGCCCTACCATTCAACACAGAACACTTCGCCTTGGAATTAAAATAAATGAAATGGAAGGATGGAAAGGAAATATCCATCCCTAAGTGACCAGGGAAAACCACGAAAATGTTTTTTTCCAAAATCAGGATTTAAACCCATGCTGGTCACCACTTTCATTTAGCTTAATATTATTTCACTTTTTGGCAAAACAACCAATTATCTCACCGTTAGTGTTTCTAAAATGATAGAACTTAATTCCCGCTTTTTTTGTCTTTTCTGCAGGTAACAGTGAGCGACAATGGAAATCCACCTTTGTCATCCACCACAAGAGTAGTGGTAACAGTGAGTGACATGAATGACCATGCACCAGAATTTGAGCAACTGTTCTACAAGGTGACCATACCTGAGTCAAACAGTTTGGATGCACCACTGTTTCAGGTAAGACTTCCTTAATCATATCTCTTTCTCCTCAAGGGCTGACATTGGTTTTCTTAATCTTACCATTTTATATTTTATACATTTTGGAAATTAAAATAAAATTGCACTGCAAGCAAAGTCTTTGTGCAGGTTCATAGAATGCACAATCATAGCAGATATATAAGCTTAATTAAGTATAGGAAAGAACTTAAATAATATGAATATTCCTCAACTATATTAATTAAGAGTTTGTTTCTGCTGTTCTAAGGTATTATAGTGGAATTAAAAAGTTGACATTTACTTAGCTCTTATTTCTGTATGTGCAACATAGAGAGCAAAGTTGGCTTAGAATCATTTGTTTGGTTTTATGGGTTGTATTTATTAATGGGCATTTTACTCTTTTTCTGCTATGAAAGTTTTCCAGATAATTCTGAACTAACATTTAAGTTTAAATACTAACTCTTAACACAGTTTTTATGGTACTCTACTTACTATTTCTCATAATGTGTTTGTCCATTATTGTTTTTGGATTTTTTCTCTTTCCTTCCATATGCATTTAGCTTGTTTATACAGCAATTTTTTTCTTTCTTTCTTTTTGTTCCTCCCTCTCATTGTGCTGTTGCGTGTTTGGGTAATGAAAAAATAAATTATGTTTTTCACTAAGGTGTACCAATGTCAGTCCTTTCGTCTTGTTATAATACAGTCAGTTTCACACTTGTATACCACACTAGCACTCTTGGCATGAATTTATGCTCATACTTCACTCTTAACATTTTACACCATTTTCCACATTTTACACTAGTACTGTAACAAAGAACACTAATACTTGTCACATAAAGCGTAACCTAAATTCATTAATAAGCTGCTTCTCGGCGCTTGAAATAATAAATAAGTAGATAAAATAATTTCTAATGTATAAAATATATGAAGCAAGTGCATGTCTTTTACACAAATAAGATACAATATAATGTTTTCACATTTCAACTGTTTCATTCAGTAACTGTGGTACCACATTTTGAGTGTCCAAGTTGTGTAATACATCGGACAATGCTGCCCGCTCCAGATAGGCATTCTGACTGTTGGTAATACAGTTTCTTTGTGTTGCAGTTATTTTTTTGTGTGTTTGAGCACTGCCTCCATTTTCACTTATTTTTAGTAAACACACAAATGTTGAAGAAGAAAATGCACTGAATGAATCTGTCAATACCAACTGCTTGGCTGATAGAAAATATACACTTTTTTGTATAATTTTGTATCAGATATGTCCTAGAATGCTATTTCTTTTATTTTATGTGTTAGTTTTTGCATTTAGGTAGTAGCATTGGGCTGTGCAGATTTGCAGCTCTGTGTTTATTTTTAATTTAGCAGTTTAGAATTGCTTAAGCAGATTAAAGATTTTTTCTGCAAAGAAAGCACACAAAAATAAAAATTGTGCTGCAAAAATAGCCACATATTTTACACATTCTAGGTTCATTTTTTCTTTTAACAATATAAATAATAATAATAATATAAATTTTGTTTATTAAAATCTACTCTATAGGTAATACATAAAGTAACAAAATATTTATAATGAAAACAAATAAAAATATTATAACATTAATTTTTACCAATATAATGCTTATTTACAGTTAAAATTATGAGCTATAATTATTCCAGCACTTCACTGTTTTTAAAACAAAACCTAAAAATGTTCAATCCAAAGACTACCAATAAAAATATAAACAATTTTATATCTTTGATATGAAGAAGGCAATGATCCAATCCCCCAGTTCAATTCCCTTTTGTGTTAAGTCATTCCATAAATACTTGTGTTATTTCTTATGAACTTGCATCAACAATGGAAATCAGGTATACAAGCATTTAAAAAACTGTGCTATTTACCTTCAAATGCCAAAACCAAGTGGGTGTAGTGGTTTGTTCTTAATCTGCAAATATCAATTTTGGTGGTCTCTTTCTAAAATAGAAGTGAGTAATGTAGCTCTAAGTAAGACTAGCACAAGAATGTCGTGCAGAGCTATCAGAAATATTGAGTGTTAGTAAGTCAGTTGCCATTTAGCACTCAGTGGATATATGATCAATTATTGATTTTCATTTGCATATTTTTCTATTCTCTCCTACCTTTGGTTCCTATATCTAGATCTCTTCGCGTAGTGGCATTTGGAAATGAATAGTGCAGGATTTCAAACATATTTACCTGGTAATGCATTGTGGTGCATGTTTGAAAGAAGTAGCACAGTTGTCATGATGCATGAAATAAATTTTCATATTTGGAAAAGTGATGTTATAAATTATCCAGTATTGCCATAAATACTGTAACAAATTTTTGAAAGAACTGCATCGTGTATTTTGTGATTAGCCGTCACTTATAGATGGGGAGAAATAAAAATTTACATTTATGAACCACATTTTCACACATTGACATGTGGCCACAAGTTTGGATTTCATAGAAATCTCAACAGCCTCTAGCACCCGATAATCCATTTGTAATGTGGTCCCATTGAGATTTTTCTTCAAATGTCTCAAAATATGAAAAACATTTGAAATTAGATCTAGCCCGTAGGAGAAGTATTTTAATATTTTATACAGAATCAGTCCTTGCTGTTTTGGTAGTATGAGGCCAAGCATTGTCAAGCAAAATCCCCCTTTTGTCATTAAATTCTAGAGAGTTGTTAATAATGATACATCCAAGAGTTGCAAATGTGTTCTTACATTGATATTTTGGTCCTACTCCAAATAGGACACTGAACCCCAATAATTATTTAGTTTGACTATCCCTGCATATTTTTCAACTTGAGCCTCCTTTCTTTCTTTTTTTTTTTTTCTTTTTCTTTCTTTTTCTTTCTTTTCTTTCTTTTTCTTTTGTTTTTTAAGGTGACTCAAAATGATAATCTCATAACTGGTCATTGGGCACAGCATAATATAGGAGCTCTTCACTACATCCAAACTTACATGAGAACTATGTAAATACTACCCATGGTTAATATCTGACTGTAAAACAAGTTTGTTTATTAGTGTTTTTCCATTCTCTTGGGCAATCATCAACATAGTGAGTTGTGTTTGGTGTGATAGCATTTTACTTCATAGATCCGCACTTAACAACCAACAACACTAGTCTTAACAGCTGATTTCCTTAAGCAGTTCTATCCATATATTGAACCATTTTGCAGTAGTTTTCAATAGAAGTATTTAAATAATTAATTATGGCACATTGTTCATATCTCATAGCTTCCATCTTACTTGTTATTTGTTCAAAGCAACAATGACACTGATACCTGCCAACTACTAAAAAGTACCATAAACATCATGACCATTGATCCTAAGGTAGCTCTGGGTAATTTCAGTAGTTAGCCTATACAAGGTACAGCCAGCTGTCATTTATTTGCATTCAGCTTTTTTCATTTTATGTAGCAAAATATGGGACTTCTGAAACATTTTATCACAATATGTAGCACTCAGATTAACAAAGCACACAGTCTATTATAATATTGAAAAAAGTGCTCAAAAGTCCTTTTACTTCAATGCTCTACTCTTCTTGTATATATAAAAACGTATTGTGATGTATCTATCATAATGCTCATATATATAAAAGCAAATTGGATGCTTATGATAACAATATACTGTAAACATTCATTTATCATTCATCAGTGTTTTAATGAGTTCAAATTGTATTCATATAATTCATAACTTTTGACAGAATCATTTTTTTCATGAGCACATATATATGGCTGGTCATATGGGCTATAAATATGAAGCATTTCAGAACACTTTATGCATGCAGATTTTAAAATTTAATTTAAAAATTTGAATATCATTACAGATAACATACATGCTATTTGTGAAGTGCTGTAATCAATGCATTGATTTGGACCTGTGGAGATAATTTCTCAAAATTGTTTTGAAAATAAATTAAATTATAATTGCTTTGCTCTATAGAGCAGAAGGATATTAAATAGATAGTTTAATGATATGACATTTCTACAGCGTTATTTTACAGTAATTCAATATTTCAGTGCTATATATTAATGTAATAGTTTGAAATGTGTTATTTTTTGATTTATCAGTGCTGTATTATTTTTTTTTGTTTTTTTGTTTGTTTTCTTTTTTTATAATGTCTTCTATAAAAATAACCCTCCATATAAGGCATTTCTGCAATTGTATTAAAATTAAAAAAATAGAAAATAGCAATATTTAACTAAAATATTGCAATTAGCAGCATTAACTTTTATACTAATTATTTATGTAGAAAGAAACAAATTTATTAAAAGTTTATTTACTGAATGACATGAATTAAATTTCTCATAGCTTTATCTTTTTAAGCATATATCTACCAAAATAAACAATGACATCCTAACTAACCTTAATAACTTTCATTTCTGACAATAAAAAATGGAGAAAAGGGGGTGAAAAATTAACCCATTTATTAACACAATCAGTCTACCAACAGCCAACCAATGTCATACCATTTAAAGCAAGCTTGTGTTTACGCCTTACACAGAATGGCACAGAGGACCTTGAGCTTGCTGTTGATATTCTTGAAAACGGCACATGGGAGACATTTGATCCCGACACCTTAACAGGAGATGCAATTTTAAGGGTAAGGAACTCAGTAAATATGTGCCAGGGTATTATATATATATTGCAGCATTCTTTGAACATGATTGTTTTGGAGTTTTGCTTGAGCCTTGATTGTGTGCATTAAGTCATTTGATGCTAGTAATATTTAATTGTGTGTTTTATGTGTATTTGTGCAAAGCATTTGGCATGTAAGAATGCAATTGAAGCACTGTTATGATGTGGAATGCATCAACCAATAGCTAACTGTAAGTGCATCTCCCATTATTTTAATATAATTGCATCACAATTTGATCTGTTTCTTTCTGAGAACTCATCTCTTTTTATATAAATGTGGTGTGTGCAACTTGTTAGGTTAACTGGTAAATATGCTTTTCTGTTATATTCTGTATGTGCTCTCATTCCTATGTTTTAACAATCTGAAGTTGAACTGAGCTTTTGAAATGGTGTGATCTGCAATTCAATCAAAATTAACTTCGTAATATATATTTTTGGTGAGGTTTTTGCCAGTTTTATATATCAGATACCTCTTCTAGTGCCTACAAATAATATTTTATGTATCTGGAATAGCAATGGTGAAAAATGTCAGTAGTCATATAATTTTTGCTTCTAAACGTAATAGAATTTAAAATATATTAGTAGAAAACTTCAAGAGTAGTGACACTGTTATTCTCTATTATTTGTGTGTGTGTGTGTGTGTTGTTTAAATGAAATGATAATCCAGCAGTAGAACTGAATAGCAAAGGTAAAACTTGCTTTAAGATTGCATTGCATTTTGCTGAAAGTGGGTGTAAGGTGTTCTCTCATACTTTTAACTTCTTTATATTAAATTTTTACATCACTTCCTCTTAAAATGTTTAAAATACTCTTCAGAACACTGTACATCAGCAATATTTGTACAATTACATAGTTTCCTTTATTTAAGAGCAGTTTGGATCATATTTGGCTAGCATAAATTTTAAGCAGTTTCCGAGCCACAATGAATATATATGCCATTTACTAACACAATTATGTTTGCATATAGTTTACTCAAAAAATGATTCATTTGCTTACATTTAACATAAAATTAACTCAGTACTAATGGTTTTAATTCTGCTTCCTTTGAACTTCAAAACACAAGTAGTCTGAAGCCTTTATATTGTAATTGTAAAAGTAATCACTTAAAAATAAATTCTTCTTCAGATATTTTAAGGGTATATGGACATATTGGCATGGTAATATTTCATTAATTTATATCTTAGTAGATATAGAGAAAAGTTTTGCAGCAGTAAAGAAATTATTATACATGAACACTGTGTTTAAAATTCAGTCAGATCAGGAATTGAATTTTAAAGGCTATTGTTCTTAACATCTCTTTATTTGAAATTCTGCAGTTTTACAATATTGCAGATTAAAATTTTTAAGTTGTAATAATTACACATTTTATTTTCTAAATTGCTAAAATATACATTTATATCTTGTAAAATTAGATTTTTGTATCTTATATGAATACTTTTGAATTTCAAAGATGCATTGATTTTTTTTCAAACTTAGCTTTATAGTACCTTGAAAATAGAATACTTTTGTTGCATATGTTTTATTTCATAGTTAAAAAAAAAAAGTAAATTTAACAATGTACCTGGCAGCAAATGTTTAAGCCTTTTACACTGTTATAGAGGAACTTTTTTAAACATATTGCATGCTTATTAAAAATTTGAATTGTCTGTTAAAATATAACACTATAGTAAAATAAATGGTAAGGAATAAATAATTTTCTGTATGAAATGCTACTTCACATAACACAACTAATAATTAACCTGTTAATTCATTTTTATATTAGAATAATTCTACCCACTTTCAGCACAATTAAAACAATGGCTAACAAGGTATTCATTGCTGTTGAGGCATTAACAAGGTACTAATTATTTTAACAGGTTTTAGCATATGACAAAGACATAGCCCTTAATGGTGATATACAATACAGTATCAAATCTGGACGTGGAATTGGAAAATTCAAGATACATCCTAAAACAGGCATTGTGTACTCTCAAAGAGGATTTGCTGCAGGACAGGAATATGATTTAAGGGTAAGTTGAAAGACACAAAGTGAGCTAATTATTTACTATTATGTAAATGTAGAAATTCTATTGGAACACAGATGTTCTCATATACTTTGCATACTTTATAAAGCAGGTGTTGATATACATTAGTTTTTCCTAAACATTAAGTAAAATTAGTGACTTTAATGTCTATAGTGTTTTTGAAAAATGTTCAAAACACATACTTTTTGTTTAATGCTGTAGAATGTTTTAATTAAATTTAATCACATGAAAAGATGGTAAGTGTATGTGATAAGTTCATTTATTATACTCATAAAAGCTGCATCCTCATTAAAATATGACTTGAGTATTAATTGTGAAAAAATTTAAGTGTATGAAAATTATAATTTCTTTAAATGATTTTGTGACCAAGCTGCAGATGTGTACAATATGGTGATATAACTCCTTGTTATTCAGTGGTTAATGTTAAAGATATAATCACTTCTATATTGTTTCATTGCCAGAAAATAGTCAACACACATACTTAAGTAACATAAATCTAGTAATAATTTTATATTGTTACATAATATTAACTACATTCATCATCTTTCATATGTTAGCTGTGTGGGAGTGGACCAGAATGGTATTAACGAAATGCATTCTGAAAAAAATTGTTCAAATTCAAAGGAAAATATTTGAATGTATAAACACTAATGGTAGCACCTTTTCAGGACACTGCAACAACTCTGTAAAATCCCTTTAAATGTGCTTTTGATGCCTGAATTCTTTTCTAAGCATAACACTAAAGAGAAAAGAGGTCTATTATTATTATTATTATTATTATTATTATTATTATTATTATTATTATTATTATTGTTGTTGTTGTTGTTGTTGTTGTTCCTACTAGTTTATTTATTTATTTATTTATTTATTGTCAACAGACTCATTACCAGTGTCTGATATTGTCAAAAATAATTCACAAGGAACAAATGATTTACAAAGTACATATAAAATACCTCATTACATTACTATAGTTCATTTAACCTATATGTAGTCGGTCCTGGTGGTGTAGTGGTAACCATACTTGCCTTCTAAACCTAAGATCGCGGGTTCGAACCCGGCCAGGGATCGATGGATTTTTTCGGGCGTAAAAATCCTAAGTATGGCTTCCTTCGGAAGGGAAGTAAAGCCGTGGGTCCCGTGTCGTACATTTACGGCACGAAAAAGAACCTCAAGCCTGAAAGATGAGGCCTCTGAGCAAAATTTGTCGGCCGTTTCACGCCCTGAATTGAATGGGATGCTGATGACTTGAGATGGTAACATAAATAAAACAAATCAACAACTAACCTATATGTACATCTACATATGAGATATTTTTAGCTCATGCTTAAATTTATTTTTATATATGCCTTAATTAGTGTTTGCAATTTATTATACAGTATCAAACCTTTTATTAATAAATCTTTAAAAGTTGGTTTAAAATTTACATATATTATATGGAAGTTGGTGGTTGTGGTGGTAATTTATTGTCAGTGGAGTCACTACAAGTGTCTGACATTGTCATTGTATTACATTACTATTTATTGTCCATTTAACCTATATATGCATCTATATATTATATATTAGCTACTTTTTAATTCACATTTAAATTTATTTTCCTATATGGGCCTTAATTGGTATTGGTATTTTTATTATTGTTGTTATTGTTATTGTTATTATTATTATTATTATTATTATTATTATTATTATTATTATTATTATGATATAGTAGTGGTGTGGACATAATGGTAGTTTGAAATCTGTTTTTATAAACCATAACACTTGTTTTTCCTGTCTTAAGTTCCAACCTATTCTTCTGAATACAGTAATTATTAATTGTTTAAATGCACCCTGCACATAAAAATAGCAATCATTTTAGTGTTAAAGGTAATATTTTACTGTAACTGTGTGTTGTAATGTAGATCCGAGCTCAGGATAATGGTCAACCACAGCGCAGTCACCAAACTCGTGTTGCTGTCCAAGTGGCTCCAGTACCTCGTGAATCACCACATCCACCAGAGGTTAAAGTACCCAATCAGCACGTGAAAATTACTGAAAGTGACACAGAAGGCTATCTTGTTTCTCTAATTCAGGCTTCAGATGAGGATGGCGACATGTTGTGGTATGATATTGTAGGTAAGCTGCAAATCATTGAAGCATCTTCTGAGAACACTGAGAAAATCAAACTTGGTTTCATTGAGATAAACATCTGTACAGCACTGGGTAAAAATTTCATTTATATATCAAGAATAATAAGGAATGAAAACAGCATAGAATATGGCATAATAGAAATATTTATCATTTAAATGTATGAGTTTTATCTGTAGGCAAAAAAGAATGTGAATACCATTCTTACATTAGCAAAATCTTATTGATAATCTTATAGTATTGCAATATTTAGTTAAAACAGACTGAAATGAAAAACTGTGTATAAACCTTGTTTTTTTGTAAGTTCATTTGCATAAAAATCTAAATATTTATACTTTGATTTTGTTTATCAGCATTTGGCATACTGCTAAAGAAGTTTCTTTATGTATATATGAAATTATAAAAATATTATTTTAGAATTTTTTAGATGAGCAGAAAGGTTTTTAAACCTGTAGCTTTTAGAATGGTAAATGAGCTATACCTATTAATAAATATATTTATTTGTAGTCTGTAAATTATACAGATGATATTACACAAGTCAAATTAATTTCAACTTGCTAAACAGCTAAAATGCCTAATACTTACTATGATAAACACATTAATTAATTAAACTAAAGAAAATGAAATATTTAATGTAGATAAACACATTAAACAAGTTTCTTACAACCGTATGAATAGTTTAATGTACAAATATTTGTAGTATTTTGTTTTACTTCACCAAGTTTGTGTCATTAAACACTTATTTCTAAAATAAAATTGTACAGCACTATTGTGTTATAATAAATGTTTGTTTTATAAAAGTTAAACAATTCACTGTGTTTGTATCAGATAATATAATTGTTCTATTTTAAAAGTATTTTGACAACTGCAGCGCTGTGGAATACTTTTAATGCATCTGATTACTTTCTTCTCTTATTTGAAAACATTTTGAGCTCATTAGACGTTTCTTATATAAATATTCACAGTATACGTTAAATAATAATTTGCATTACCTTTTTTCCAATATAATCGCTAGCATATTTGGAAAATAGGATTTTTTGTGAGCTTTCCATATAAGTGAGAAATTCATAAGACTACCTAGTGCATTAAAAGTTAAATAAATCCATTATACTGTATTATATCAAAATTTAAAATTATAGGAAACTGTTAAAATGTTTTATCAAAATTTCGTTTTATATAATAGTTTGCTGGCATTTGCATTTTCCTATATCCATTTTTATATTGCATGCAATTTCCAAGATTTTTATTTCATCAATAAGTTGCAATACAAGCATTGTTCAAATAAACTTATTCATTTTTCTGGATAGATAAGATATTTAATATTAGGATTTATTTCACTTACATAGTGGAAAACCATGGAAGAATATCTAACTAAAGGGAATGAACACACAAAAAATTACCAGAAAGTTATTTGTAATTTTTTTTTTTTTTCAGGAGGAGATGAACGAGATGAATTTTTCATTGGTCGTGATAAGGGGAATGTACTTTTGGCAAAGAAACTGGACTGGGAGAAGCAACATGAGTACAATTTGACAATCAGTATTACTGATGGGGTGCACACTGTTTATACTCAGGTATCTTTTACTAACAGTTTATTTAAATTCACACAGTTTGCGTTTTGTAAATGAACATTTTCCACCTATTATCTTTTGGAGCACAATATTAGACCAAATGTTAAGTTTATTGCAATATGCATATTATTATTATTATTATTATTATTATTATTATTATTATTATTATTATTATTATTATCATCATCATCATCATCATCATCATCATCATCATCATTAATAGTAATAATAATAAAATAAAATAATAATAAAAGATACTGCATAGAATTTTTCATGTATTTTGTCTTACTGATAATTTTTCAGATAAATAACTATTCCTCTTATTTGCAGTTGTATGTAACAGTTATTGACATCAATGACCACAGACCAATTTTCTCACAGAAAGTGTATAATGTAGACATATCAGAGAATGTTGAGAAAGGCACTGAGATATTGCGGCTGATGGCAACTGATGAAGATGAAGACAAGAAAGTATTCTATAGTCTTCATGCTGCAAGAAGCCCTGCATCACTTTCAATATTTAAAATTGACTCTGTGACCGGAGCTGTTTTTCTAAATGAAAAATTGGATAGGTAAAATATTAAATATAAGTTAATATAGAAAGTATACATGAAATATATATCAATTTAAAAAGTGAAAGTTGAGTATTTTATATATTCAGTGTTTATTCAAAGTGTTTTGTATTATATTGTATATATAATGTAACTTTCTCACTATAGTATTCAATACAACTACATGAATTACATCCTGAGTAATCTTACATTAAATTTTTGGACATGGATAGATGCTCATGTTTTCAATACCAATTGTAAAGCAGTAAAATATACCTGATTAAATTGTACTTAACAAATGGAGTGGATGGCAATGTATCCTACACTAATGTAATCAACTTGTTCACACTAACTCCATTTACTTACATAACACTAGGACATGTTCAGAAACTGCTCCCAACAACAGCTGTTGACTAACTAGTTGATTATTGTAGTTAAAATGTACCTTTTTTTTTTTAAAGCTCATATCTTTTAGTGCTATCATGTGTTACATTTCTTTCTCACTTTCAGGGAAACTATAGAAGAACACATACTAACAGTTATGGTGAAAGATCAAGGGACTCCATCAAAGCGTAACTATGCTCGAGTTGTTGTCACTGTGCATGATCACAATGACCATCCTCCAGAATTCACTAGTCCCATTCTTCAGGGTAAAGTATTTGAGACATCCCCAATTGGCACTGCAGTAGTTCAAGTATATGCAATTGACCGAGATAGAGGTCAGAATGCTAAACTATCTTACTCAATAACTTCAGGTTAGTACCTTTGGAAAGCAAGTTATTCTTTTATTGTGTACATGCATGTCTACATATGTAATTTGAAAATTAACTGCAAAAGTATGTGTAATCATTCTGAACTAATTATTTAGGAATAGCAATTCAAGGTTTCAAAATCTATTATTGAAAACCCTATTTTCGAAAATGAAACCATTTTTACCATTTTCTGAGGTACCTTTATACAGAGTATCCTACTTTAAACACCAATAAAAGAAATTACTGCAACTTAAAATATTTGCAGCAAAGAGAAATAAATGTACCTACATTTAGTAGTGCAGAACTCACAATTTATATAATAATGGTTGTTATGAAAATTGAAATTGAGAAATGAATAAATAATGATAAATTGTTAATTCTATAAAATGATAAGCTTTCCCAGTAATATTTATTACTTAAAATATTTTCAGGTGATGGCCATGTCATGTAATTATAAATTTTTAACTTTCATACGGTTGCAACTATTCACTTTCTAGGCAAAACAGACATGAGATCTGAAAAGTTAAGGCTTGCTATGTAATTTATATTTGATTTTGTTTATTGATTTTAGCTTGTGGTCAGCCATGCCAGGTATAGTGTAATGTGGTCACATCTATTGTTTAGCCAGTCCATCAAAGGCATCCATGCATGTGTTAATTCAAGGCCTTTATCTGCATTAAAGTTATTTTTAGGTTTTCAAACTTTCCAAGACACTGAGATGGCAGAGGATCCAAGACCATAGTTTGGCTTCCAAGATCACTGGTTCTAACAAACTTGGACTTTTTCTTATGGGGATTCATAAAGGATAAGGTGTATTCATGCCATTAGTTGTCCCAAATTATTTGAAATACACTCAAAATCTCACTATTGATATGCTGAAGAATATTTGAATAGAGATTGACAACAGTCATGCTACAAATGGTAGTCATGTTAAAATCTTTTGAAAACTAAAATTGCAACCCTTTATATATCATAAAATGTTATGTTTCAATTAAATACATTTTAATTTAACAGCTATAATCATTTCTTTTATGGTGTTTTAAGAAGGACTCCCTGTACATAAAAGGATTGCTAGTTATTAAACAGTGTTGTTTTTATTTAACCCTATTTTTATTAATTTCTGAAAACTTAAAAACTACTAAAATGCTGAAATTTAAAAACAACTAATTGTAAAAATAAGTTGCAAATTATGAAATGAACACTGCTTTATATGTGGTGTCTCATATTCTCTTTGGGATATCTCAGATTCACTTTATAGGAAATTACACCATTATGATATCCAGCATGATATGAATCTGGTCTAGCACTTTATTTTACCTATTATACAAACACCGCTCTAAAATAGAAATTCTTTTCATTGTTGCTTTTAATTTTATAAAATATTGCATGCATTCTTAATTAAACATTTTTTAGAAATATTTTCTCTTAATAGTCGCAGCATAGTTGTCGGGGTACTGAACATATTTTCTTAACCAGAACACATGTTCTTTGAAAAATTATCTTTAATGGAAATGTCTATTATATTTTTCATAATTCATGGTATAAAATTGAAAGTATAAGATACAAAGCAAATACCTTATTAAAATAAATTAATTTATACACAGTATTGACTCTTAATAAAATGATGTATGAGACTGATAGCAATAAAACAATGGTTTGGGAAATATGTGGGAATAAGCTGTCATTTTTATTCCATTCAGAATTAGACCAAACATTCTTTCACAGTATTGGTAATTATTAACCATTATTATTCAATGAATATTCTAAGCTATTGTCAGTCTTCAGTCAATTTAATCTTTTTTCTTTCTTTCCTTCCATTGGACTCATTATTTTAATTCATCATGCATAGTATTTACAACACACACACACACACATGTGAGTGCACACACATAACCAAAAGAAAGAAAGCTAAATTGTTATTGAAAGCTCCTTACAGATTTTTGCATTTACTTCTTGTCATTCTTTTTGAAGCTTCAAAAAGTAAAATACTGTTTTCAAGCTGTTGACTACATTTTAAAATGCTTTGTTACACACTTATAAAAGCATGTTTTGTGTTCACCAAGTTGATCAATGTAACTGCTTCATATTAGTAGACCAGCTACATTTTCCCATGAGCACATGTGAAACAATTTTGCATATTTGTATGTTTCAATTGTTAAAATGAAGTTAATCTCCACATTTACTGATTTATAATACATGTAATATCTGTTAACACAATATCAACATCAATACAAGTTGGGCAACTTTACAGCACATATTTAATGTAAATGCTGTGTACAGTTTAACTAATATTTGCTGTTTGCAAATGTAGGGAATGTTGGGAATGTGTTCAGCATTGATCCAGAGATAGGAACGATCCATGTTGCACGGGAACTTGATTACAGTGTCATGTCAGAGTATACGCTTATGGTAAAAGCAACAGATAGTGGTTCCCCGCCTCTATTTTCAACAATTCACGTCCACATAATGGTCACCATGGCTGATAATGCCCCACCAAGGTAAGATGTAAATCTCTTGTCAGATTTTGTAAATACTCATCCTTTTCTTTATGAATCCTTCAGTTAGCAATTATGGTAAAATATGAATTTTTAGATTCTTATAAAAAAAAGTCCTTTTGGATGTTTGTGTGAGTGTGTGTATATATATTATATTATATTTCTTATAGCTAGCTTTCATCCCCTTATAACTCGCTGAAAGTGTGTAAGCGTGTTAAGTTGATAATAATAATGATAATTTTTCTATAGAACTGAATACAAGTTTCAGATATTGTCAACATTTATAAAATACAATTTACAATTTGACCATGAATATAAATATCTAATTATTAAAAGTTTATTTAATTAATATTTAAATTTTGGTTTTGTACTGTTTTGATCTCTGCCTGTGATTTTGTGTAAAAAGGTATCCCTCACATTTTCATCTTTACACACTATTTTTGTTTATGAACATACCTATTTTAAACTAAAATTGTTAATTAGAACATTGCACAGTGAAGTTAATCATATATTAAGATCTTTATAATTCTTGTATAGAGAGTGAACATAACATATTGTTCATTAAAAGCAGGATTGTCATTATTATTATTATTATTATTATTATTATTATTATTATTAAACCTAATACACTTTTTCTGCAATACAACACTATTCATTTGCTGAGCTTCTCCAGACTGCAATTCCATAATGTAAATAAGGATAAATAATACCAAGTCTGTTTGCATTCAGTCTGTATGCATGAAGATATCTTTTAAATCAGTCAGCATGGAATTTCAAAAGATAAAGGGCCCACACTGCCTACATGAATAGCACAAAGAATTGTACTAAATTACACTGCAGAAACATAAACAATATTGTAACATATGTCCAGATTTTTATGTAAGTGAATGGAGTTAGTGTGAAAAAAACTGTATTACATTGTTTATATAAACAATATTGTTTAAACTGTGCATACCAAACTAGCACACTGTCAAGTCATTCATCTTGTTTATAGATTTTGTTATTAATATTCTGGAAAATTGTTAAGTACCAGAATTCTCTTGGGTGTTTTGTACTTTTAAATTAATTTCTTCCCTTTTATCATTATTTCACTGAGGCTTGCTTGTGCAAGTTTATAATGCATTGGTTGTAGGTAAAAGTGTATATGGCTGGAAGAGCAGATGGTAGAAGATGGTTGGATAAATATTGTTAAGATTCATAGAGAATTTTGTAAATTACTTTTGGGGGTTTCAGTAAATGCAGTAAAGTTACTGGAGGTATAGAGTTTAAGGAAACAAGGCAAAGTAATTGGATGAGGTTTAAAGTATCCCTTTAGAATTAGAAGTGTGAGGGACATAAGTTGTTTATTTTTTATTTTCTTCTTAATTTTTCTATTTATTCATTTCTTTACATTTATTAATTATGGGGCAAAGATAAATAGATAATTCTTCTTCTTTAATCCTTTATCCTTGTGTGGTGGTAGGGCTTATGTCCCCTGGGGCTTATAAGCCAATTCCGTGATCAGTCACCTGTTGGGGAGCTAATTACCTCTGAATATACATAGAATACACACACATACTGAATTACTTCCTGAATGGATGGTCAGCCAAATGTTAGGACTGCCTCAAGGACATCAGAAACATAGAAAAATAGAATTAGATGGATGGTGAAATGAAAGATGAATTTGTAGCAGAGAAATACTAACCCAAAATTTGCTCTTTTTGAAAATGGACTGAAGAAAAACGTAGAAAAAAACTCTGACAGGTTAGGCAGCTGCAGTATTTGAACCTGGGCCTTCTGAATACATGTCAGATAATAGAAAAAGGAGAACATGCCTGGGCAAGAATTGGGGTTATAAAATCAAGAAGATTAAGAGGAGTTTAATATGAATGTTGCCCATTTGTTATGAGATTGCTAACTTCTACTGTAACACCAATAGACATAATCCATCTTGTGTATTTTTCACATCAAAGCTATTACGTAGTACAGAACATGGAAAACAAAGAATATAAGCAAACTATATGAATCTAGCAATGATAACAAAAAATACAAAGATTAAATGAACTGTTTCTTAACCAGTGACAGGAATAAACGCTCATTCCATAATAGCATTATTTGGTGACTTAGATTCAGCATTGCATCATGTTTTAGAGTGTAAGAAAGCATCAGTTATGGAAGAAATATTTAGGACTTGAAAGAAAAATGGAATAGTTTTAATAGAGAGGAATTGGCAAAAAGAATTTTTAGGAAGAATAAAACTGAGTTTATTATAGAGTTAGGTGTGTGTGTGTGTGAATGAATGAATTGTGTTTAACGCCCGTTTTTGCTACAGAGGCACCACAGGCGATGGACACTGATGATACATAAGATGAAATGATATATTGGGAAAGGATTTATTTTTAAGGAAGGAATCGTTCCAGGCCTAAGTTTAGGGTACCTCCCCTGCATTTGCCATTTATGAGGACTGAGGAAAACCTGGAAAAAACCTCAGTCAGGAAGAACGGTCCTGGCGGTATTCGAACCCAGACCTCCCGCTCATGAGTCCGAGACTTAACGACCTCGGCCACCCGTGGCGGTACAGAGTTAGGGAAATATTTAGAGAAGATAAGAGAGAAATTCATATCTCCTTGTTCTAGTGACCAACTGTGCTGATTGCTGTCCATAAGATCCCAAATTCAATCCCTTGTACCTGTTTAAACATTTTCTAAGATAGTTAGAGATTTGGATCTGGATCTGGATTCATTCTGTCCATGAAAACAACTGCTTGATAGAAAGATGGCATCAGCATCCTGATCTAGCAAGTCACATGATAAGACTAACAGGTTGTCAGTGTGCTGATGACATGTTCCCCTACAATACTGCCCACTGCCTATGATGTTGCAAGAGAGAGCATGTCACTACGATTAATTCATGCCCATGAGGGCTGTAGTGCCAACAGGAAGAAGAGAGAGAGAGAGAAGTCAGAATAGTAAAGAGTAGGTGAAGGGAGTTGGAGAGGTTAATTATAGGGAATGGGTTTCTTATTCAGCAAGAATCAGAATGTTGAGGTGAATAAGACCAAGAGAAATTAATAATTTGTTAGAGAAAAAAAAATTGAAATCAAGTTAATTTTAATCCAATTTAAATAATATAAACATATGAAGGTTGATATATTTTGAATTTATTATGTTAGAAATGATAATGATTTAATGGAGAAGAAGAGATTTCTCCCTTCTGAAAATCCAAAGTGGGAGGCTCACATTCTTAAAAGGGAATTATATAAATTATATTTTCATGAAATGCTGAAGATCCAGGTTTCACTGTGATGGTTTAGAAAATTCTATTATATAATACTGTAATAAATGCCTTGGATAAGAAAGAAGTTTTTGTCGTATTATTCACTGATTTTATGAAAGCTTTCCAGTGGTATATGTTTGATGCTTTTTTGTATTATAATTTTAATTAGTTGTTGATTAATTAATTATTCATTCATTCATTGTATGTCTTAGAATGACTTGTGATACAATAAATAAAAAGTTAAACTCTCTATACCAGAACCAGAATTTCAACTGAGAACAATTATGTTACATGGACTTTAACTGAAACTTTAATTTCAGAACTTTGTATGTCAGATTGATAGCTAATTTTTTAAATCTGACTGTCAGGTATAAAGAGTGAATCCAAACTCCACCGATAAACTTTCACAAGTTGTTCAGGAATGTTATCTAAGTTTAATGATATAAGGAACCAATGGCCTCTGGTGGCTCATTTCATTGTTTTCATTTCGTTTAACTCAACTACCTTTGTATCTGTTTAATCATAATATGATTGTTTCCAAATAAAACACAACCTTTCGCTGCTGTATAGAGTGTAGTAGTGAGTGTTATCTATGTAGTCCACCACCAGGGTGAACTCCTGCTCAATTCTGTCTCAGTTTTTGTTTCCTGCGGTACATTACTTTTTAGTATGTTGTTAGTGATACGGTATGGATAACTTACTTATACAGAATTAGCCAATATGCACTTCATCTATGATTTCACTCAATGCAATGGAAGAGCTGCCATTGATGCTGTGTAGAGCTGTTCCCCCAATGAGGGCAACCTTATCACACCACATTTGCAGTTGTACACAAGCGACTTCAAGAAATAGGGTCCTTCATTGTTAGTATGCGAGATTCTGGCTGTGAGAGGAATGTCAAAATGCCTGGTCTTGAAGAGAATGTTTTAAATGCAGTGTGTGACAACCCTGTAAGCAGTAGTCATTGTATTGCACCAAAGGTGAATGTAAGCCAAGCAACTGTTTTGAGGGTCTTACATAAACAGCAAATGCACTCATACCCACAGAGGGTCCAGGTATTGAAACCAGCAGACTTTCCACATTGAGTGCAGTTTGCTAATTCGTTCTTAGAGCAATATGCAGACAACCAATATTTTCCTCCATCATTGTTGTACACAGACGAGACAATGTTTACTAGAGAAGGCACGTTCAACAGTGGGAATAGCCAGCCATATCTGGGAGTATGAAAATCCACATGCTGTGGTGAATAAAGCCTACCATTAGGCAATCTCTGTGAATGTATGGGCTGGTATTGTTAATGATTCTGTTATTGGGCCTTATGTGCTACCTGACAGACTGGAGTAGTCTACAAAATGTTCTTTGAACATGTCCTTCCACATTTTCTGGAAGATATGCTGTGGATAATTCACAGGCATATGTGGTTTTAACATGATGGGACACCAGCACATTTTGCAGTGGATGTTAGGGAATATATTGATGAACAGTTTGGGAACAGATGGATTGGTCATGATGGTCCCGTTTCATGGCAACTTGATTACCAGATCTGATACCCATGGACTTTTTCTTCTGGGGTACATGAAGAACTTAGTATACCTGACTCCTGTTGAAACTAATATGGACCTAGTTGCCAGGATTGTAGGAGCCACTGACAATGTGCACCAATCTTCTGGGGTGCTAGAACTTGTGAGACAGTTCATGAGGTGTCGCTGTTAAGTTTGTCGCATTTTAAATATTTACTTTAAACAGTTTAACAGTGTAATTTGGATTTTTATGTCATTTTTTGCAATGTTTGGTCATCTATCCTTAAAAATAAATAATTGCAGTTGTCTGGAGGTGATAAATTGATTAATTGGTGATGAATCATAATGTAAACACACTCTACAGCAGTCATATGTTCTTTTTATTTGGAAACAATCATATTCTGAGTAAGCAGATACATAGGTGGTTGAGTTATTACAAAACAAAAACAATGAAATTTTCTGATAATGAGCCACCAGAGATCATGGGTTCCTTATATCAAAACACTCAGAAAAGATCCCTGAACAACTTATGAAAGTTTGTCGGTAGAGTTCAGATTCACAGATTCATAGATTTATGTGTATACAAAATTTGTAGCTGTAGAATGGGTGCAAAATGAGCTTTCCTTGCTAGGATTAGAAAAGTGGTACAACAGATGCTCAATAAATACTGCAACATATTATTTTTCTTGGCCAGTTCATCTTGGAAAAATACAAAATTTTATTATTAATAGTTTATAATTATTTATCATGACTTAAATTACTTAAATTTCTCTATGGCAGGTTCAGTAAGCAGGAGCATGCAGCAGAGATATATGAAAACCAACCTATAGGAACTTATGTGAAACATTTGGAAGCCCGCAGCACTTCATCTTTGTTTTTTGAAATCATAGATGGTAACAAAGATGATATGTTCTTTATAAACCCAAGTACAGGAGTTATCATCACAAAACGCCAATTAGATTATGAATTAAACAAGTTCTATAATCTCTCAGTGGAGGCCACTAATATGGTGAGTAAATTTGAATGTTTTATCATATATTCTTACAGTTAAAGAACTTTGAGAAAGTGTTCAGAAAAGTGGATCCAAAACGAATCATAAATAGAGCATGGAGAGAAAAGAAGACAAGGAAAAACCAAGATTTTGCAAAAAAAAAAAACTAGTTTTAAAATTAGTACTGCAGTAAAAACATTATGAGGAGCGCAGACTAGAAATAAAATTAATGCTCTAGAATAACATTGGTGCTTAAAGACCTTAAAATGTCTTTCAATGTTATAGGTCTAATACCCATTGAATTAGTTTTCAAATAATTTAATATAGTTGTAATATTACAAAAATTAATTTCATTTGAAACATAGGTAAAATATTGTGCTTCATAAGTGACTGTTTCCATTTTACAGAAAGGTTAATTTTACATTTGCAGTAAACCAGCTAGCATTCAATGAACAGAGCTGAACCTCACTTGATAGTGCAAATGTCCGTATTGCCAGATACTTTCTTTAAATTGTTTTCTTCAGTTTATATCCTGGATGTTAAATGTGCTTAGCTTCCATAGTGTGTTGAATGTAAAGTTAAGGAGTGACAGATAGAGAAAAGTACATTAAATAAAATTTTCTAGGAAGAATTCTCAAATTTCCAAACCAGCAATAAAATTCATAAATTAAATCAGCATGAATGCTGTGCCAATTCTCTTACCACTACTCTACCATGTCCTCTGAGGTACAATCTGATCTTGCAGATTCTGGATACTGAAGATACTTCAGTGAGAGATTAAAGCCACAATAATAACTCAAAATGTGATCACTTAGGTTCAAAAGTGTGGTTAATTGTAGAACTTTATTTGAAAATTGTTCTTTCACAATAACTAGTGTAGGCAATGCTAGGAAGAGCAAAGAGAATAGGAAAAGTTCTGAATTTTTAGAGCATGCTCTAGAAGACACAGCAGTAATTAGAGAAATGATAACTTAGAATGATGATCCTTATGTTATTCCCATCTGTGGCTCAAAATTTTTCCCATTTAATCCATCCTTTCACTGCTTGTCAGCAAGAAGCCTGAGTAAAGAAAAGGCTTCACATGAATTATTAGTAAATTTTTTCTCCAGTTCAAAAATTTTCTCTTGCCAATTTCTCTATTATTTAATCTACTTATTTTTTATTTATTTTTTTTCTCCTACCTTGTCCTCCTGCCTTTTCTTCACCTTTTCTCTTTCAGGAGTTCACAGTTTTATGTTCCCAGAGCTCTCAGTTTAAAACTTACCTTGATGGAAACCTTTATCTTTCATTCTAAAATTAACCTTTTTCCTTTTCCTTTTTCCACTAGGATCCGAATATGAAATCCTCTTTGTCTATTTGTTTTCTGAAATTCTTTTTGCATATATATGTACACCTTTTCACTGCCCTATTTTCTAAAGATTTCATAATTGAGCTAGTTTTCCTATTTTGTTCCATGTAACTTCATTTCTCATACTATCTTAAGTTGCATGTATCTTTTTATAGAGTCTAGCTCTCATTTTCTCTCTTTTTAATTACAGGACAATACATATAAAATAATGTTCTGTATTTCACAGTAAAAATTGTTTTCTTGGTTTCTTTTTTTAATGTTTTACTGTATATCAATATAAGCATTGGCTTTTTTTCCCATTATAATTCTTGCATGTACCTGAGGAACTTATTATAAAGCCTAATCTAATATCATATAAGATCTAAAAACTTTATGGTTGCCTTCCAATATACAGGTATACTCAGTTTTCATAAATTAATTTGGAAACCATCTTTCATATGTCTTTTTAAATTCAATATATATTCTAGGTCTTATTAATCCCATGATAACTTAATGATTTATTCTAGTGTTTGCTGTTAATATTTATTGAACAGTAGTAAAGATAAGCCATATCCTTGCTTCAAGTCTTGTTATTCTTATATTTTGTAAATCTGTTATCATACCTATACATTCTCATTACAAGCTCAATCCACTTTAAAAGTATTTTTCCACCAAACAGACAAGTTGAATCTATGTTTTGTTTCCAAATTTTGGAACATCAATAAAATAGAAAAAAAAAATTAAATTCTCTTTTAATAAGGACACATTTTGGTCAAGTTTTCTTTAAAATTATTAGTTGTTTCCACTAGGAGACATGTTAATAAAAGTGCCCATTTCCATTTTATTACTAATTAATTCTGATGTCAGTTATTTTCTTCTTTCTTTTGCCTTCCATAAATTAGCATATTTCTAATAAGTCTTTTAACTTCCTAACTTCTACTGTTGTCCAACATTTCCTTTTTTCTGTCACTTTGTTTCTGCTATACTCTATCCTTACAAAAGCGAATTTCCACTACACCAACAGTTTCTAAAGAAATGTAAAACCCTTTGATACTTGCTGCCTTTGATTGGGACTCAAAAAACAGAGCACAAACAGTTGCCACAATATGTCTTACAAATGTTTGTAATAAATAGTTTTGTCATGATTGAAACTAGTTTCTGTTTCTTTTTTCCCTTCTTTTTTTCTTTTATCCATTTGATGGAAAACTGCCTTGATGTTTACTAGCCTCATATTATATACATCTAAAAATGATATTGTATGCATTTTCCAAATCAAAAATACATTCAGTATCTTTCATTTTATTTTCTATGGATGGAGCATTATGTAAGCTTTATCTAAATGTACTTAAAGGTGGTAAATTTTCTTCTTTTTTCTTCCCTCATAATTTTAAATAACTGAGCCATAGAGAGTATTACACTTATTCTTCTATAATCTGTAAACTATTTTTTGCTTATTTTAAAGGCATAAAGCCAAACAAAAAAATTATTATATAAATATACCAAAAGAAATAAGAAAAACAAGAACATAAAATTTCCCATTAGAGTGTATTCTGTAACTGCTACCCTTAGCTGAATGAACAAAATTATTTTCTAAACTTGCCAAGGAAAACACTGCCTAATCTCTAAACCATTCTCTTAATATTTATTCATACCATGATAATTTTTAATACATTAACATTATAATCAACATATGTAAATTATATCTTTTTTTTTTTTATTGCAGGCTGGTGCTAAAGCTAAATGCAGTGTTATAGTTCATGTATTGGACAGAAATGACAATGCCCCTCGCTTCATGCAACCATTTTATTCTGGTTCTGTTAGTGAAGCTGCAGCTATAGGCTCACTTGTTCTAACCAATACAAGTGCACCTCTTGTCATTACTGCTCGTGATTTGGACTCCGAGCTGAATGCTTTGCTGAACTATGACATAATTGAAACACTGCCACGGAAATACTTCCACATTGATTCTAGCACAGGTAAAAATAGTAAATTTGTCTCATTTCTGTCAGATTCTATTTGAAGAAACCAGATAAATTTCAAAACTTAGGAAGAGTAAGTGTATGTAGTGCTGTAATGCAATATTATATTATTTTACTTAAGTGCAAATTAGTAGAGCTTCAACAATAGAAAACAAATAAATTAAATGTTTTAGCTGGTGAGTCAAATACATGTTCTTGCTTCTCCATTTGCCAAAGTTTATTGGCAGAACACATTTTGAGGACCCTTTCCTTGGTTGTTAGCCAATAAACTTTGGTAAGTGGAAGAATATGAGCATGTAATGAATGCACCAGCTTAAACATTTAATGAAAATTATCTTGTTAAATTTAAGCAACAGAGCCAACCCTACATAACTGGAGATCCAAGAGAACTACAAGAATCACAAAGATTGGAAAATGTTGGCATATAAAATTTTGTCATTTATTTCATTTTTTGAATTTTTTCTTCATTTTTTAATCATATAAAATGATATTAGGCACATGTTCTTTTAGTATGAAATTGATTAAGTATATGTAATATTTGCAATTAATATATATTGTAAATTATGGTAGTTTACAGTAGATTTACAGTTTAAAAATATACCTACACATATTTCATATACATGTGTACGTTAATGCGGAGTGTACATTTTGCCCTTCAATTGTCATCATCTGCCATGTGATCGAATTTACTCATTCTTCTGCAAGTTATTTGAATTGATTGGTGTCACTATTGTGGAGTGAGTTTCTATTAAAATAATCAGTTGATCTAATTATGAAATTTCTATAGGGAGCAGGAATGTGCCTCAGAGAGTGAAAGAGAGAGAGCAAGAGAAACCCTATTACTATACCATTGTTCTAAATTAGTTTGTTTACAAAATATGATCACATTGTTCCATAGCTACTTGCTGGTTGCAGAGTATTGTACTGTCTTCCCTTCACGACATGGTGCACTGTCTAGCAATTAAATCATCTATTCAAAATTACTCACAATAAAATTGAAATAAATTTCATCATCCCAATATAAACAATAGCTAAAGCTATTTTGTCATAATTCGAAAGGTAATCTGTTATAAAGAATTAAACCCTTATATACAAAGCTATTGTTCAGAAACTCTTGGATTGTATGATAATCAGTGAAAATAATTTTTACTTGTATTAATAGATTTTAAAAAATTGAGTTGAGATTGTAATATACACACCACTAAAATTCAATAAAATGGAAGACTAGTTTCGGGAGCCATCGCTCCTATCGTCA
The DNA here is from genome assembly GCA_030762175.1 of Metallyticus violacea. NCBI lineage: Eukaryota > Metazoa > Arthropoda > Insecta > Mantodea > Metallyticidae > Metallyticus > Metallyticus violacea. The sequence goes on from CM060831.1 coordinate 38,603,926, forward strand.
GTTCCTGGTCGACTGCAGGCCTCGTTTGTGGTAGGTCGATTCATCTCTGATGGAGGTTTAATGAACTTTTGTATTAATACATCACTTGGCAGGATTTTGAAATTAAAAACTTTCTCTTTATTCTTCCAGATATAGATGTTTTCCCAGACTGTAAGTTCAGTTTTTCCTTTAATATTGTTAAGTAATTTGGGGTTTTTACTAATGTTATGTTGTTCTTTCCAAAAGTGCCAAGCTACCGCCGATTTTTCTTCTTGTTTTTGGTTTATATTCCTAATGTGTTCTTTAGCTCTTGTTTTAATGTTTCTTTTGGTCTTTCCAGTATAAACTTTTTCACAATCATTACAGTTCATCTGATATGTTCCTGATTTATCTTCTTCTTGTAAGTTATCTTCTTTTTGTATTGAGTTAAGGATATTTTAAATGGAATAATTATTTTTGGAGCCAAAACATTGGTGTATCTTTTAAAAATCTTTTGAAATTTATGAAAGGCTGAGGGGGTGGTATGTGAATTTTTTGTACGTTCTGTTTTTTTCTTTGATAGGAGTAAGTGTATTGGTGTCTCTAATTATCTTTTTATTCTTTGCTCTGTCTATTTTCTTGTGCACAACTTCTTGTTTGAAGCCATTTTCTATAGCTATATCCATTATATTATTCATTTCCAGTTCATATTCCTCCTTGTTCATTGGAACATCTGTATGCAAGACTATTTAAAACTGCATGTTTGTGGGGACTGTTAAATATAACTGTTTTAATCCAGTTTAACAGTTAATATTCTGTAATAGCTATTCCCCACTCTTGCTTCTTATGATTGAACAGCTGCCTATATCTCTGACGCAATTAGATCATAATGTCCCTAAACCAAGTTTCACAACCTTCCCTCTTTCTTCCTCACCCTAGTGTGAATCAGAATGGAACCTAAATGAATCCAACTTGCTCTTGCTCCTAAGCATTCTCTCACTATTGAGATGCAATATGCTCCACTATGTGTATAATTTGGAATAAACTTCTTTAGGAGTGGATATGACTGTAGACTAACTTGACCTTAACTCAGCTGGTACTATCTTACGCTGCACTTGTGCTCTTGACTTACTTTCCCTTGCCAGCTGGGTGGCAGAGGCCGACTGCCTCTTATCTGGTGATATTCTCCTAATCTGTGATGTCATCCTTCCCCCCTCTTCATGTGTATATGGACTCCCATTCACTCTGCTAACATGTAAACATCAGAAATAATTCCCCAACTCAATTAATTCTGTGCATAGATACCCCGGCCATTGCTGAATCCAGCATCTCATAAAAGGGGCCCACTTATAGCTAATTATCTTAGTACCATATCCACACACATCTCTCTTCTACTGTCAAAGCACTCTTCACTGAATCGTGCCACTACTAATGGAAAATGGGAACTTGTCCCAACCGCATTCACTACCTAGATACCTGAACTTTACCCAAAATACTATCGCTACACAATACATAGTCCACAACATTCTGTCCTCATGCACTAGTAAACGTAAATTCACCAGGTTCATCTTTCCCCCAGCAACTATTTAGCATTACAAAGCCATTGTTCTCACAATTACTTTTAGCCCCTCTTCATTCACAACCTTGTCTTTATTATGCCTAATCCAAATTTTGCTAGAATCATCTCTCCCTAAATCTTCCCACACATTTAATTCCTTGATCTCCAATTCTCCCACTCTTGCGTACAAATCTGCTATTAACATAAACTCCATTAAAGGGAATTCTGTTTTTATATTTAAAAATTCCATTTCTAATTGTTGAAAGAGATCCGGGTTGTGAAATCTGGAATTCAAGGGCAGATTGTACAATAGACCAATACATAAGTTCCACTCTGGCATTAACACCATATGTTGGTCCTGGTGGTCTAGTGGTTACCATACTTGCCTTCTAAACCCAAGATTGTGGGTTCAATCCCGGCCAGGATCGATGGATTTTTGAGGGCATAAAATCCTAAGAAGGCAAGTATGATTACCACTACACTACCAGGACCGACATGTTTGCCATGAAATAATACCCCTGAACCTTAATGCACTCATTGATCTCTAGCCAGGTTTTAGCTAGTGCTAACACATGAACCTTTTTCCTTGAAACAATCTGCATTAACCCCACTTTAGATTTATATTTATGTTGTTTCTCCCCCTTTTCACACATTGATTAATAATCTGCCAAGCTTGCTGCCCTCTTTCTGCATCCAGCATTTGCTCAATTTCCACAGCTTTAGCTATTCCCCACTCTTGCGTCTTATGATTGAACAGCTGCCTATATCTCTCATGTAATTAGATCATAATGTCCCTTTTAATTTGATGATTTGCCTAGATATAAGTAATGATACTGTGTGAGTTTATGCTTAAATGGGCAGGAAGTGATATGAGTATAAGCAAAAGAGGGAAATATAAAGTTTATGATAACTGGTTTGATGAACAGTGAGAGGAATGAGAGATATGGTATGGGTGGCAGTTACAAGAGAGAGAAAGAAATGATGAAATAGTCACAGAAAAATTAATGGCAAAATGAAATGCAAATCTAGGAAAATTCTTAAAAACTATTTTATTGCCAAATATCTAGTCATTAGAAAGAGAGAGGTGGTGGGATAGATTAATGGGTATATTTTATTCACATTCTTACATAATTGTCTTTACAGGAGCAATTCGAACTGTCATGACATTGGATCATGAACAGATATCAGAATTCCATTTTCATGTGAAGGTCTCTGATCTTGGAAAACCAAGATTGTCATCTGAAACTGTGGCAACTGTTGAAATAACAGTGACAGATGTTAATGACTGTGCTCCACGATTTACTCATAATATATATAATACAACACTTTTATTGCCAACATATAAACATGTAGCCATACTTCAGGTAAGATATTTCAAATAAATAAGTACTGTTTCGCTTTTAGCCTTCAAATAATAAAAGATGCCAAGTAGACACTTTGTTAACATTGTAAATTCATGCTGATACTGTTTTTGCCAACATTATTAAAAATTAGCAAATGTCATTCAAATAATTTTCAAAGCTGGATTGAATTACTTTCTTTGAGTAATATTATTGGTCTTCAAATTTTTCAGGTAAATGCCACAGATCCCGATTCATCAGTTGACAGTACGTTGAGGTATGATATTATTGATGGCAATGCAGGGAATATTTTTGCAATAGATGCTAGCACTGGAGTAATTACAATAGTTGATCCAGACAATATAAATCCTCATCCCAGACTGCAACTGCGTGTATCAGATGGCAAGTTTTCCAGTGTTGCCAGAGTAAACATTAGAGTAGAGAAATCTGAAAACTCAGGCCTAAACTTTCAAAAGAATGTGTACACAGGAACAATACTGGAGAACTCTACCAAAGTGATGACTGTTGCAGTTGTGAATGTGCTAGGAAGTGCCTTGAACGAACATGTGATATTTAGTATCCTCAATCCAACAGATATGTTCACAATAGGGCCCACATCTGGTGCTATAAGAACCACTGGTGAAAGATTTGATAGAGAGGTGCAAGACAAATATGAATTAATTGTTGAGGTAAGTGCATTGATAAATTTATTTCTAAATTGAATTACCTAAAGTGCTTGGTGCAGAAGGGAATATTTAAGCTATAGTGCACAAGTTTAGCTTGGCATGTTTCTACCGTCCATGTCTAGCAGTGGGTCCAAGCATTATAGGAATGCTGAATTAATTAACTTGTGGTATTTGACAAACAAATGACAAATGAGTGAGATCAAGCCCTTCTTTTCCTAAACATGCCTCTTGCCTCAGTTAGTGTGTCCTGTTATCACATTTCATTCTGCTGTTGGTGAAAATGAAATAAAGATTCCACTTAGCTTGTTCATATTAGCATTTACTTCAATTTTCTGTAGCTGTTTCCACGTTGCATTCACCATTGTCTTCACATGTTGCATACTTGAAGTAACCACTACTTTCAAAACCCCAAAACAAACTGAAATATGATAAAGGGGGGAGGGATATCTCAACCAGGTGTATGACTCCATGTGGAGTTGATATGTAAGTGGCAAAAACAAATCCTAGGAAATGATTGGACAAGGAATACAATTTATTGGAAGAGACTGGCACAATAACCCTCTTATGTTCTCTTGGGTACAATTTTTATTTTTAAACACTTGCCGCATGTCAATCTATTCATCATTCCTATAAAACCATCATCTTTGTCACAGTTGTTAGAAATTCTTTCATGACAGACCCTACACAATCTGCTCTCCCATTGTTTTTCTGTTGTTGGTTAATGTGTTTTTGACTGCATAGCCACAAAGAGAGATAATGAATTGTTCTTTCTTTCACTTTTATTTGCTCTATTTATCTCATGTTACTTGCAAATTATATAAAATGTGTCGATATTAATAGAAATAATATTATATTTACAGGCTCGAAGTAATGATGTTAGAGGAGATCGACCAAGAGTTGCACATGTAATGGTTAATGTAACAATTTTGGACATCAATGATAACTGCCCAATGTTTGTTAATCTGCCATATTATGCTGTGGTGTCTGTTGATGCCCAGAAGGGAGATGTAATAACAAAGGTAAAATTCTGTACATAGCATCTGAAATTTATATTTGCACTACTCATAAGATTATATTATTATCTTAATAGTAAAACGTAGGTACTGAACAAAGCTTATTTATATGCATCTCTGTGGTTTATCAAATGAGAATTTTTGCAGGAATATTGTAAGTATAAAAATGACTAATTAGCAGTGAGTGATAATTAAAAAATTTGATAAGGTGTCATTCAAAACAAAAATTTAAACCCATTGCAATTCCTTATTTTTCTCTCTTCGTATTAGCAAACTGTTATTATCTGAAACTTTCATTATGAATCTAAACATAAATATCTGAAGCAGTTTCAGTGTTTAAATAATGTTCTTATTCATTCTTTTGATCGGCAAAATGTGCTGTTGTTACTGTAACAATATCAGTATTATGTGCAGTAACTAGTTAAATTGCCACATTTGTTTCTACTGATTATCACTATCTCCTATCATTAGTCAAAAGATAGAAAAACATTTAAAAAATGAGGAGATGGGCATTAATATCAAACATTTAATAAATGGTCTGAACAATATCCTAAGCTCGCAGTAATAAATGCTGATTTCAGCATAATTTAAGTTCAGATTTAGGAGAAACTGAACCACCTCCAACGTTTTGGCATGCCAATACTATACTTTTATATATATTCATGCACAATTAGGGATTTGGAAAATGAAAGGAGGGAAAGTAGGTCAAAATATATGTCTGATTTGTGGTGATGAAGAGTATACTATACATGTGTATTTTATTTATGTGTAGAGGAACTGGTAATTGGCAGTTAGAGTATGATAGAAGAAAAATGACCAAAGATTAGGAAAGAGAATATTTAAGGATCACCAATGGATTGGGGTTTAGGAGAATTTTTATACAGTGTTAAGAATAAATGGAGCGGTCATAAGGGTGTCATTCTAAGGTTTTAACAACTTGTTCTGTGCAATTATTACCACAATCTTCTTAATTTTAATATTAAAATGGCTTATTAAATATGCTATCTTCTTCTCTTGACATATTTGTTCAACTTTTCACTTTCAGAAATCTCAGTCATGTATTGTCCATTTTACATTTCTTAGACTACTGGTATCTCTAACAACACTACTAAAATGATTTTATTTAAGCTTAGCATTTCATTTGAATATACTAATCCAAATTTTGAATTAAATTGTTGTTCTTCCTTTTTGTGAAAGGGTTGTCTTTAAGTTACATTTTAAATTTAACAACCAATTCTATGAGCTGCAATAATTTTAACAACCAGTTTGGGAAAACTTATGCAAACTGGCTGAATGACTGATGGTCGATGAGTAGGAGGTTGGGTTTACTATACAAGGAAAGTGGGGTTTACTGTACCATTTTTAGGTTTAGGATAATATGTTTAAATTGTCTTTTAATATGTACTGTTGCACTATCACACTGCTAGGTGCAAATTTGAAATGTGATTTGAGTTAAAGAAATTAATGGTATTATTAACAACAAAATATCCAACAAAAACATTAAGGAAAATCATATGAAGATCTAAAGACTTTCAAACACCTTTTATTGAAACGAAGAATATTGCAATTGCCCAATTCTGCTTAATTGTTGGGCATGAATGTCTGTCAGAACATCTCTTCAGGATGAAATTAGTGAAGGACAGCCACTGCCCATTGTGTTCATACATGAATAATATCCTAAACAAAGAACATTACTGAAATGTAGCCAACTTGATAGCATCAAATAAATGAAACGTAATTTAGAAGCTCTTTATTTGGAAGCTAGGAAAAAATGATAAATATCAGCATCCTGAATGGCCACTAGCAACCAACCAACATTAATTAGTGAGAGAGTGAGAGGCTTTGTTCTTTCCATTTATCCAAAGACATGGTGCCTGCTGACTCCTATAGTGGATGGTGAAAGTGGTTTCTGGATCTTCCAAAGGTGATATACACCTAATTTTTGTGATATAACAATTTACTTAGTAAATAAAACATTTAATTTCATGTTGCAACCAATACAGTGAAGCAACAAATATATTCTTAATTATCTAGTGAGTTGATCTGATAATCTTATGCTCCCATTACTGTTCAATTATGCAAAACTAGTTTCATAGGCTTTTGTCTAGTTTTGCATGCAAGAAACTACAAAATTAATTTTTTAATTAATTGTTACAGTTCAAAATAATGTGCTTTAATCATACCATACTATTATATTATTATCTGTGCTCTATATGCATTCTTAATTATTATTGACAACCATTGGCTGCAGCTGAATGTTATGTTTCAGAAATGTCCTTTCATATCATCATTTTCTTCATGTAAATACCAATCAGATTTAAATCAAATTCATATAAATTCAAACGTAGTCATTCCAGTGCATATACATACTTATCCATAAAAAAGAAAGCATAATAACAATCTTGTGCATTTGTTGCTGCACCAGGTTCATGCAGTGGACATGGATAAGGGAGAAAATGGTGAAGTACGATATGAACTTATTAAAGGACATGGAGAGTTGTTCAAAGTATGCAGAAAGACAGGAGAAGTAACACTGAAGCAGAATCTTGAAGGCCATAATCGAGAATATGAACTCATTATTGCAGCATATGATGGAGGTAAAGTATAAAATTTATTTCTTTTAATAATATAAATGATTTAAATATATAACTGAACTCCATTACTTAGTAAATGCAATACTTTTTACATTTAATCTGAAACTGCTATTTCAAAGAGATGCAAAAATCTTTGATTATCTTTAAAAATGCAGCTGTTATATGAGATTAGATTGCATTTCAGCTTATATTCTTGAAAATATGCTATAATGTATATTTTATTATTGGAATTGGGACTCCGTCCTTCCAGAAGTTTATGGCTGCACAACTGAAAGCAGTACATCCCAGATTTTAAGAGAAGTAGAACATTGTTTCAAGTTTATAGTGAAATTTGAAGAAAAATATCTTATTTTTTGACCATGGCTAAGTTATGCAAAAGAAGATGATCCAGAGACCAGATGCTCTCTGACTATCATTGACTATTGTAGAATGCAAGTCAAGAAGATGAATTAAGATGAATAGAAGAATAATTAAGAAAATAAAGTATGAAAACTAAATACAGAAATAAACTAGAAAACATTTGTGATTTATTCAAGATAATGGTGCCTAAGTGACAAAAAATAAATGAGTTAACATATGAAACTATTGGCATTAGCTTTACTACAGGGAAAAAATATAGATAGAATCAAATAATACGATACATAAAAGTATTAAGTAGATGAAGATTAAGCCCATATCTCTACATAATAAAAGTGAGCACATGCCACTATTCCTAAAATATTATACTTAGAACTTAGATGAATAACAAAATATAAAATTTATAAAGTATTATCATTATTATTGTTGTTATTATGCATTTTTGCATAGGAGTGTCTGATGGTGTCAAATCTACAAATTACAATTTTTACAGATGTGCTACAGTTCCTGTCATAGTCATCTTTGCCATAATATTTACAATTCATCTAACCAAAATATTACTGTGTAGATTTATGTAGATTTATTCCTTCCTTCAAGCTTATTTTCCAGGGTATGAAGCATTTATAATACAATAGAAGACAAAACAAGATGTAATTACAATTTATCATACAGTTATGCAAGATAGGGCATTAGCTATATCTTAGTAGTACAATACAAAACAAAACAAGATGTAATTACAACTTGTAACAATCATACAGTTATTCAAGATGGGGCATGTTTAATGGTTGAGGGACTAGTAGTACAAGTTTTATAAAAGTGATGTTACACACACAACACACTACCGCATTTATCATTTATGGTTCAAGCACTCTGTACTAACATCATTCAATCATGTATTATTTTAGCCCCAATTTTAAATTTCTCTCCAGTTAGCAGTTTTAAATATTCTGACTCTTTGTTATAAAGTATTTTCCTTGTACTGAGTGGTTTTCTATTTGTCCTATGTTTTTTGGGCCCTATTAGGTTCAGTTCATATATCTTCATCCTTAGTTCACAATAATGATGATATTGGACACATCCAAACTAATACAGTTATAAATTCATTCCATATATACCTAGCATTTATTTGTAAACTCAGATTCAACTAGTTTAGATATTGCACGTACACATTAATAAATTAGTTTCCCTTTCCTCTAGTGCAGTAGCACTATATTGTGATTGACATTTTTTTTTTTCATTTGTTAAAATAATAACCCCATAGACATAAAAAGATATAGTCAGAAGTTTCTTCTGTATTAATATATTTTTATAAGAAGTCAATTTTCCTATTTGAATATACATCTAAAGTAATTCTTTTGTAATATAAGATTTATTATTCCAGTATTTCTTCATATCTGAACTCCATAGATAATGCATATGTGGGTAGACATTGTCGTAATAGGTCATTTTTAAGACAACCTATGAAAAGGATTTCATGAATTAAGATGAGCGTTGCAGTATTTGCATATCATGTATTTATGTCTTCTGTTTTGCATTTAAAGATCGAAGTGATTAGCTACAATTTTATTAAAACTGATATTTTATAGCAATTATGATGTATAATTTTGACAATAATAATATCTAAAGCAAGTTTGAGTGAATAAACCAATGTTATAATTTAATCTTCATATATATTTAAATGATTTTGATTCTGAGGCTTCCTTGATTATTTGTTTACTTTTCAATGATATGATAAGGAAAGGCAGCTCTAAGAAGTACAACTCTTTGTTGCATGTCACAGAAAATTCTGAAAATGGAATTAAAATTGTTTTCAGCTATAACTGAATGAAAACCTGCAAATTCTTCATTATACAAAGATTGGAATTGAATGCATGAAATGCTCTCCTAGAGCATTGCACAGACACTGAGCATTTGATTGAATGTGAAAATTATATTTCTTTATTCCAGTGTTTTTCAAATTGTTTAATTGTTTGTTATGTAGGCATCAGTCCCTGTTCAACAGAAGTGCCTGTTCACGTGAAAGTAATAGACAAGTCAATGCCTGTGTTTGACAAACAGTTTTATACAGACAGTGTCTATGAAAACATTGAGTTGCATTCTCCATTGTCTGTTAGCATACAGGCTGAATCTCCTTTGGGGCGTAAACTCATATACAGCATTGTAAGAGGCAATGATTATGAAGAATTTGCCCTGGATTTTAATACTGGTAAGTAAATTACTTTCTTATAATTTTTTTTTAATCTGGCATTTTGTCAGATCCATAGTGTTGCATGTCAATGTACTGTAGTAAGCAGGCTCTAATTTATAGTTTATGGTTGTGTTATGAAAATGAATGGAAAGTGCATTTCTTTTGTAGTTTAATGTTTTGAAGCACATTGAAAAGGCTGGGAACCTTTACTGAAATTGAGTACTGCATTTAAATTTCTTAATATAATATTTGTAAGTAAACATGGTGATGTGAGAAAATTATTTCCAACTTTTCTTCCAGAAAATTCAGGATTATTTTTCCAAAGAAACTCAATTAGTTATGAAAATATAACCCTGTCAGTTTCATTGAAGGCTAGCCAAATAATGTTTTAATACATATATATACAATTTTCTTAAATCAAGAACACTTTTCTTTGCATAATTGTTGTGAGCTTATTGCTGCTGTGTTTTGGTATGTGAAGGCATTTCTCAGGATTGTCATATGTAGCAAATGCATCCAGCTTATTTTATTCACAATGATTTACATTTATTTCAACTTAACTCACAGGTAATTTTCTTTTTATTTAATCAAGAAAATCATTAAAAGGGTATAAACATTTTATCATATTTATAACTCATTAATCTATAGATTTGTCAAAAGATGTGATCTTGCAGCTAATTCATTCTCAAGAAGTGACAATCAAGAGGTATGTTTTGAATAATAATAGAGGGAACATCTATTAGGTACGTGAATCTCAGTGTAGTTTTAGAAAAACTAGATATAGAAATGTAACATTGTTGCAGATTTTATAAACATTTAAATATTGGTTCTGATGCCTTTCCAATTTAGTTTGAGCTTATTCTATTACAGCATTATGAGCATTTTCTAATAAAACTACCAGCTAATCATTTATAATAAATTTCTTTAGAAAATTTCACTGCAGTATGAGTTCTTTGATAACATGGTTCTGGCCTCCTCTATGTTCTCTTGTATTTCTGAATATGTGCATATTTTGTTCAGACATTAGTAATCTTAAGTGGTAGAGGTGTTTAAGTTATGAGCAATAAATATATTTCTGATTTTCCACCAATCCCTTTAAATTTAATTTTGTACTGCATATATAACATAACATTATAATGCAAAGTAATTTTAGTAATTGAAAATATATAGCACTGCATGATTATCTGATATTATTTGATGTTTAATACTGAAAGCATAACATTGTGTGTTAAAAAAAGTAATTTTCTTTGAGTGGTTTCTCTATTTGTACTGTGAGCCAATTAAATAGAAATTCTTCAATTATGAAATCATCATTATAAAAAAATGGGATTTATTTAGCTACACATCATATATTGTAATATAGATTTATTTTCCTGATATTTACAATTACCTAGTTCTGCATAATTACTGTTAAAAAACAAACATATAAAATGTAGTATCAAGTGTTTTGGCAATTTGATAATGGACTGACTGTCAGACCTCCTTGTTGAAATCAGCTACAAAAGTAATATTATCTAAAGGTTTAGTAATTAAAAGGGGAGATTATGAATGCCATGTAACTGAGACTGCACTTCGTAGGGTTTGAAAATTGTCAGTGAGATCTTCCAGACCCATCCTTTATAAACTGAAAACTAACTGGGGGTTTGTTTACTGCATTGTCCAATGCTTTATAAATTGGTTTTCCACTGATGTCTGTGGTCTTGATGCCCATACTCTGTTAGGACAGGTGCAGTGATCACACAGTCAGTTCATATTCAATGCACTCCACAGGAAGCACAGAGTAAATTTTCAGGAGATCAATGCCCAAAATGCTGAAATAAGATGTTGGACTGAAGGCTTATTGGCCAAGTACTGGACATGTTTTAATTTCATGAATGAAACAACATAGGTAGTTGAGATGCAAAAGCCCTCTGAAGCATTACAGTTATAATAGGAACTGGAAAGTTATTCTATTAATGAAAAAATTAATATATAGTAAAGCTAAAATCAATGTTGATATAGAGTTGGTTTGGTGACACTTGTAGCTCACTTACTTGGTCTTTTATTGAATATGTTTCAGGAACTTTTGCTGCCATCATCAGCAGAAGCATAATCTGTAGATGGTCAGAGAAATTTATTGAATTTATCTAATGGTGGTGTCTCAAAGTTCATGATGTGGCTCTTATTTTTGATGATGTAAATTTTTTCCCATGTCATTGGTTCCAAAGTTTGTAAGTATGTTTCACTAATTCTGTTTTTTATTAATTTTATGGTTTTCTGACCAGAAGTGGGCTGCCACTGCTGATTTATCTATTTGTTGTAGCAGACATTTCAAAAATATATGTTACAAATAGTTAGAAATCAGTAGTGATAGCTCACTTTTGGTCAGAAAACTATGACATTGATGAAAAAAGAAAATTATTGAAATATACTTGCAAACTTTGGAACTGACAACATAAAAAGTATATTCATCATCAAAAATAAGAGCCCATCATGAACTTTTATACACCATTGTTGGATATATTCAATAAATTTCTGTGATTGTCTACTGAGAGTTATACTTCTTACAGTTGGTCTTGTGTTGATGATGAGAGCAAATGTTCCTGAAACATGTCCAATTAAAAAACTAAATGAAGTACAAATGTCATCAAACCACTCTAATAACATTATTTTACTAGCTTCAAGGTTCATATAAAGCTGCAATTGTTGAAATGATGAATTGTCTCTCTCAAGGGATCCCAAAGAACTAGAAGTATATTAAAATATGTCCAAACTAGTGCTACCATCTGGCAGAAGTTCAGTAGTGCAATGCAACAATAAATAGTAGAGAAGCATATTTTTGAAGTCTATAGAAAATTTCATGAATCTGGGTAGACATGCTATTTTTATTTGGGGTCATGTATCTGGACTATTGACAATCAAAAAAGCAGTGAAAATGCATTAAATTTTGTACCAATGTTTAGAAAAAACACAATGAGAACCCTGGCAATAATTAGACAAGCAATTTAGGAAGAAGAGAGAGTGTTGTATGCTAACTCATTAGCCATAGAACATGTGATATAGTTGCCAAAATTCAACAGAACAGTGAATATTCATAAAATTTTGGTATAACTCTCAGAAAAAGTATAACAGAGACCTAGGAAATAATTAGACAAGTGGCTTAGAAAGCAGGGCAGTAAACAGGTATTCAATTGGTATGCTGGCTCATCAGCTACAAAACACTAGATATTGCTAAAATTCAACTGCTCTTGGTGTAAATGAAAGTCAAACCATTCATGGTGTTGCTGGTGAGGTGGAATAAGTAATAATGGCATGCCAACGGATTCTGACTGATAAGTTGAGCATGCATCATTTTGCTTCCAGATTTGTGCTCAGGATTCTGATTGCTGATCAGAAGCAACATGTTAATGTGACGATGCAACCTTTTTGTCCAGGTTTACCATGGTTATGATTCCTGAGGCAAAGGAACAATATTCCTAGCAGAAAAGTCCCAATTCACCAAGACTTGAGAAGATAAGTGAGGAACAAAATCAAGAGCATGTTCATTATTTCTTCTGACATAAAGGGGATTGTTCACAAAGAATGTGTTGTCTCAGCAGACCAAACAGCCAATTCCACATACTATTGTGTTAGTTTCATAGTGACTGCATTAAAATATGCAAAAACATCATCCTGAATTGTGATGATGAAAGGAACTGGCTATTGTATCAATACTTCATTTCATACTTTCTTCTCTACCAGCGATCTTTTAACCAAAAATAACAAGACTGTCTCCCTCACCCACCCTATTCATCTGATTTGGCCCTTGTGACTTTACTCTGTTTTCTCAATTGAAGATGAACCTGAAAAGCCATTGTTTTGACACAATTGGGTGATAGAGGTAAAAATGCAGAGGTTGCTGAACACCGTCACAAATAGAAGTTCTGGGATCTTTATTAAGTGGCAAAATTCAGGGATTAGCATATATATTTGAAAAAGGCTACTTCAAAGATGATGACAGCCAATGGGCTAAAGCTACTTTTTAACCAGCCAGACTGGACTTATTCGAGCTCCTCCCATTGGGGAGTTGTCCGGATGGGTTGGATTTGGCATGGCAGTGGTCCTGGAACTCATGGATAAATGAGTACCCACAGCAGCAGTGTATTCCAGGGAAGTGCCTATGGCGTGTCCCTTGGGGGCAGGGATTTCCCTGAATCACCATTGTTATGGGGTGGGTGGTGCCTATCTTAATGCTGGGGTGACTCACCTCTTACCTATCCACTAGCGAGAATCTGGTATCTAAGTTCGCTTAGCACACTTGGGCGACAAGATCATCTATGGCCAAAAGGCAGATCAGTTTAGATTCTAGGTACCATCCTAAATGGAAAAACCACTGGGCTGCACAAACCTCCATGATTATTCCCCTGGTCTCGGGGAGGGATCCCCACCATAACATACCAGATGGTTAGCAACATTAGCCCAAAAAATTAGGATACCACCTTGTAGAAGGCTGGATATCCTCTCTCAGAATGGGTTTGGTAGACAGTGAGTTATGATGGTGTTGCCAAGCTCCCTCTCTGCTGAAGGAAGAGAAAACAATCACCAAATATGTAAAAATGCTCAACTTGAACCTATGGTGAAGGACCTGAATATCATATTGTTCAAAAATAGGTACTTAGCTTCCAGCAGAACAATGAATGCCAAAGGATTTTAAGGATGGGAATTAATCTGATTTTAGCGGAATGTTTAAGAAAATGTATTGGCAACAAAATTTATATAAACATTTTGAATAAATAATAACTATCTCTTTTATTAATTTTTTTACCTATGGTAATACATTTAAAATATTTAGGAAAGTGCAGTGTTTTTACATAACTGTAGAAACTAAAATTACTTTGCATTATCTGAATTGTAAGAGAGGATAACTTAACAAACCTTATACTTACATTTCTGGCTCATAACTTAGAAATAATAGAGATTAAAATAGATAATGCATGTTTGATTAAAACAATCTTATTACTATGGTTATATTCATTTAACTGGTGAGGTAGTGCTGATAATCGTTCAATGCTGTTGTCTATCCATATAGCTTTTTTTGGGTTCTGGAGAGCATGGTGAATGAAAGTCAGTTCTCCAGATTTTTTTGAGTAGTTAGCATTATTCATGACTTTTTTTGACAGATTATATGCGTAAGTTTTCTTGCTTACATTAGGCATAATCATCATTGCCTTTACAAAACACTCTGCAAAAATACATATATTCAGCTAAATATTTTTGACAAAGAAACTAATTTAATTGCTTAATTTAATAGCTGGTTTATTGGACTTAGGTTATAAAATGCAACAGCTCGTGATTTTTTTAAAAATGTTTTAAGAAGAACATATTGGAACTTGAGAACTGATTTATTTTCTGCATGCTTCAACAGCCCATAGATAATGACCTGGCTACAATTAATTCTTTTGCTAGAGGAACTGTAATTATCTTGTAATTTTATTTAAAAGTAATTAATAGAAATGAATATACAGAACTTATATGAAACTGCACGTAACTATGGACAGTATTTAGTTAACATTGAGCAGTTGTAAATTACTTACAATGCATCATATGTGCAACATTTAAAAATGACTATCACTGTTCAAAGTTATGGAAAAGTAATTAATTATCAGTATTAATAAACTGTAAATGTTTTTAAATTAATATGGTCGTAAAAAAAGCATAGAGAAAACAAGGTGCCAGAGAGAGTAATAATTACGACATAAAAGTCAGTTTTAACTTTGCACAATATTAGCATTTGTTTATCTTAATAAGAAGGGAAACAGAAAGCAGAAGTGGTAATGACCTTGTTTTAAACATTTAAAATGAATTTGAAATGCATATGTTTGCAGTTCTTCTGTGCTAAAGGATATAGAATAGCCAGGTGTTAAAAAAGTAACAGTACTGATTTTGGTTATTTGTGTCTCCCTTTTCACAGCCCCTGACAGTAACAATGGTCCTTGTGAGTATAATAAATTCTATATTCTCTACCTTTTTTTATGTGCTTTGTTTGGCTTGGCCTAGGTATGGTGTACTGTGGCAAACATTCTGCCTGTCTGGATGTCTTATATTATGGGTGGTTTGGTAAAGCATGTGCTACAGAATTGGTGTATTTATATGCCTGTATGGTGTTTGTTCATTAGAGTCACTGCTTTCAAGTATAGTTGGATGAAATGTGATTAGTGAAAGAAACTGAATGAAGGAGTAACAAAAAATACATAAATAATTTAATCTCTTGTCATGACAACAATTTGATACAATTCATACAAGTTATACGAAGTCTATCTGCAAAATAGCCAACTATTGGTATAAAAAATAAATCAAGTTAATGAACACAGTAGTGCTTTAATTCCATTTAAAATGGAGTAGTGCCTTGTGACATGATAATCATATCTCAGTGTCCTTTCCAGTGTTTTCAAAGAGAAATCATATTTGGAGGTCATCTCAGCTGCATTGTTATGTTTTCATCAACTGCATCCAAGGTTGAAATCTCCCTTATCATTGGCAAAAACCAGGCACCAGATCAAGGCACAAAATAAAATCATCATCATCACCATCATCATCTGAGCTTTTGTGGGAATTATAGAGCAGGTGGTGTAAAAATTCTTGAACAAGATGTGAAATGGGGCAGGATTAGTCATTGTGAATATGATGGTAATCTATATATCACTTGATTATTGCCAGCTTCAAGAAACTGACTGACTACCAAGTATATTTAGTTCTTAAGATATTAAAATATTAAAAATTACTAGAATATTGAAAATACTGAAAAAACTCTTACATTGACACTATTCTTGCAAAAGAAAATCAATGCAATGAGATCTACTCAATTATAGTTTGAAAATTAAGCTAGTTTTGATATTTATTGGCATTATGAAAATATTTGCAAAATACAAAGTGACAGTACAACAATGGCATTTGCATGTATTGTTGAAAGCAATAGTATCATTTGTGAGTGTACAACAGACATCTGGCAACCCTTGTATACATATGCATTCTACGTCTTCTGCCATATGTTTCAAACATACACACAACCCCCCCTCCCCAAAATGCATTAATGAAACTGGCATAATTAGAATTCATGTCAGATTTCGTTGTTTTAATAACAAGTGTGGTTTGTTAGGAGTATGCTAACTTGAGGTGCAGCATATGGAATTTTTGAGTTAGTCCTAATGTTCTGTTGGTTTGCATACTGGCTCTTTATCTGAGAATTCAGTCCTACTCAAGGTCAAACTTGGGAGTAAAAACATTGAAAGAATAATAACACATATCAAGATATTACTGACCAAATCTCCAGCTGGCTCTTTAAGTTTCCAGTGGCTGTTCTCTCAGCAAAAATATTCAGAATGCACTTAGTGTTACTTATCACTGTTGACAGAAAGTTTATTTTACAAATATTTTAATAAATTGTATTATACAAACTTATTCAACAGTATTTATACCATGTTTTTCTGTTAATTTTTCTACATATCTAAAAGATGTTTTCTATCCCTGGTATTTTTGGTAGTTTCCATTGTCATTACCACTATTTTTATTTGAGTTTCATAGTTAACTTGTTGTGATACAGTAATACTTTTTTCACAGCATAAAACAAAACTGCTGGGAATATCTGTCATGATTTAACCTGTGTTTATAGAGATGAGACATGAGCATTCAGGTAGTTCAACATTGGCATGCATGGTTCATGGAAGGATGTAAAAACATACATGTTGAACAATGCAGTGGAAGGCCAGTTATAGTGGCATTGTTTTGGGAGTATCAGGAGGTTTTGCTGGTGCAATACTTACCTGACAGAAGAACAATGATTGCTGAATGATATTGTGAGGTTCTGACACAACTTAGAGCCATGATCAAATAGAAATAGCCCTGATATTTTACTTCAAAGCTCTGCTATTGCAGTACAAAACTCACCTACACTGAAAGAACAAGGGCTATAATAGCAAATTCAAATGAGAAATGTTTTGCCATCCACCTTATTCTCCTCATCTTGCCCCAAGTGATATCTATCTTTGCATGGAACTCTAAAAGAGCAGGGGCTGCAATTTGAAAATGGTGATAAGTGAAAAGTACAGATGGCTGCAAAAACAGGACTTAGCAAGGTACAGATTAGGTATCAAAAAATTAGTGCTATGACAGCAAAAATACTAGGAAAAAGATGGTAATTGTGTGAAGAAATGACTTAGAATATTAATTCATTTTATTTAAAAATAAAAAATGATAATTTATTATTTTTCCTTTAATAGAGAGTCTTATTATTGGATGATTCTCATACAAGTTCTCTGTTATCCGTAACTTACTACTCTGGGAAAATGCTAAGTTTGCCTTTCCATAAATATGATGCTAAAGAATCAAGTTGTTAACTTTTCTTTTTTATAAGGTCGAACTTGAGTAAAAGTATATTAATAAAACAAAAATGCTAAAATTAATCTTCCTTCATTATTTTATGTTTCTTCATTATATATTTCACTCACCAAATGCAGTGTTACAAAATATGATTGACTTTCAAAGATATCACAAATGGTATATAGCTTTCAGTTATATTTTCCATCAAGTCATAATGAGCTTCTTCAGAATGCAACGTTATATAGTTTTTAGTCTTTAAAATCACTTTTAAATTATGTTAAAGCAGCAGCAAAATTTTCTAAAGGTATTGTCAAAACTACTTTTCATCATACAGTTCAGATATTACATTATTAACTGTAGCTTAGAAATATTGCAGACATAGTAGTTATTTCATGGAATTACAGATACTAAAGAAAAAAGACTAATTTTTTGTTATGTAGAACAACAAAGATAAAGAGAGAGTGAAAGTTGTTTTCAGAATAATGTAATTGAAAATCTCTTCTAAATTAGAGATTTAAAACACTCTTTATGGTTTCACTTAAATCAGATTTACTCAGGACATATGTTTCGTGGAACTATTGTCCACATCACAGCTGTTAAACGACTTTTGCATCATTCATAGGAGCTGGGTAGGTAGGTATCCAGATTGACTCTGGGATGTCAAAATTCATTATATTATGCTCATATTCTTTTTATATAAATCCTTTCCCATATGTTTAGTTCTTTTGGTTGTTGAACAGTTTTTAATAACTTAATGCCTTTTTCTATTTCATGGTTTTCATTCCAAAAATGTGCTGCCACAGCTCATTTATATATTTGTTTATAACAGATGTTTCTCCAATGTTCCTTTAACCTAATGCCTATATTTCTCTTTGTCTTTCCTATATAGATTTTTTCACAATCCTTACAATTAATCTGGTAAATACCAGATTTTTTCTCTTTGGGCAAATGACAAATTTGTTGAAATCATAACAGACCCATTGAGCAAATGCATTAAATCCGTGGAAGAAGTTTTGGAAATAGTTGGAAATATCTGATTTCAAAAACTTATTGTTACAAAATTAAGGTCCACCACCCATCTTTAGCTAGAATATATGGCCCTCTGAAGACCCATAAACCTGGTAGAAGTATGAGGCCAATTATTAACATTGTAAATACTTCAATCTACCATTTAGCAAACTGGTTATCATTAAGTTCCATTCACTATCAAAATTTGAAAGCTTAAGTTTAAAAAACTCCATGAACCTCATCAATAAAATTAAAGATAAAAGATTATCACCGAATGACACACTGGTTTCTTTTGATGTCAAAGCTCTGTTTCCCAGCATACCACAGAACAAATTGTAAGTTTTTCTAAGAAAATGATTACAATCAGCCAACCTAACAGAAGGACACATCAAAGAATACATTGAATACACTGAACCTAACAGAACACATAGAATACACTAAGTTGTGCACAAATCAAGCATTTTTTGTATTTGAGAACAAGTTCTTTAAACAGAAAGCAGGATTTGTAATGGGCAATCCATTATCACCTTTTTTATCCAACTTATTCATGAGCTATTTTGAGATGCACATCACTAAGGGTTTTCCCGACATTTCCCTTACCCAGCTCTTACAAATGATCCAACAGTCTTTTAACAGCTGATGATGTGGACTTTAGTTCCATGAAACATATGTCCTGAGTAAATCTTGTTTAGGTGAAACCATAAAGAGTGTTTTACATATCTGACTTGAAAGAGGTTATTAATGGGTTTCACTGTGTTTGATTCCAAATTGAATTAATATTATAATGTAATTGAAATTTTTAGAAACATGGCCTAAAACTGCTGAAGAAAAATCAGCAATATCTGAATATTTATGCAATAATTCTAATGCACAAGTCCACTCTCAGTTAAAAAATATATATGCAAAAATAGTGTGCTGAGTGCTATATTTTCATGACAAAATTCTTCATAAAGATATAAGCCACTATACATGAAAGCAAATAGTATTGGAATGCAGGATATATTTCTGGTAGCACTGCTAACAAAAACACACCATTGGTTGCTTTTGTTAACATTGTCATAAGGCATTTTCCATTACATTTTGTTAGTACAACTCGACTATTTCTAGGAGCAACTTGTCAATGATTTGTGGTTGGCCTGCTACATACACTAATGTTGCATTCTGTGTACTGAAATCTGCAATTTCTCTGGAATGATGCTATGCTGTACATGATTCATGTGTTTCATTTTTGCATGTTACAAATATTTATTTATTTTTAGATTATAACTTGGTAAACATTATATCTTGGTAACATTTGTTTTATCTTTCCTCTTTAAATTTGTTGATCTGATTTATTTTACTGTAAGCCTGAAATATTTTATGCAGTAATTTCATGCCCATTTCAATAGTTCAGAATGCCATGCTATAAAATGTTGATAAAATATTTTAATTGTAACATGTTTATGTATATATCCATATGTGTACAGAGTACTTTAGTCATTAATAATTGGACATAGTAGAGCATTCCTATCTCTTTTCCTAGAATCTATTTCAAATACTCTTGCACATTTAACCTCGGAACACCTTCTTACAGTCATCTGAAAATGTATACATTTAACATTAATTTATGCACTAAGTGCTGTAAATACTTAATGCTGACAGTTGGCACAACATGGGTTAGCTTCTTCGGCTTGCTTTTCAAGAGGTTTTTAGATAATTATTAATTAAACATACACAAAGTACAGATTTATGTGTATTATTTTTTACATATTATAATTTCTATGTTGCATGCCTTACTAATATCTTGAAGAATAAGAAATCAGCATACTCTCCAGATGCACAGAAATACTTCCATAAATTTTCTGTTTTGCTGCAATTTTGTATCCTCTTTAATCAATTTTTATACTATTGTGTGTAAATGTATAGCATTGCACTATGAAAGAAATAATATATAAAAACATTACAGGGTGTTCAGTCTAAGTGACCAGACCTTGTTTTCAGCACCTTGCAACACAGCTAAGGGTGAACAGGTTAATTTGAACTGTAATTTTAGGAAACTGTTATAATAAAACAAACAATAAAGCATAATCATGTTATCATTGTCCTTGCATATAGCATAGCAATAGCTTAAGCTATTTTTTATTATCTACATCCTTATGTACTGTAAAGTAAGATTTTGTTTATCCATGTCACTACATGTGCATGTTCAATACATATTTAAATAAATTTCAAAAGTTTCTAAAAATATATGCTCTCTTTTGTATAAGGACATCTTATGTGTGTATTCTTCATAGCAATGCAATAGCAATTGATTAATTTTTAGCTACTTAATATGGATTGCAAAATAATAAATTTATCCAATATATTGAAAATAAAACTATTATGTGGAAGTGTCCAGTTTGAACCAGTAATATGGTACTAAGTGTATAACAATAACTTTAGCAATTTGGCCATGCAGATGGCCATACAGTGCATCTTCCTAGCATTTGAGTATGCATTACCAAAATGCAAATGCTATTTGAGATATCTACAAAAAAATAACTGCTCAGTCTGGACACCCTATATTTTTATACATAGTGAACAACATATCTGTAAGTGAACTTCTTGCTCTGAGTCTTACAAAGTCTAAGCAAAACAAAAAATGTTTAGCATTGCATTTCCTGTGGTTATCCTTTATGAAACATATCAACATAATATAAACATTATCACACATGCAACACTTTTACAATGATCATTAACATTGTTCATTGCTAGTAGATCATGGCTGCTATTCAGTGACAGTATATATTGAATATAAACTGTTCCCTAAACAGATAATGAAATAAAAGCAGTTAAAAAAATATCTCCTTATCCATTTAAGGAATGAAGATGTTAAAATTGCTCTCTTTGTTGTCTACACATTTGTGATAGCCTTGTGAAATTTCACTCACTATTCTAGAGAGTTTCATTTTAGAAGTATGAACTATCTCCTGATGAATGTTCAGTTTTCGTTCTTTCAGGTTTGTGGGTTTATTTTGTATACTGGCTTTTCTAATTTACTTCAGAGATCAAAATCACAGTGAGCCCAAACTAGGAATTCTTGCCAAAAGCTCTGCTCTACCTGAACATTTTGAAAATATTGACTGAATGGTAAGGTTAATGTTAATTTCATATAATGAGTAAGAAAAAACCAAATCTTGTCCACGAAAAAAATATTTTTCCATCTAGTGTATTCTACAAAATCCATTCACAAATTTTGCACCTAAAGTTGAGGATTATCTGCTTATAGTTCTTGTATTACAGTAATTGTGTACAAAATGTATATAACTTGTTGCATTTAAAAATATAAAATTCTTGTTTGCTGTGAATGATAAAGGTCTGATTTTTAGAGAATTTTCCTATTAATGATGGATATTGTCAAAAGTTTCTCCATTCATTATAATAATAATGGATTACTGTATGACTTGGAACTCTTAACAATAGTAAGTTTTTCTGAGATAAACTTTGAGCTAGAAGACCTGATGTTTTAGTACAATGTAATTATAAGTCATATATTATTTGCTTTTTAATATAAATACTATACTGACTCATAAAACTCCTTGTAGTCACATATGGTCAACTCATAAAAAATAGCCTCACAAAGAAATCCCACATTTACTGCCATCAGCTTTGCTCTGCTTAAGATATGGCTTATCCTGCTACATAGGCTGAGATAGTAATTATGTGCCTCAAATTTGTAATATTTTCTGTAAATCGCCCAGTACAACAGTAGAAGTAGTATTTATTTCATATACATATAATACATTATAAAATTTTAATTCCAAATAACTCACTCCAAAATGTTTCTAATTTGATTAACTCAGACCCCACACTCCCTGATTCATGAGCATCTATATACTGTACAACAGTATTACACAATTCATAATTTAATTTGATTGTACATTTATTTACAAATAATTTTGTCCCTGATTTTTATCATAAGATGGAATTTTTAATAAGGGATGCTCTAATTTTATTTGTTCATTTTTTTTTAAATGTCTACTGTACTTCTGCAAACTTGAAGGCATTCTGAACAACAGTAAGAAAAAGTAGCTTATTCTTTGACTAATCAGGTATAAGAAGCTTACAAGAGCTTTATAGTTTTCTTTTTATAACTTTACAGGGAACATTCCATGAGTGTGCATGTATATGCAGATATGCATCTGCACATATGTGTTGATAAATGGATTTTAGAATAAAAACCTATTATTGTAGATTGAATGAAAATATGTATTAAATATTCATGAATAATGGGAAAAAAATGTGAGATATACTCATAGAAATGTTCTTTCTCTTGTAGCTAAGGTTATGAATTTAGCTGCAAACTTCTGTTGCCACTCTTAAGATATCTTCTTATATCTTACATAGGAGTGCATATAAAATGTTGATATTGCTGTGCTAATATATCATATTACAGTAGCTTTTTGACTTTGTCAGAATTATTGTTACATTTTCTATTTTTAACTGACTAATTTAATTCTTAATATAACAATACACCAAAAATACACTCAATTCCACACTTCTCTGTTTTGGTGCCAAATGACAAAATACATAAAAATGTAATAAATATTGAATTTCTTAATAGGAAAGTTTTCCTTTTTCCCCATAATTTTTAAGTAAAGGATGATGTGTACAGTTGTTATTAATTTTAGTATATATAAACCATGGCTTCTTCTTCTTCTTCTTCTTCTTCTTCTTCTTCTTCTTCTTCTTATTCTTCTTCTTCTTCTCCTTCTCCTTCTCCTCCTTCTCCTTCTCCTCCTACTCCTCCTCCTTTTTTCCCTCTTCCCACCCCCTTCTTCTTCTACTTCCCCTTCTCCTCCTCCTCTTCCCTTTCTTCTTCCACTTCGCCTCCTCCTTCTCCTCCTCCTACTTCTTCTTCCTCCTCCTCTTCTTCTTTTCCCCTTCTTCATCTTCCTCTTCTTCTACTTGTCTACGATTATTTTAATAAATTTTATAGTAACAAAATCATTTTGAACTACTTTTAGTTTATCTTAATGTAATTTTTCTTCCACTGCTTCTTCCACCCATTCTTACCCACATACCTCATTGTTTCTCATTTTAGCAGAGCTTGGGAATGCTCATTTTTGCACATGTATTGCTACTGTATGCTTTGCATATTAGTCTCTGCAAATAATGGTGTTTTTCAAAATTTCTTTTGGGCTTGGGCTAAAAATAGTATAATTATATAGTTTTTATTTTCATTTCCATAAATATTACTTTATGTAATAAGAGTTTGAAACAGTGGTTATATATTGAACATTTGGTAGAAATGAAACTACTAATTGCTTTAATATTTATATATTTATTTGGTAAAGTATACAGTGTTTATATAAAAGCTTTTAGCTTTTAAAATATGGGTAGGAGGGAACAGATTAAAATAAATAAATGGTGTTATCAATAATAAAAATTGAACTAAACTGTATTTAATTTTTGAATAAGCAATGGAAGTTACAGTAGTTAAACCAGTCGGGGCTAATTAAATTCTTGAATTAGAAGTGTATATCTTTCAAATTTTTCAAGCATACCTCCACAATAATGTTTTTTTAATATATATTATATTTGTTAAACTTAGGTGAGGGATTAATCAACATTTTGCTGTAATATCCATTAATTAAGAAAGCTAGTGAATCATTTTGTTATTTAGGAAGCCTTTTAAATTGCATTTGATTGGATTTTTGATACTGGATCTTCATTACTGTTTTATTTTCTGCCCATATTTCATATGTACTAGCATTCATCCATGATGAAACATGTCATTCAAAACATATCCGGAAAATAAAAAGGTGATGAAGTTCCAATGTTAAAAAATCCAGCCAAATATCATAATTAAAGCTATTGAAGCTAAAATGTACATTAAATTACTATAATAATTTTGAGGAAAGATGCATATGTTGTTATTGAGTAATTTGTTTTCTTCATGTCTCACTGCCGCAGGTGTGATTTATGTGGTGGATGAGCTGGACTATGAACAGAAACAACAGTATGAGTTAACAATCCGTGCAACAGATGGAGTGTTTCCTGTTTATGCCGAAGTTTTGGTCAGCATTTTGGTTCAGGATGTAAATGATTGCCCTCCTGAATTCAGTCAAGATGCTTATAATATCTCTGTTTCTGAAGCTGCCCCTTTTGGTACTTCTGTTCTCAAGGTTACAAGTAGAGACAATGATACAGGTAACACATTTTGTATTTCATCAGTTAGTGTAATGCACTGTTCTGTCAGTAATTGGTGGAACAAATTCAAAAATATTATCACTTCTGTTAGGTGTTGCAATTGTTAATGCTACTTTAGTGTTTAAAATAATTATACATTATTGTTCCCAGGAATTAACCAGAAAGTCCGTTATGAAATACAGAGTGATGCCTCAAATTCATCAGAATATTTCCACATAGAAAATGATGGCTCAGTCTATTTGAAACGATCTTTGGACCATGAGCTGCATGATTCACATCACTTTACTGTTGTTGCTATTGATGGTGGTGTTCCAAGTCTTTCTAGTACAGCACATGTTTGGGTGACAGGTGTGTGTCACATAAAATATTTTGCTCTAATCACTAAGCCTCATGGATTTTTAATATACCTACATCTAACGTTTCATTATTCAGTGTTAAAGTTTCTATTCTGTTTTAATTTTGGGTTCTAGAAAATAAATTATGAAAACTGTATTGAGTGAAATTAAAATGACTGTTGCTCTAAATACATGTTACTGTAATGTAAGGTAATTTAATTTTTTTCCAGTAAATTAATTTTCTGTATAAAATTAAAGGTTATCCTACAATTATGTATTCAACTTGTTTACATTAAACTCCACTTACTTACATAAAACTAAGACATGTTTCAAGAGTAATCATTCCCATCTTCAGTTGTTGATCCGACTACTAAAGATGGGAGTGATTACTCCCAAAACATGTCTTAATTTTATGTAGGTGGAGTTAGTATAAACAAGTTGGATACATAATTGGAGGCTATATTACCACTCCATTGTCCACAGCTTCATAAGTACAATTTATTTAAAAGAAAGTTAGTTATTTACAAGAAGGTTAGAAGCTTCACTGTTCTCTGGAAAGTTTGCAACTTAGATACAAAATTTTAAAATAATATTTTCCTCTTTGTCTGTTGCCTGATATGCCATATTCCACAGTCTTGCCCCAGTCTTTACTTCTGTGCCCAAATCTTTCCAATTGCAGCACATCCATTTATCTACTCATTAGCTATCATGACTTTCCA
Organism: Metallyticus violacea; assembly: GCA_030762175.1. NCBI lineage: Eukaryota > Metazoa > Arthropoda > Insecta > Mantodea > Metallyticidae > Metallyticus > Metallyticus violacea. The sequence goes on from CM060831.1 coordinate 38,630,187, forward strand.
TCTTCTTTATTTGATTAGAATTAAAAGCTTTTATTTTTAGAAGGAAGTGCATAATCAGCGTTCTGCTTCTTAAGAAATGGTATTGGCTAGATGATGCATGGTACATGGAATATGAAAGGATCTTAAACATGTTTGTAGATAATTACAAATAACCACAATGTTAATATAGGATTATCAAATAAACAGACTAGTGGACATATTGAAATAAGTGCACTAAAATGCTTGTATGTATACACTGAGCCATATGTACATTTAATAAATTACTAAACTATTACTTTTCCATGTTATTCTAGGTTAAATATTATGTTTGTATGTATGTGTAGGTATGTGTGTATATATATGTGTGTGTATATAAATAAAACTAAAGAAGCAGAAATAGAATAAAGAACACTTAAATATTCACAGAATTATATATCATTATTTATGTCAAACAACAATGATTTGTCTTCTTGCCTTTGAAGAACACTAATTGTTCAACATATAGTGAGCAATAATGAATATTTTGTGTTTTATTCTATTTCTGCTTCTTTAGTATGTTATTTTAGTTATATTGATCAAAGTCGTAATTTATTTTTCATTTATTTATACGTATGTGTATATTTACAGAGGATGCCAAAAAATGTATACACACTTCAAGCAAAGAAAAAACTGTGCTAACATAACAAAACTGGATTCATACAAACAGAAAATAATGAGCACTAATCATTTTAGACTTTTACAATCATAACAGTTGCTCAAAATGCCCACCATGGGCATAGATACACTGCTGAGTACATTAAACTACTAATTGAGCAACATTTGCGAAAGTGTCCTCAGCAATTGCAGCACATGCCATTTCAATTTCTTCCCGAATTGCTGCCAGTGTAACTAGTTTTCTGCAGTATATAACGTCCTTAAGAGTTCCCCATATGTAGAAGTCCAATGGACTTAGATGTGGAAAATGCTGTGGAAACTCAATCAAACCTCTTCTTCCTATCCAGTGCCTTCAATAGTGCCTTGGATCCAGTGTGCGGGACTTAGTGCTGTACCAGGTCTCTCAGATCTGTCCTTGTGAGCATCACATTACCATGAGTCTCAAATTTGTTTGAATGCGTGCAATTGTTATTTGCACTGGTGGTTCTGTTCTGTACACTGTCCATTGCCTATGAACTTCAATAACATTCTTGGTTTTCCATTACCACTTCAAAATTCCTTTCCACTGTTCAAATGATAATCTAGGCTCCATTTTGTTGTAGCAACGCTAGCATAATGTAATGTGAGTCACATCTTTTAACAGAACATCATACAATAATCTTGGCTTTATTTGTTCATTGTTGATTTACTTGTCACATAGCAATGCTATCATAATGTATGTGAGTCACATCTGCTTACAAAACATAATGCTACATATTACTGTAGTTTTCAGTCCAACTTTGAAATATATTAAATAGACATCTATGGCACCTTCAGTATGTGTGTGTGTGCATGTGCATGTCACGATACAGTTGTCACTTCATGGCAACTGGGCAACTGGTAGGCTGGCCAGGGCTGACGGTAACTCCCAGCATGAATCACTTATTCCATTATTAACATTTTGCAAAAACCTGTTATAAAAATTTACCTGAATCTCAGGATCATGTGGCAGTAATTTGTGGACAACACTAACCTTGTATGCTTTCAATTTGAGTTTAGTAGTCTACTATTTTGAGCTCTTAAAATTTGTTTCCTGTCCAAGCAAATGTAAAGGTTTTTGAGAAGAAAGTTATCTTTCTCCAGCTATGTGCAATTTCTTCTAGTAAGCATACATTTTCATACATCAAGAATAGATCTGGTTTCACTAAATTAGCTTACAAGTTTTTGCACAGTATCTCTATGTGTATTTTGGGTATTTTGTTAAAAACTGCGTACTAATTTTCCTGCAAGAATTTATCATAAAATTCTTTGTTGTAACATGTAAATATGTTGAGGCATTATAAAAACTATAGTTAGACAGATAACACCTGTAATGCCCTGCTACAATGTAGCCACTTAATAAGTGTGACCACAGTATAAGCACTTTATAAATATGACCATAGTTGCTGAAACCACTCCACTACTGCTACACGAGACTGGAATGATTCAAAGGTTGTAGCATGCACCAAATATCATATGCAATTCAGCTGGAGTTACCATATAACTGGCTAGTGAGCCAGCTATGTGAAGCAGGCAACTCAACTGTGAAAGACTCTGTTATATATACATATAAAGGAAACCAAGCAATATGAATGATTACAAACCCATAAGGTTGAAAACTAAAATAGGCAGCATTTTTGAAATAGCAAAATTACATAAACAGGTAAAATTCTTTAAAAGAAAAAAGATCATAAATAATTTTTAGTATAGATTTAGAAAAAGTTTCCATACTACCAGTGTTTTAACTGAATATATCAAGAAGTTACCTAAAAATTGGGGAGGGGGAAGTTGATGCTATAAATTTTGATTTGTCTGAGGCTTTAAATTGTTTTGAGCAAGATAATCTTTTTAATAAGTTAGAAATATATAGGTTATGGGCAAAATGTAATGAATTGGTTAAATCATATTGGAATTCTACAGTGAACTGTTTTAACTATTTCGTATCATATTACTTCAATCTGTGGATCCTATAATGAGTTTAGCCAACTCTAAAAGAATTTGTCTAAGCCTAGTTTTAAATTTATCGCAGAGTTTGTCAGAATTGGTAATTTTTTACATAGTTTACATTAAAATGCCATCTTAGAACAAAAAAAAAACCTATTAATGGCAACTTAAATTAATTATATCTATAATATTTACAAAATTGTAACATAAAGTATTTACATTTAATATATTTACAAAGTTGAATTAATTCATTGCAGAAAAACTGTGCACTTATTTTTTGAATGTATGAAATCCTGTTCCATATACAAGATGTGAGTGATAGGTATCTTTTTAATGCTAACCTGAACTTATTTTTATAATTGTGTGATCGGTTTTGTTTCCCCCAGAGTGTTTGGCCTATGGGCAAGCATGTAGCTTAGCTATTAGCCAGCCAGCTGGGTCTAAGTGATTAACGTAAGGGTAAAACTAAAACAAACCAACCACACAACAATATACAAGCCAATATAAGAGGCTCATTACTTACCAAATTATCAAATGAGGCGTTGAAACAGCCTGCCTTTATTTTTGGCATCTCTTTATGAAATTATTTATCACTCACTGCAGTTCATTTTGAGAAATTTGTGCAATTTCTTGACGAATGTTATTTTGAGTTCTTATATGGTGTATAGATTTGTCTTTGCAGCACTTTTTAATTTACCCCAAAGCTAATAATAGCAGGCTGTTAAATTTAGTAGCCTTTTGCACTAACCCATTTAAAATTCCCACTTGTTGTACAACATGACAAAAGGATTTTCTAAGAGAATTATCTTAACAATTACGAATATCATGTAATCTTTCTTTTGTGAAAACCCTATGCTATTTTTTTTTGGTTTCTTAGGCTGGACACTTCCATTTTCCTAAAATTTATTATGCATATTATGAATTGGTTTACAATCTTTAGCATCTACATCCGAGAATCTTGCTTGAAATAGTCTTTGAACTTCATGAGCTGACTGAGTTAACACATAATCATACATAAAGATATGCTGTGCCATAGTTACACTTTATGCATAATGTCGAATTAAGAAAGAAACAACACAACACACACCCAGAATAGCTGTGCTAAGACTGTGACATTCACAAGGTCAATAAGTAAACAAGCAGACTTGCTACCCCCTCCATAGCACGGCAAACAATTGGGGACTCACTGATAGGAAAAACCCCATGCTATGGGGTAAAGGTGATCATACGGTAGTATGCACTTCCCTTATGGATGATGGAAGTGAATTAAATAATACAATGCCATTGTAATAAACACCTTTTTGGATTGCCTGCAACTTTTTACTTGTCCTGTGTAAGCCTTGCTTATGCCTGGTTTCTTTGCTGTTTAATTTTGAGTTTTTTATGAATACTTCTGAATTGTCTACTACAAATAAAAGTACATCTAGAATGTACTTGCAAGCTAATGTAAATTTTCAAAAGTTTTGAATAGTGGTTTACAATAAATTGATCATTTTTCCCCTGCCATTATTCTTATACTCTTTAGTATAAAAATATTTTTTTAGTATTTACCATATGTAAGGAATACAAGCTGTGCAATTAATACTAAACAGCAATTTATGCAAATAATACACCTTTATTATGTTGGAGATTATATACCAGAAATCTGAAAATGAACATGGATATACTGTGAATTGTCCCTTAATTATTTTTAGTTCTATTGGCTTAAATGCAACACATGGGGAAAGGGAATAATGACAGTTTATTTGGTAAACAAAAAAGCACAAGAAGTAATTATAGTACCTAAGAAATGCCATTTATACCTCCACAGTCAGGTGGTTTTGTTTACATTGGAACTCATATTTACAGCAAACAAGATTTATGATTCTTCCATTAGTCCAATTCTTGGATTTGCATGACTAAAAGAAAGAAATTAAAAAAAAAAATTAAATTAACTGTTTTATTCTTTAGTACTAAATTCTACTTTGTATCAATAGTATTCCTTGTTATTTACAGTTTTGGATATGAATGATAACCCTCCAAAATTTGAGCAGCCATCATATACATGTTTTCTCTCTGAACATGCTCAAAGAGGCCAGTTTGTAACTGTAGTCTCTGCCAGTGATCCAGATTATGTAGACCATGAAAGATTAGTCTACACTATTGTTGGTGGGAATGAGATGCAAACATTTTCCATTGATCCCCACACAGGTAATAAATTATTTTAAGATAATATAACTGGATGTGACTGATTGTGATGCCTAGGGAATTAAATAAGATATGCAATGTCACTTCCTTAGGCTTTTAATTAATTGAGAAATATATTTATTTTCTATAATTTTTCTGGGAAACTTAATAAAAAGTTCTGGAATAAGCAATTGAAAAAAGTTACATAACAATTTAAAATATGATTTTGAACTGATTGTGTTAATATGATCAGTGGATTTTTTTCTCTCAAAAAGTTGAAATTCCTAAAGAAATAGTGCTGCCAATATCTTTATTCCATATATTACATTACATTTTTCTAAGATATATGCTGTGACAGGCCACTCCAGGTCTTTATGTTAAATCCATAGTTATGCTTTATTTTATTACTTTTTCAGGCATAATAACCTTGATTAACATGCAGAACTTTGCAGAAAAGCCAACATATATCCTAAACATCTCTGTCACGGATGGAGTATACACTAGCTTCACAAGAGTTAAAATAGAAATTCTTCCTGCCAATCGAAATAATCCTGTCTTCCCAAAGCTGCAGATAGAAGTAAAAGTGCAAGAGAATCAGCCACATGGAACACTTGTTACACAGGTCACAGCACATGACAAAGACTTTGGAATTTATGGTGATATCTTGTACTCTATTCCGTCCGAACTAATGAGAGAATCATTTGAAATTGATAAACGCACAGGTAGGATAGGCAGCATTTATTTAGATTAAGCAAAATTTGCCAGTATAAATTGGTTCACTTTTTCTTTTTATATTAAGTGCTATGTTTAAGATTGTTCACAATGTTATTCATTACATTTCAGGAGAGATAATAACTAAAAGAAAGCTGGATAGAGAAACTCAGAAATTGTATGAGATTCCAGTTATGGCTACTGATGGTGGGGGAAGGTCTGGCTTCATAACAGTGAGAGTAAAGGTGGGAGATGAAAATGACAATCCTCCAAGATTTTTATTGCGAGAATATAAAGCCACAATCCACAGCAACCTCACTACAAACTCAGGATTCCTTAAGGTTCGTTATGATGAATTTTTAATGTGCTTTGAGATTGCGATACAATAGTTGACACATTTCAGAACCATCTGTGTAAAAATTATTTAGGGATAGAATTTTGAACAAGTGGCAATTGAAATTATGTTTATACATTGTGGAAGGAAACTTAATACATTCTTTCTCAGGTATTATTCTTTTTAGTATTATAAACAAAAATGTGTAATACAGTTTTTTCCCCCTCCTTGCATGGTTTTAGAAAAAGAAACACATTTTGAGTTCAAATTTTAATATCTGTTATCATGAAACTGTTTTAAAATGTTCTAGAAAATTAAACACTGTAGCTTAGTGTAAACTATTTATAATCATATTTTAGTATTAGATTAGGCATAAAATGTACAGGGTCTGATTTATTTATTGCCTAAAAATAAACTTGTAAAATTTTCATCGGCTCCAAAAAGGTGATTGTGCAAATTGGCAAAATTATAATAACAAGTACTTGATGAAAACTATCTAGGAAAAATTAAAACAATTTTTTTTTTCATTCGGTTTTTCATTTTCTGGTTACCACATATGCTTACTTACTGTTTTATTTATGTTGTGAATTATATTTATCATTTGCACAATTTGAAATAAAGTAAATAGCATTTGTGACTTGTGCAGTTTATTGAACTTTTATTTGTGTAATCAAGTGGTTACCTAAATCAGATATTTGCAAATTAAATTTGATAAAGCAAGGAAATCTCTTATTTAAAATGTTAAAAAACTGTGCAAAAGTAAATTATTCCTAATTTTTTATTCACTTACTATCATTCATTTGAACGAGAAAACTTAATTACACACATAAGCTTATTCATTATCATAGCACATGAAAAATATTTTACACAGGTAGGTTAATACTACAAAAGCATTTCAATTTCAATTTATTTCATCCATGAAAACATATGTAAGTTGTGGATTTGTCAAATATACAAATACAATTTTTACAAGTACAAATTATGTACCATTCTTACTCTATAGCCCCACGCTTAAATTCCTCGAGACTATAAAATGCAATTACTATCAGCTACCTCTTTATTACTTTCATAATTAAATCAGCATTTTTAATTATTTTTATTTTTTCAGGTAACTTGTTATAAAGTTCTTATGCCATATTTTTTACACAGTGTCTGCGTAATGTTCCTCTAATTACTGGCCTAAAGTATTCATCCTTATTTCTTAGATTCTATGTATGTACACATCATTTTTTGGATCATTTTCTTGTATGATATGTTTTATTGTCTCATTAATGTATATGCAAGGAACAGTCAATATCCAAAATTGTTTGAACTTTAATCTACATGTGTGTCTTCCATTTAATTATCTATTATTCTAATTGCTCTTTTTTGTAATTTAAAGACCTTATCAACTTAAGTTGTAATATTTTCCCATAATATTATTCCTTTTTTGTGTGTGTATGTGTGAATAAATAAAAGCATAATACACCTGTTTAACTGTATCATCATCCATGGTTTTCCTCACTTGTCTCATTATATATAAGCTAGTATTTATCTTTTTTTTTATATGAGTTATATGTGACTTCCAGTTTAGCTGTTTATCTATTAAAACTGCTAAAACATTTGTGTATTGAATCTCTGGTATTTTTTCCCCATCTATTTCCAATTTTATACTATTTAAACTACATTTTTTTAATTCAAAGTTTATCCAGGCTGTCTTTTTATATTTAAAATCATGTCCAAGTTTATGTAGTATTGTTTTATTTTTTCCATTAACTCATTTGCTGTTGATTCTGCAGCTGACTTACCTTTAATTACTACTGTCATATCATCTGCATACCCAATTGTTACATTTCCATTTCTTTATACTAATTCAAAGATATCGTTTTTATATATATGAAATAGAAACAGGTCCAATTTTGAGCCTTACGGTACTCCTTTCCAGACGATTTGAAAATTTGAATTAATTTTTTTTCATAACACCAGCACTATTTTTATGATTTATTACAATACACTACATTCTATTTTTAAAATATGAATTAATCCAATTTAGTGCCAATCCATGGACTGCATAATTTTCTAGTTTATTTATCAGTATGTTTATATTTACACAATCAAACGCCTTAGATAAGTCCAAAAATATAGCTATTACTTTCTCCTGAATATTTAACGCTTCAAATATATAATTATTAATTCAAATATATAATTATTAACTTGTTAATTGTCAATTTCTTCTTTAGTAACCCAAATTGCCATTGGGGTATTATGTTCAATTTAGTAAAATAATTTTGCAATTGGTTTAGAAAAATGCCTTCCATTATTTTTGAGAAAGTTGAGCATAATGTAATTGGCCTATAATTTTCTATATTTGTCTTACTTCCTTTTTGTTTAAATGGTGGTCTTACAATTACTTTCTTTAAAGTAATTTCTGGAAAGATACCTTGAATTAATGATGTATTTGTAATGAGTTAGGACTTTGACAATTTCAATTTTTATGTCTTTTATAATCTTGTTCGACATTTCATCAAATACAGGCTTAAGTCTTTTAGGCATAAGCTTATCAATTTCTTGTAATATGTTTTTCTCAGATACTTCTAATATTTCCATTGACTGTACTTGTCTTGATACTGCTATTTTTAATTGGTTATTATTTTGCCCCCTTTATCATCATTTGGTTTGCGATATGTAAAAAATAATTATTAAATTTAATGTATATTTCATCTGAGTTAATTATCTCTCTATCATCTATTTTGATTGTAATATTTTCACATAGCTTATTTGTTCTTTTCTTATGTAACTTATTAACCATATTCCAAATTGTTTTAGTCTTATTTGCTAATTCACAATTGTATCTCATTTTTGCATTTTCATATACAATACTAAATATTCTATTATAATTCTCAATATATTAAATGATCTTTCTCCCATATTTACATAGTTTAGAGAATTCAAAAATTTCATTCTCTCCCATGAAATTTTTATTCCTTTTGTTAACCATTTTTCATATAGAATACCCCTTGAACTGTCTTTATTTTCACTTTTTTCAAAGACATATTGGAACTTAAGCCATTCTGTAATATATTACTAAAAATTTCATACTTTTTATTTACATTTTCTGTTTCGTAGACCTGTTTCCAATTTACCTGTGTGAGGAATCTTTTTATCTAATTAAACTTTCACTGTCTATTTGTCTTTTGTATTCAAAATTATTTTGTAAGATCTCATTTTTTACATTTACTTTTAAGAGCCGACCAAAATGATCACCAATTTCTGCTTTTATTATTTTAGTTTCCCATTTATTCTCTCTTAAATTTGTAAATACGTTATTAATACAGTATTTAGTTAGTCTTGTGACCCTAGTGGCCAATTTTTAAATTTAGCCTAGTTAAAGTTCCTATTAGTTTTACTGAATTTCATTTTAATAGATCAATATTTAGATCACCCCTTTATTATTTTGATTTTATTCTCTGGAATTTTAATTAGAAAATCTTCTAATTATTTTTATAAATAATTTTTCATTTGCTGCTGGGGATCTATATACTCCTATTAGTACAATATTTTGTTTTTTCAATAAAATGTCAATGGCTGCTAATTCACATGTCCGCCTGTGGTACCTTAGCAGTTAAAACTGGCATTAAACAATAATAATAATAATAATAATAATAATAATAATAAATCACATGTCACTTCCACTAAAAATTTGCTGCAATCTACTTCTTTAAATTTAATTAGCTCATCCACATAACTCATCACTTCCCCACTATTGTGTTTTTGTCTACAATAATATGTTCCTAAGTTATAACCTTCATAATTATTTACTATTATTTCTTCTGCTTTTAGACCATGTTCAGTAAGTACTAAAACATTTGACATTGCAGGCAGCTAAGGACCATGAATTTTTAAGAAAATGAAAAAGTGTTAGATTTGGTCATGTTAGAGGCTCTGACCTTTCAAGTTGTTTGCATTTTATTGCTTTCCATTCATATAGGGAGAAATGCAGAGAAATTTTCCATTGATGTTTTCATTGTTAATGTTGGTATCAAATTTCATGCTTGCACATTTCATCACAGTAGCTTGTATCTTTATGCTTTTGCTGAAATGTTCATATAAAAGAAGAGTATTGTTTTAGGTTGGGTGGGGCAATGAAGCTATTCACACCATATTCTACATATGTGATTTTGGTATTGCTTCTTAGTTTTTTTGTTTGATTCCTTTTCTTTCTCATATTATTGATTCTTTTATTAAAATATTTAACCAATTTTTAAAAAAGTGCAAAATAAAACTGACATGTTTCTTCTTTTCTATGACAACTTTATGTTATTAAACTGCAAGAGTAAGTTTCCCATGTTGTAACATTGCATTTTTTTTAAGATCAATTATCTCTCAGTAAATATTAGGTGTATAGTTGATAGTTGATAGTTGATAGTTTTATTTCTAGGCACCATAATTTCCAGTCTGTCTGAGCCCTTTCTATTTGGTTCTTTCAATAAAATAGTATACTCTAGCTCTGGTTCTCATTGGGCACAATTTTTTTGATTGTCACACACTGGAAGAACATTATAACCCTAAGAACTTATCACTTCACTACTTTGCAAACTATTTTTTATACACAAACTTCTCATTGTGATATAATAACTTAGCTCTCCATGCTGAGATAACTCATGCATGCTGAACATTATTAAGCAATGAACTGAACTGAGGTAAAGTACATAACTTAACTGAGGTAAGGATTGCCAAGTGAATGACTGAAGTTGAGTGAAAACTGAGTGCTAAGCAAGGACTGAGTGATCTACTAACTAAAGTGCCCCTGAAATGGCCCTTTTATACTTTCATTCATTCAACAAAACCTGGATGCCACATGGTTGTTTGAATTTAAAACTTAGAACATTCCAGAAGCATTCTCAAATCCTATCTTTTTATTGGCTAGAATACTCTGCTATGTAAGATTCTGGAGACATAATTTGAAAACTTACACTCTGACTGACTGCAGATTTCCGTTGGTGTTATGTGTTTTCAAACCTTCTAGCTCCTATCAATGCTACTTTCTTTAAAATTTCTCTTTTTTAGAGGTCACGCTACAAAAGAAGGGAAGCTACATCTTTCTCTCATACTTTGCCTAGTTCAAGGATTTTTAAGACATAATGGAAGGGTTCTATTTGGATACAATGCATAACTTTGTGAAGGGCTCCAGCAAGTCTAGAACAGGCATACAATATTTAGGCTTGATATAATACCTAGCAACTTTTATACATTATGGAATCCTTCTTATATTGCACTTATTAATATCTCTGATATGCATATTCCTGTTCAATACTCTTCTCACTATTAGAGGATTATTAGAATATCGTGAGGTTATATAAAAAAGAATATACATGAATGGGCAAGTAAATTATAATACGTTTCCTAATTGTACTTTTTTTATGCCTATGAGAGTTTCAGCTGCCTTTTCTGCCTCACATGTCACAGTGATTTTATGCAAAGGGATAACACTACATTTTAAAACATAAAATGCAAATAAAATAATGCAATATACAGAGAGCTTCTGAATTGTTTAGTCAGTTTTTCATGCTGTATATCTGTTAAAAAATAATTAGAAGAATTTTTTGGAGATTGCACAGTTTTTTCTTTGTAAATGCATCCTGTTCTAGCTTTTAATTTCTAAATATATTGTTTTAAATGAAAGCAAAGAAATAAATTTCTTACATATCTTGACAGGTAAAGGCAGTAGATGTAGATGATGATATGAATGCAGAAATTGAGTATTCCATATATGAAAATCAATCATCAGGTGTAAAAGAACTGTTTGGAATTAATCGTCACACAGGAGGGATCTACTTGCTCAAAAGTGCAGTGCCTTGGGGTATGTATGTTGCAGATGATGATAATGTTTTAATCAAGAAGATAATTATAATGAATTTCATTTACTGTTATTTGTACTTGTTTTCTAAAAAAGCTATATTCTTTTGCAGAGAACCAAGTATTTCAATTTTTTGTACGTGCCCAAGATCGTGGTTCTAATCCCTTACATACAAATGTACCTGTAGATGTGTATGTAATGGGTGCTCAAGATGTTGCACCAATGTTTGAACGTAAAGATGATAAATTCTTTATATCAGAAAATTCCCCACCAGGTAAGTGACGAATTTTAATCCTACTGCTTGTGAATGCAGGTCAAAAAGTTAACAAAAATAAATATATAACCATGAACTCAGTTTCTGACAAATATTGTTCTAATTACTCTGTTCATCTTTCAGTCATTAATAAATGCTAGTCATTACAAGTTGAACTAAATGACTAGCATAGCAAATGCATAAAATCTTTATTATCTCATTTTTGGCTGCTCTTTTGTTTTATACATAGCTGAATGAAAGCACATGTAGTGGAAATTGATTTCCAAAGTTTGGAAAAATTATCAAACAGTTTATATATGAGGGGCATTCTAAATTTAAGAGAAATGTTTTTTTTATTTTTGAACATAGTCATCTTTAGTTCGCTGACTTTCCAACTTTTTAATACACTCAGTAAAATAAGATTTGTCCAACTGTGAAAAATTCTTCATCATTTGATGTAAATTATCAACTACCCAGCCATTTATTTAGGTTTGGGAACAAAATGTAATTGCTGGAAGGCAAATCTGGCAAATACGTTGGATGTGGAAGCACTTGGAAGTGAAGGTCATGCAGTTTTGCAGCAACAGTCCCAGCTGTGTGTGAAGGTGCATTATCCGTATGAAAGAGACTCTCTTTTTACCAATATATAATGTCTAATCTGAATAGCATCCTTTATTTGGTTTAGTAGTGAAGCATAACACTCCCAGGTGATTGTTCTGCCCTTCTGAAGGAGTCTACAAGGACTAGACAGTGAGAATCCCAGAAAATCTTAAACCATGACTTTTCCTGCAGATGGATCCATTTTTGCTTCTTTGGTGCACTTTCACATGTTGCCACCCACTGTTTGGACTGCTGTTTCATCTGGTATGGTTTCATTTACTGTTTTGAAACATCAGAGAAACTTACTGGAATTGCATTTAAACAATATAACTAGAAGTTTCTTCTGGGCTTGGAAGCCGTGGTCTGTTGGAGCTAAGGAGTCCAAATGTTTCATCCCCACCTGCGGAGGACATCTTCAGTGGCGCAGTCTGAGTCTTCTAGACAAAGGTCCTGGCACCATGAACCTGAAGACTCAGACCGTGCCACTGAAGATGTCCTCCGCACGTGGGGATGAAATGTTTGGACTCCTTAGCTCCAATAGACCATGGCTTCCGAGCCCGGAGGAAACTTCTAGTTATAAGTCTGACTCTGGGTGTGAAAGCTTCGGACTACTCACACTTGAAAAATATTCATGTGAATGCATTTTTGGTCCATTGTTAATAAATGCAGCACCCATCAAGTGGAAAGCTTTTTCAAACCCAAAAATTTGTGTAAAATGTTATGGACATGGCCTATCAAGATCTTTGCAACGACAGCCAGCTCATGTACCTTCAATCAGTGATCATTGAGTACAGCATTGTAAATTTTTGTCACAATCTTGCCGATTATTGTAGTTTTGGGATGACCTGAGTGCTCATCATCTTAAATGGATGTACAACCATGCTTAAATTCAGCAGCCCACTTTTTAACTGTCAAAAATGAAAAGAAAAAATAGAGTAATGAAGAGAAATGAAGGTAATAATTTGATATCTAATTCCTTTTGTATTTCTGTTGTGTTAAACCCTTAAAATGAAGTATTTTGTCACAGCTCATAATTTCAGTTTGATCCCTTTTGTAGAAAATGGACAACACTGGTTTGTTTATATGATCGTTATAAGAAAATGACTACACTTATGCATTTTTTTTTTGAGTAGTGTTTAATGCCCGTTTTTACTACTGAGGTACCACAGGCGATGGACACTGATGACATATGCGATGAAATGATAAATTGGGATAGGATTATATTTGTTTTAAGTAAGGAAGCATTCCAGGTCTAAGTTTAGGGTAACCCCTTGGCGTTTGCCAGTTATGAGGGCTGAGGAAAACCTGGAGAAAACCCCAGTCAGGGAGGACGGTTCTGGTGGGATTTGAACCCCAGACTTCCCTCTCACGAGCCTTAACGACCTCAGCCACCCTTGGCAGTCTTATGCATCTGAAGCAGCGCACCATCTAAAGGATGACAATTAACAATATCATAGTAATTTGGCCATCTTCATGACATCTCTAAGTCAGGCTGAGAACTTTTAGAACACTCCTCATAGTAATTTTATTTAATTTATTGGAACATGCATTTTCATTTTTGTGCTTGTTATAAATTGACTGAAAATATCCAAAGTTGAAATAGATTTACATTTCATTCAATAATAAATCTAATAAAAGTAAAAGTGGTAGTCATTTGTATAAATTTTTGAGTAAACATTGTTAAAACTATGTTTATCAGTTGTTGGGACATCTCAAAGTTGTAAAATATTACATTCTTAGCATATTCTGTACAAATTAACTTATTTTCTCAAAATTATCATGCAATCCTGTGACTTCTTAGATGCTTATATGCTTATTGATGGTAACTTTCCACTTCAACTAATTTGATTATTGTGAGAAAGTACAGTTCAGTAGCGGCAGCAACAAAATCAAATTTAAGATAGTTAATCTGACCAAGGAAAACTAGGAAAGTTCTGTTTTCTTGAAAATATTTTCATATCGCCGCCAGAAAAGCTTTTAAGTCATGGTTCTGTTTTCTTGTTTACAGGAACTGTGATAACTAAACTCAAAATGGTAACAAATTCATCAGTACATTATCGACTAGTATCAGGGAGTGAAGAAGTGCCTCTATTCGCCGTAGATGCCCAGGGACAGCTATCACTTGCTCGAACACTTGATAGAGAACTCCGAGACTCACATGTGGTAGCAGTACTTGCTGAAACTGATTCCAGTCCTCCCCTGACTGCTCTTGCAGAAGTCACTCTGAAGGTCTTAGATGAGAATGATCATGCCCCTGAATTTGAAAGTAGTCCTTATAGGCTTACTTTAGCAGAAAATGTGGAAGAAGGATCTACAGTTATGAAAGGTATCAGTTTTAGGACACTAAATAATATAATTAACTGCAAGGATACTAATATGTATATACCATGCAATAGTTTTGTTTTCCCCTGGAGTGTTTTGCCATTATGGGCAAGTGTGCTGCTCATAGTCAGTTAGCCAGGAAATACCTGGTTCTGGGGGGGGGGGGGGGGTCATCACTAATCACACTGTATTATGATTTCACTGATGGTGTATAGAAACTTTCAACCAGGAATTCTTCAAGTTTTTTTGGGGGGGGGGAGTTATTTTTCAACATAAACTCTTTTCAAATTTATGCACTTATTTCTGCAATTTTCTAAATTCCATCCATAAAATGTGATTTCTTCAGCTCTGCAATGCATGCATTTGTTTCAAAATAATCTCATTTGATGCAAATTTATTTCCTACTAGCCATTTCTTCTTGTTAGCATACAGGAAGCGAAGGGAGCCAAATCGAGAGAGGGGGGATGAGGAAGGATTTCATACCTTAAGTCCAATAATAGCAAACTTGTATGCTGGTATGTTATTGTGATGGAACAGAACCTTTTTCTTCACTAGGTGAGGACAGTTCTTCTTGATCACATCATTTAGTTGCTGCAGTAGCATAGCATAATGTTCATTGGTTATAGGTTTGTCTTTTTCCAAAATGTATGCTGTAACAAACCCAAAACACAGTCACCAACACCTTTCCTGCTGAGGGAATTGTTTTTACCTTCTTTAGAATTTGCAACCCAATGCTACTGCTTTGTTTCCAGCATGCAGTGGTGGATCCATGTTTCATTAATTGTCACATACTATTTCCAGAATTCATTTGGATTCTATTTAAAGAGTTCCAAATTCTGTGCAGAAGTGGCAGATAACTTTTCTGGTAAATCATTTAAAATGTAGCACTCACCATGGCTATAGCCTTTTCATTTCCAAATGATTGTGCAAACTGTTATGCACCCAATATCTAGTGCCCACAGCTTTGGCAATCTTCAATCGCTCAGCTACTTGTACTGGTTTTTAAAATTATTTCATAAGCCATTTTCTTGACAGGGTGTCCAGAAAAGTCTGCATTGCTTATACCCTGGCCAAAACTGAACTCACCAAACCATTCAAAGCAAAGGTCCAGATTTGCTGTAATGTTTTTTAAACTTTCCTTTCATTCTGTGGGCATTATCTCTTTCATAAATTAATGTTTTATTAATACCAAAATTCATGTTTCTCCATTTTGAATCTTGTTTACCAAAGTAAGGAAAAGGAAAATGACTCAAACACAGACCAAACTTCATAGCTGTACGTAATCACCCCTTAATATCACCAGGTTGCTAAGGTAACATTGAAAATATCCTATTTTGAGTAATTCATGTACTTAATGAACAACCTTTATATGATCAATATTACTTTATTTTTAGACTCATTTTTTCTGCTTTTGTTGCTTAAGCATTAAATGTGCATCAAACAATGTAGAATGACAAGCGCTGTAAGGTCCAGGACAATAAGCATTTATCATTACTATTGCTGCCACTGCCATTGTCACCACCACAAGGATTTGTCTTATTAAGACTGCTGTTTTTAACCTTTTTTAATTCTTTCATTTCTTCTCAATGATCCTCAATTTTGCTTTCCTATGGCTATATAACTTTAAATTGTAAATATTTATGTGCCTAATCTCATCTAATTTAAATACTTTTCTAGACTGTTACATAATAATAAAATATTTTTTTATTAATAGGTCATTTAGGTTTATTCTTATCATGTGCCTTGTCAACACCAATTTAATATGTTATATTGTTAATATAGTAAAAATACTCTAGAGATATGTTGAAAAATAATATCAAAGTATAGGGCAAATGCAAGTTCTGTCTAATATTGATATTTATTTTGTAGTTACTGCACATGATCTTGATCAGGGAAGCAATGGAGAAGTGCGATATGCTTTTGGATCTGATATTGGAGACCTGGCAAATGTTTTTGCTGTAGATGCATATACTGGCTCAGTCACAACTCTTGTACAACTAGATAAGGAGCGCCAATCAGAATTTATATTTCAAATAGTTGCCACTGACAATGGCAGTCCAAAACACTTTGCTCGTACCACTGTGTACATTAAACTCAAGGATTATAATGATAATCCACCAGTGTTTACAAACAGACATTATCTTGCTGCAGGTAACTATTACAGTTTAATTTTGATTTTAACCTATCTATTTTTTCTATTAGTTCTTGTTTTAGCAGATAGCAAGATCAATAAGCTGAATCTCAGCAAGATATGCAGATTATTCTGCTAATAGGAATTTATAACAAAATTGAAAATTTTGACTGTTATTTATGTAATGGTGCACGCACCTTGTTTCAAATTGCAGTGAATGAGGATGCTCTGCCAGGAACAGTGGTTGTAGCACTAGCAACAAAGGATCGTGATGCAGATCTCAAATCCCCAGTTGAGTTTTATATCACAGGAGGAGATCCGAGATCACAGTTTCAAATCAGACAAACAGGGGAAGTATATGTTGCCAAGCCCCTTGATAGGGAAAGTGTTAGTAATTATGTTTTGGATGTAACAGCTACTGATGGAAAGTACATAGCTACTACTAAAGTAACAATAGAAATTTTAGATGCAAATGGTGAGTCTCATTACTTGTCTAAATTAAAAATTAATCTACTTGCTTATTTTTAAGGTTTATTAAAGCTTCAGAATAAAACAAAGAATATTATGGGTACATATGTACTACTCATACAGTATTCAAGCTGCCATGTTTAGAGCAATGTTAGGGTTGAATATGAAACTGTCTTATAAGTAAAGAAAGCATTTAAAGGTTGCTGTCAGACAAACTATATGTTTTTTAATGTTAATTAATAGCTTTCCTAATTAAGAGAATGGTCAGCTAGTTGTTTTGTAGCATTATATCAGGAATCAAGTTTCAGATTTATAGTTCTAATATAAAGCATAAAATAAAAAATTGTCGCAAAAATGCACAAATTAAATATTATATTTATGGGGAAAAAAAAAAAATCTTGTGCAGCTTTCCAAATCATTATACTAAAAGAAAGATACATTCATTGAATAAGGTTTGCAGAAACAAAAAAATTATGTAATTTGCTTCTTGGAATTTTGTTACTTTCAAATCTTCCACCTAGGTACAATATGAAAATCTTTATATAGATTTATGTTTAGAGACTGAATTGTACTGAATTTACAGCACATTAGAAGAGTGTGTAGTTCAATTGAATCATACAATGATATCAATTAACATTAGAATATGTTTGTTTTTATGAGCACTTCAGATATGGAAAGCAGTTAGAAAATCAAAGTTTTATAAGTAGGCCCTTCAAGATTTATTGTTAACAGAGTGCTAATAGTTTTTACTGTGAGGCAGTTTCTAATTTAATTTTTTATTAGACTGATGCAACTAAATCCTCACCCACAATCTGCAGTGTTCAATGGAATTGTTGGAACAAACTGTATAACTGAATCAATTAGAGGGAATTATTTATATAACTTATATTTGTATGAATTCTTTGAAATCCATTCCTGACTGAAATAGCTCAATACATTTAAGTCCAATGCAGTTGTCACATTTTAACACATTTACATTGAAAGTTGGTGCTTTTTAGAAGTTGAGTAGCAAAATGTGACAAATCCAACTATGGCTTAAACTCTGATATAAAGTAATACATTTGTCCTAATTTACTTCAAATGATATTTCTTTTTAGTTAAATATAGACATCTATATTTATGAAATTTTCTGACAGAATATTATTTCAATATCTTGAGTCCACCAGAGCTCCTCAGCTAACCATCTATATCTGAAAGTCCCTGAAATAAAATTAGTAAAAAATATTGATTGATTCAAAGCAAACAAATAAGTTGTAAATGGGACAAAACAAAAGCTGTCAGTGTAAGTTAAACACAATTGATATTATTGTATGATTTAGTTGAACTACATGCTCTTAATGCTTCACTTACTTGTCATAATGTATAGAACTGGTTTCAAGAACATTTGGTTCTCATCATCAGCTAAAATTCAACTGTCGGATAATTCGTTGAACTGTGGGAATGTGTATTCTGCTCTGGTGGTGGTGTGATAAAATTATATTTTGTGTTTTCATCCCCAGCAGTGTCAAAGTTCATTAGACTGTCTTTATATTTGTAGATGTAGATTTTCTCCAGGTTTCTCCAGGTTCTGTAGGTCCTTGTACTGATTTTAATAATTTTGCTTTATTCACTATGTCGTGATTTTTGTCCAAAAATGCTATGCTACTGTTGATTTCTCTATTTGCTTGTACTTATGATCCTGAAATGCTCCTCATGTGCCTATGTTTCTCTTTGTTTTTCCAATGTAGATTTTTTCACATTCTGCACAATTTATTTTGTAAATACCTGCTTTTTTCTCTTGTGGAATACTGTCATTAAGATTGTCTATCAGTAATTTTTTAACATTAAATCTATTAACCAGTACCAACCTGATATTAAAATCTTTAAGAATATTCTGAAAATTTCTGTAGCCCATGAATGATATGTGAATTTTTTAAACATTAGCTTATCTTTTCTTGCTGAAAGTGTTGTGGTTTCTTTGATACATTTTTGTATCTTGAATTTCTGCACTTTTTGTGTACTAGCTCATTTTTAAAACCATTTTTAACAGCTGTTTCTTCTATTTGTATTCATTAAAATATTCTTCTTTGCTAATTTGTAGGTTAATTAGCTGGTGTGTTAAACTGTTGACAACTGCATGTTTGTGCGCTGTGGGGTTAAAACTGTCAGCTTTGAAGTGATTATCTACATGTGTATTCTTTCTGTATATTACAAATTCCAGATTACCTTGATGTTTCATTATTGTAATATCTAAGAATGGCAACATGTTATCTGTTCCTGTTTCGTATGTAAATGACATGTTTCTATCTTGTCTATTCAAAAGTTTTAAGGCACATCAATGAGTTTTTTGTTAACTATGGCAAATATATCATCGATATATCTGTACCATACCTTAAATATGTATAGAAAAGCCATGTTGATGTATGTTTCAAATCCGCTCATGAAGAGGTTAGCTAGAAATGGAGATAAGGGGTTGCCCACTGTAAGTCCTGCTTGTTGTTTATAAAATTTTCCTTTGAAAGTAAAATAGGCTTGGTTTATGCAAATTTCTGTGAGTTTGATGTATTATTTTATGTGTGTATCCTTAATTCCACTTGTTTTAAGCCATTCATGTAGATGAATTAGGAGTTTTTCTTTTGGTATGCTTGGAAACAAAGATTCGGCATCCAAAGATACTAGAGTGTCAGAGGGATGTAGTTTTATGTCCTTAATTTTTTTCTGTTACCTGATATGAATTGTTTATACTCCTGCTTTGAAATTTGGGTATATTTTTGAATCTATTAACCTAACCATTTTGCTAAATAGTAAGAAGGAGTATTGATATTGTTAATGATGGGATGCATACCATTTCCAGTCTTGTGAATTTTAGGTAAACCATATATCTTAGCATTGTAGGGTTGCTTTGTTTTATTTTGTATATTGTCACATCAATATTTGATCACATCAAAGCTGACAGTTTTAACCCCACAGCACACAAACATGCAGTTATCAACAGTTTAACACATTGGCTAGTTAACCTATAAATTAGCAAAGAAGAATATTTTAACGAATACAAACAAATAGAAGAAATAGCAGTTAAAAATGGTTTAAAAAATAACTAGTACACAAAAAGGTGCAGAAATTCAAGATACAAAAATGTATCAAAGAAACCACAACACTTTCAGCAAGAAAAGATAAGCTAATGTTTAAAAAATTCACATATCATTCATGGGCTACAGAAATTTTCAGAATATTCTTAAAGATTTTAATATCAGATTGGCACTGGTTAATAGATTTAATGTTAAAAAATTACTGATAGACAATCTTAATGACAGTATTCCACAAGAGAAAAAAGCAGGTATTTACAAAATAAATTGACACAATATCACGACATAGTGAATAAAGCAAAATTATTAAAATCAGTACAAGGACCTACAGAACCTGGAGAAACCTGGAGAAAATCTACATCTACAAATATAAAGACAGTCTAATGAACTTTGACACTGCCGGGGATGAAAACATAAACTACAATTTTATCACACCGCCACCAGAGCAGAATACACATTCCCACAGTTCAACGAATTATCCGACAGTTGAATTTTAGCTGATGATGAGAACCAAATGTTCTCGAAACCAGTTCTATAGATTATGACAAGTGAGTGAAGCATTTAGAGCGTGTACTTCAACTAAATCATACAATAATATCAATTATATGATTGGCTTCAGTGTGCAATTCCAATTTACATTTTAAATTTTAAAAGTTAAACACAACTTTGTCTCTTGTCAAATGAAGCACTTGTGATTATATTCATATACATGATGGACTAATAAGAGTAAGTTCTGAAAATAGAGGTATAATTTTAAATTAAAAAAGAAAGTTCTTTGACGTTTCAAAAGAAATAGTTGAAAACATTTTAAGAAATTGAACATATTAAAGAGGAAGAAGCTTTTTTATGTGTATATATATATATATATATATAGTTATTATTTTGCATAAAGAGCATTCTTGGAAATTTTGTAATTAAATGACTAGAATTATATGATCATTTATCCAAATACTAAAAGCATTATTGTTCCTGTAAATAAATTTAAAATAGAAATAGATAACTTCTTATAATGTAACCTCTTATAGTTAATAATGAATAATAAACATCATTACCTCATATTGTCCTTGTCAATAAAATATATGCAATCATCTTGCAAAGGCATTAGTTTGTTTGAAAATCCTACTATGAACATCACACACACACACACACACACACACACACACATATGTAGTATCTTCATATACTTATCAATTCACGTGTTAGTGTTTACATATACATTACTTATTATTTGCTTATGCATGAATGTGCTAACAATCTAACAAGGCAATAAAATAATTTTGATTCATTTTACAGACAATCCTCCATATTGCCTTCGTTATCGATACAGACAAGTACTGTCAGAAGGAATTCATCCAGGTAGTTATGTGCTTACGATACAAGCAGCTGATGTTGATGAAGAACCTAATGCAAATTTGCGCTTTTATCTTACTGGAGAGGGGGCTGACCATTTTGCTCTTGATAAAACTGCTGGTAAGATTTCCATTGTAAATAGTAAAGAATCTACAAGTAATAAAAAATAATAATTATAAATATCTATTAATAGCTTAGGAATATAAATATTGTATCATTTATAACTAGTCCATAGGCTCTTGTGTGTTTAAAAAGTGTATAAATTAAAATCTCTTAACTGTAACAGCTAGTTTAATGTTACACATTTCTAATGGTGGATTTAAGAGTTAATAGATGCCATTCTAGTAATGAAAAAAATGTTATCTCCTCACAGGATTAAATATTGTTTTCTTGAGAACAGCAATAGGGGAAACTTTTTTATTTTCTACAGTTGCTGCTTTGCTAACTTTATATGTTTACCATGTCTTTATATCCAGCTCCTGAATTATTTTAGATTCATCTATATCGATTTGACAGACACCAGATTTCTCCTTCTTTGAAACTACAATGGTCTCTGTGGTCAAGATCTAGCAAATGCTAACTTGAAGGTCCTGAATTCATTCTCAATTAGATCAAGCTGCCTTGGTTAGGTTTTTTCAGAGTACTTCCTTTCTCTGAAAGATGAATGTCAGATAGTTTTAAGTCACCAAGAACTGTGAGCTCATTTGCACCATCATTCATTAATTTAATTAATCCATGCAAACTGCATTTAAGGATCTACTAGTACACCATAACCATATCTCTTTCACCATAATCTCCACTGAGACATCCCAGCTTCACAAGTCTGCTATAATATTGCCATGTCAATGGGGAATGCCCATGACTTAATAAGACAATGGGCTGGCATTGGACATAAAAAAAAATTTTTGGAATTATTGTTTAGTGTATGTTGTAGTTTATGTTCATTTATCTTTGTAGCTGTTATCATTTTCTTAGAAATTGAGAAAAGGTATAATGTGTTTTTTGTGTTAATTTTTAGTGTTTTGTTTCTTTATTCGTACAAAACTGAACATTTTCATATGATTCCTCCATTTTATTTATTTGTTTATTTATTTTTTATTTTTGTATATCTTCAAAGTAACATTTAAAATAAATTTGAAACCTGAGAGCATTTTATAAAATGATTAAATAGATTTTAATTCTTTACAGTAAATTATGAATAATAATGTAAAATGTATGTGTAACAGATATTCCTAATCAAGAATATATATCATATTTCACATAAAGTTTATCAATATTTCTTAAGATCACAAATAAATATGTAAGCTATTAGTTTAGTAAAGCAACTTTGTAATATGGTAATTAATTTGAAAAACTAAATGGAAATACACATTTTAAATAACAGAAATGAAATTATTAAACAGAAATCCAGATTCACCTGACTTTCAACAGATGACATTCACCCCCTTCTTAAATTCAAACCGTGATTTCCTTAACATGATAGTATTAAGAACCTTGCTATTTGCCAAATGATATATTGGCACAGATTCAGTTTTAATCTCCTAACATATGACAGTTATGTTATAATTAGATAAAGTTAGTGCAAGAGGGATGAAAAAGTAACAAATATTTCATTAAGAATAGAGTAGAAAAATTATGAAAATTAAAGAAAAACCTGGTAACATTTGTTCTGATAAAAAAAAAAAAGAAGAAGAAGATTCCAGGGGATAAGTAAGGAAAAAATATTGCATAATTCAACAGTAAGTGGAGCATAAGATTATCAAATCAATTCACTAGATAATTAAAAATTTACCCAGGGGAATTGAACCCAGAACCTTCACAGCATTAGCACAATGCTATAACCTACTGAGCTAGGTTCAATTCCTCTGGGTAATTTTGGTTTTCTTACTTGTAATCTTTTTTTTTCTCCCCAAAACTTCTTTCTTCCTTTTTTTTTTTTAAACTTCATACATTTTCTACACTATTCTTAATTGAATAATTGTTACTTTTTCATTCCTCTTGCACTAACTTTATTTAACTCTAATTTATTTTCATATGTTAAGAGACTAAAACTGACACTGTTTATCTTGTTCTGAATTAGGAAGTTTTGTCAATAAATATCTATAGGAAACTAATCTTTTTAATGACCATAAAATACCAGATGAACCAATTGCATATGGATCACAATTCATAACTTCAGTCATCATTGAGTTCATTGTCACATGCCAATCAGCTAGATATTGCTGTTAAGGAATGTGATGAACCACATATTATTAATGTAAAATATTATATTTTTAACCACTTAAAATGTGATTCACAAAAATATGCTACCACTCAGCTTTATTATTTCAAAAATGTTTGACTCAGGAAGTTTCCTTTGAGAAATGCAGGTAAAAGTAATCCATATTTTAGTTCATGCCTATCAAACTTGGGTCTTCAAGTGCAAAGTTTGCTTATGTCCATCCCTAGGGTCTGCTGTAATGAAGGCTAGTTCTTACTGTCTCTGTCTTAGTGAAATACAGTGATTGTATAGTAGAAGCATGTAAGGGAGAAAGTGCCTCACACCAGTATAGTGAGTATGAACAGGCATATTTTAGTTCTTACAGGTGCATTATTAGCTTGATAATCTTTGCACAAAGCCAAAACAAATATGTTTTGGTTGTAAAAGACAATATAGGGGAGAGAATTTGAGGCTTTTTTTTAACAATAACTATATTTAGTCTGAACTATGTTAATTTGTCCATATTCAATAAGCAGAAAAGTTAATGCATGTCACCTAAATTGTTATGATGATCATCACCAATCTCATTCACTATGCACTAATTTTTTTTTTTTTTGAGTAGTGTTTAACGTCCGTTTTCACTACTGAGGCACCACAGGCGGTGGACACTGATGATACATGAGATGAAATGATAAATTGGGAAAGGATATTTTTTTTTTTAAGGAAGGAAGCGTTCCAGGCCTAAGTTTAGGTACCTCCCCGGCATTTGCCAGTTATGAAGACTGAGGAAAACCTGGAAAAAACCCCAGTCAGGGAGGACGGTCCTGGCGGGATTCGAACCGCAGACCTCCCGCTCACGAGTCCGTGCCTTAACGACCTCGGCTACCCGTGGCGGTAATATGCACTAATGAATTAATATTAATATTATTATTATTATTATTATCATCATCATCATCATCATCATTTATAATACAAATATAAATGATTTTTGAAGAGCTGACAAACATATTTTTTCTAGGTCATCTTAAGACAGTTCGACCGCTTGACAGGGAGCAGCAGTCAAAGTTTCAGCTCACTGCTCATGTTCAGGACCGTGATAAGCCTGGTTGGGAATGTTCATCACAGCTGGAGATACTTGTTTCTGATCTTAATGACAATGCCCCTCGCTTTTCCCTTGATTCTTATAGTGCAACACTTCCAGAAGATGTCCAAGTTGGCAGCCTTGTTACCAAAGTTCATGCAACAGATCGTGATATTGGTATGTTGAGTTATGCATTTATGTGTCATTAAGAAAAACAACAATTACTTGAAACTGTAGTGTTTAGATAAGGAAATACTTTTCCTGTCTCTGAATTTTAATTTAAAGTAAAAGGTTGTAATCAGAAAATTTTTAGTTTAAATTCTGAATAGGTGCATTATTAATTATAAAATGTAAACAATTTTTTTTTTTTTAATACTTATTTTCAATTTCCCTTACAGGTATTAACCGGAAAATTAAATATTCTTTTGTGGATTCGGCTGATGGACACTTCAAAATTGCTTCAGATAGTGGTATAGTAACTCTAGCAAAATCTCTTGATCGTGAAACCAAGGCACAGTACAACCTAACAGTACAAGCTACAGATCAAGGATCACCTCAACTCTTTACCACATCTGCATTGATGGTTATGGTGTTGGATATAAATGATAATCCTCCTGAATTTGCCTCCAAATACTATTATGCTGTGGTGCCTGAAATTGATTCTGTGGGTACAGAAGTTGTCAGAGTGTTGGCTACTTCTAAGGATGCTGGTATCAATGCTGATATTACATATTCCATTGTTGGTGGAAATGAACATAAGAAGTTTGCAATTCATCCTAAATTAGGTATGAACAGTTAAGTTTAATTTCCACTTTGCTTGAAATTTGTTTCTTGCCTTAAATTATGTGTTTAAAAATTTAAATGGTCTTAGATAGTACGTAATACAGTTTATTAGTATACTTTAGCAATAAAATATGAATTAATCAATATCTTTCTAAACAGAATAGCGCAGACTCAGAATGTACATTAGCCTCTTTTTGTTCTACATAGAAGAAATGCATAATAAACATTGTTATATGATATTAATACTTTAATGTTTGAAGATATGGAAGATATAAATACATTTACTGAATTTTGTGAGCTAAATTTGAAAGTTTAGAGATCTATGCATTTAGATTTTATTAAAAATTATGACAGAAATTTAATTAAGGTCATTGTATAATTGAGTCCAACTACATGCTCTTATTGCCTCCACTTGTTTAAATTTACTATTTGTTTCACAGACCTTTGTGTGCATAAAAGATGTCTAATCTCATAGTCTTCCATTTAAGTATGTGCATTATTTTTCCTACATATCCATGTGCATTTTCAAAAAGGGCTGCAGCTTTTTTTGACATTTATAGACACATAGATATGTTATTGTTGTTGTAGTGTTAACTTAAAACTGAATTAAACTATTACTCCTAATTCATTTTTCATGCAGCTAATGATTCGAGACTTTATGAAGGTATATTTTTAATACATATAATATGTGTTGTTGAAAACTTTTCTTTCTTCTGCTTTTTTCACTACACATTTCTATGAATTGGACCCTATACAGATGAAAGTGATTTGCATTACAGGAGTGATCACTATAGCAGAGCAGCTAGATTACGAACGTGCCAAAGATTATTTCCTTACCATTCAGGCTGTTGATGGTGGCACCCCACCACTTAGTAATCATGCTACTGTTAACATTTCTGTAACAGATAGCAATGACAATGCACCCATCTTTAGCCAGGCATCCTACAGTGCAAGAATACGTGAAGATGCTCAAATAGGAGACAAGATTCTCCAGGTAATTTATTTTTAGATTTCCTGAATCCAACAGCTCCTCTTTTCTTTCTCCTCTAGATTTTGTTTCACTTTAACATTTTTGTTTTGTCTGCAAAATCTGTATAATAATCAGAAATACTTAACTCTCAAATATCCTATGCATAAAAAACATTTGAAGCTAATGTGAACCCTGCCCAATGGCCACCTTTATAAATAAATATTTTTTTAACTGATTAATGTGGCCACAAATGAACCTATTTTGGAGAGCTGACCATGATTTGCTCCATGTATATTTTGTTCATCTTATATCATATTTTTCATTTTTTATCCTTTGGAATAGTATAGGTATGTATGAGGGTAGGTCAATGAGTTTTTAGCCTAACCATTTTCTAGGAATGATAAAGATAAAAACAATGTTTCACTTTTTAGTATGGTTACCCTTTATTGCAGTACAATTCTCACATCTTTGAATTAACATTTTAATCCCTCCCCCCAAGTATTTGAAGTCTTGTCTGCAAAATGGGCATAAACAGCATCCATCACTTCTTCATTACACTTAAATTTCCTTCCTCAAAAGTCCTTCTTTAGTTTTCAGAAGAGGAAATAGCCACTGGAAGCTAGATCTGGGCTGTAGGCTGGATGGTATATCTCCTTGAAGTCACATTTCTTCAAGTTTCCTTTGCAACAAGAGCTGTGTGCACAGGCACATTGTTGTGAAGAAGGTGCACACCATCACTCAGCTTTCCTTGCCTTTTCTCTTTGATAGAAACATGTAGTCTGTGCACAGTACTCCCCATTTACTGTGGTGTTCCTCTCCTTGAAGTCAATGAAGAGTATTCCTTCAAATCCTAAAAGATTGTGGCTATGATCTGACTGAGTGACCTTGGCCTTTAGAGGCGGTGCTTCGCCAAGTTTACACCACTCCATTGATTCTCTTTTGGACAAGGGATCATAGTAGAGGACCATAGTTTCACCTCTTGTAACAATGGTTTGCAGAACTTCTCTCTTGTTACCATGGCAGAGCTCCAAAAATGCCTGACAGTTGATGAGTCATTGCTACTTTTGGACTGAGGAAAGAAGTCTAGGCACCCATCTTGCACTAACCTTATTCATGTTTAAATGCTCATGAATAATTCGAAGGACTGTTGTTTTAGAAAGGCCCAAACTTGCTGCTATTTCTGTAACTTTGAGCCGGAGGTCTTCATTAATTTCTCCTTCCATAAGAGTGGTCAGTGTTTTCAGGAGTGAGCCCTTGCAAGGACTGACTTGCATGCTCTTCATCTTCAATGCTTTCTTGACCCATTTGAAAAAGTTTGGCCCATTTTTTTTATGGCAGAATATGAGGAGGTTGCTTCCCCATATACATCATCCAGTCACTGTTTAATTTCATTTGAAGTAAGTCCTTCTTTTATGAAGAACTTAATAACAGCTTGATACTCCATTTTGAACATGCCACAATCTTTTACACATAGCCTTCTTTATGCATCTATATCTGAACAACTGAACACAGTGGAGTGGAAGTTACAGCTGCAATTATTTACTTAATAGATAAGATGACACCAGATAAGGGTTTTGTGAAGGCAATAATCCATATTGGCAAGGCCAGAAACTTATAAACTTACCCTCATATATTGTTTGTTTTTCTGGGGTTTCAAATTACCTTCCATCTTCCTTAACCTCTGTCCTTGTGCTTTTTTTTTTTTTTTTTGAGTAGTGTTTAACGCCCGTTTTTACTACTGAGGCACCACAGGCGGTGTCCTTGTGCTTGAATTGTATAAAATGCATGTTGTCATTATTAATTTAATTTGGAATCGAACAGAGTGAAACATGCATCTTTGGTGAGTCAGAATATTTAGAACACTTCACTTTAGGTTTCAATTACATGAGATTTACTCTGAACATGTTTTGTGGAACAATTGTCCACAACCTCGAACAGCTGTTTAACACCTGAGAATGTGGACAATTTCCACATAAGTAAATCTCATATAAGTGAAACTATAAAGAGTGGTCTAAATATTTCAACTGAGAAGAGATTATGCATATTGTCAGTTTAAGTGTTGCACAATCAATGAATCCTGGTGCAATATACGATAAGCCAAGATGATTTTAAATTCAGAGTAGAGGAGTAAGGTGATTTTTATAAGTAAGAAATGTATTTCTGTAAGGATGATTATCAAAATGTCCAAATAAGGTAAAATTAAGTGAATAACATTCTTAAAAATAAAGAGGGAATTTAAAAAGTTGGAAGAAAACAAACACAATGGAATGAAAAGAAAGAGGGAGTTGAAGTATGAGAAGTGAACAAGTGTTTTAAGATGGTTTAAGTGGCTGAATGTGTAAAGAAGATGTGTTAATGGACAGATATTACAAGAAAAAGCAGGACAGAAAGTGAAAGAGCAAATGTGGAAGATTTCATTGTTAGCAGTGGGTGGCTTGAATATTTCAGAAAATGACACAACATATTTTATTTGTGAACAGTTTGTGATGAAGGGGATAATGGATGGAAGGGTAAATGATAGGCAGTCACTAAAGACAGGTTTCACTGAACATTATTTCTCTATGGGCAAATATCAATTTCACTAAATATACTGCATTAATGTGTTCAGTTGCTAACACTAACTCCACTTACTTTTACTTTACTTTACTTTACTTTTACTTTTAAAAGTAAAAGTAAATTAATGTAGTATATATTACCACTCCATCGTCTACAGCTTCATAAGTACAATTTTTACTTAATTCACTAAATATGTTTCAGCAGATAATTTCCAGCTATTTATAGTTAAGTTCTTGCATTTAATTTAAATAATCATAATACATTCCATTTGCATCTTAACCCTTAAGGACTGTCTAAATAGCCTACACAAAGACTTGCACAGGGTAATTTTTTACCTCGCAGTTTATTCACGAGTAACTTTATTGAACTTTTTATTTTAAGAAAATAAAATTTCTTTTACACTGAGGAGTATTCTGGACAAGTCTCCATCAGTGATCCTTGCAGATCAGCTTCGCATATTTAATGCAGCACTTTGTAGCCTTATGACCCTTGACCCTTGGAAAAAAGAAACATCTCCCTCTTTTTCTGATGGTCACACCTTCAGTGCTTCTGCAGATGCCATCAATTTTTGCTACAGAGATTTTGGCAGTGTTGATAGTTGCTCTTAATCTTCAAGTATTCATTTCATAGGCTTCATCCAAGTTCTTGTAAGAAGTAATTGAGCAACTTCTTTTCCAACACTTTCCTGCACAATTACATGTGCAATGCATTTAACAAGGAGTAAAAAATTATCAGTGGTCCATGATTAGATCTGTGTCTTTTTCAGTGATTTTTGGCACATCTGATCTGAGACATCAACATCTGTGTGATGATTTCTGCTGAGGATCTAAGGAGTTGGTGTAGTACATTGTTACCAACTGGACCACACATTTATTCTTTTCAGGTACATATGAAACAAGAATCATCTTTTCTTTGCTTAAACCGAATGTGCTCGGATTGGATTGTTTTGGATGGAGAAAAATGCTTTAGTACTTCAGTCTTGCTCATAATTGACCATTTGTGCCTGTACCCTCAATAGGGGCACCTCCGGGAGGAAGGAATGAGGTGAGGATGACACCAGACAGCCAGGATCCATGGGCACAGACATAGACAGTGTCCCTAACTAATTTCCAGATAGAGTACCCCATTGACATTAAAGGCTCCACCCAGGAGTTCCAGCCCCTCAGAATGCCAACTTCCTTAACAGATGCTGGAGCAGAAAACAGAACCAATGGAATGAAATCATTTGAAATGGGAGAAAATTTGTAGAAAATAAAGATTTCTAAGCAACCAGGGAAAATCACAAAAAATAAAAAAGGTCAGGATGACCAGCCCTAATGTGTTTGAGTCCAGGACCTTCCAAATGGGAACCGCAATTACTGCCTGAGTTGCCTCATTCAATGAAAAGGACAGAAATCTAAGATTAGTAGCAGGCATAATGCATAATTGTTTTCACTATAATGCTTGAGAAAAATGTTATAAATCCATAGAGAACATATGGTATTCAAACTGCTATTAAAGTATACTCACAGGAATTTATAAAATTGTTTTGAAACTTCTCAGATAAATGTTTCTCATTTTTGCATGTTTTAAACCTTTATTAGCTTGTAATTTTTAATCAACTTTAGGATAAATTTTTCTGAAGATGAAAGAAGTAATTGCCAGATTTATTTTATTGCAGGTTATGGCACATGATCTGGACAGTGATATTAATGGAAGAGTAGCCTATGCAATTGCAAGAGGTGATAGATACAATCAGTTCTCCATTGATGAAAGAACTGGATATATTTCAGTTGCTGGCAATCTTGACAGGGAAATGGTATGTTTATTCAATAATTTTTTCTTTGAATGCTAGTATTATGATTAAAAATAGTTTTTAATGTGCTTGTTAAAACTTTTTTCTGTTTCAGATTTCAAATTATGTGTTAGAAGTTAATGCTCACGACAGTGGTGTTCCTGTTCTCTCAAGTTTTGTAATGGTTAATATTGAAATATCTGATGCAAATGATAATCCTCCCATCTTTTCACAAACCAATTATACTGCTATCATACAGGTAGGGAAATTATTTCATTAAAACAAATTCCAGTGATTTTGGTTTGTTTGAAATTTTTACCAGTTTCATTTACTAAGATATAACAACTAATCATTTTGTTTTCCCTAGGAGGATAAACCCTTAGGCCACACCATCCTCAAGTTTGTAGTAACAGATGCAGATACTGCACCCAATGCAGCTCCATATACTTTTGACATTCGCTCAGGGAATGAGGGAGGCTCTTTTAGACTAGAACAAGATGGCATATTGAGAACTGCTATGAGATTCAGCCACAAGCACAAAGACAACTATTTGTTGCATGTTCGTGTGTTTGACAATGGAACACCACCACTTTATTCTGACACCTGGGTTGTTGTAAAGGTAAGGCTCTTTTTAATAGTGTTAAATACCCATTTTTACTACTATGGCATCATAGGCGATGGACACTGATAATACATCAAATGAAGTACTTGTAAATAGGGAAATAATTTTTTTAGGAATGAAGTGTCCCTGACCCCTAAATTTAGAGTACCTCTCTGGCATTTTTACAGACTGAGGAAAATCTGGCAAAAACCTAAGTCAGGGAAATATGGCTCTGGTGGGAATCAAACCCCAGATCTCCAGCTCATGAGTCCATGCTGTAAGGCATTGTTATCATTATGAGTAGGGTTTCAGCTAAAGGCATAACTAGATTTCAACAATAATTCCATCTGCAAAAATATTGCTCTTTTAGAATCATTAAGCTTTTCAATTTGTGAGAAATATGTTCCTAATAGTAAAATTTGTTGGAAAATTATAGCTTAGATACCATAGTGTCTTTTTACTACTCAACAGAATAATGACAATAAGAAAGAAAAGCAGTAATTGGAGTTTAGGAGCATAAGTATGTAGTTAACTTTCCCTTCTTTGCCCTCCTTCACTGTCTTACTCTGGGCATCAATTTTGTATGAAAGAATATTTATTAACTATATCTGGTTATAGTTTCAAAGATTATTACTTGTGCAACTAAATTTTGAAAATTCGTATACATTTATAATATACATATAAATACAGTTATGTAATCTAGCATCTAGAACAAATCAACTCCATGCAACAATACAACATAACTGGCTCTTTGGTCTAGTGGTAGCATTTACAACTGCTAATCCAAAGGTCCTGGCTTAGCAGTGGCTAATCTGAACCCCGGTCAGATCAAGCTGTCTGGGTAAGTTTTTTTTTGTTGAGTTTTTCCTAATCCTGTGAAGGTAAATACCAGATAGCTTTAAGGCACAAAAGACTCTGAGCTCATTTGCGACCATCTTTAATTCATTTAATTTATCACTATGAACTTATGCCTGTATTATTCAGTGCACAATGTGCAGTGCAGATATTGTGAGAAGACCATGCAGTCAAAGTGACAAAAAAAAAAAAAACAATATTATACAGTTCAGCGTAGAATTTAACAAAATTGTAATATAAAGCTAGTCACCCACATATCCTGTTTAAATTATATTTAAATATATAAAATGTAAAAAGTTGGGCAATAAAGGTTGCACAGGCAGCATATTTTGGTTTGCAAAATGAAAATATTCATGTACATTCTTTGTTACTAATTTTAATTTGTATATATTAATCTTCTCTACCAAAATATGTATGTTTATGTATGTTTGTTTGAATATCCACCTTGACTTACTGTACATATTGGTTTTGGATGACACATAACTGGGTCATTTTTCATCTAGTTTCAAGTAACTTTCAAGTTCAGCTTATGAATTTTCTCAAGGCCTGTCTCTATTATATATTTAACAGTTCTTTATTGTACTATCTGGATGCATCTATATGATTTAAACGCTTTGAATCCCAATAAGCTATTACATTTTCCCTCCTGAATGAGCAAGCAAAAAATAGATTTCTTCTCTTTCCTTTGAATTTTCTTTGTTGATAATTTTTATTTCAAGGTGTAATGTTTACCACTCTTTTCTCATATCATGTTAATGCCAACCATACTGATTAGATTTACTCCTAAGTACTTGCAACATCATTCCTGAGGTAATATAACTTCACCAATCTTGAGTTTGATTTCTCTTCTTCTTCCTTTTCTTTATTTCTTTCCTTCTTTCCCTTTCCCCCCCCTTTTTTTTTTTTTGCATAATTTAATTTATCTATAGTTATCAAAATTTATTTTAATTTGTTTAACTTTGGCTCAATAACTGATTTTACCAAGATCATTTTATGGTGCATCTGGATTTGAATTGTCCCTTATGTTCCAACTTATTTATGAGTAATAGCAGCAGACCATGTATAGATCCCTGTGTTAAACCCTGTTGCAACCCCATTTATACAGTATGAATGAATGAATATATTTCCAACAAATACAAACAGTATTACAATTAAAGCATTCTTTATATTTTAAGTAAAGCATAAGGGTATTAAATCAATAAATAATATTATAATTAAATTTAAAATAATTTCGTGTTTGAATTAATACAGTGAATACAGCCAAAATTAATCATCAGCTGTGTGTTGACTGCTGGATTCGTTGTTAGTTGAATGGACTTGTGTACCTCTTGTGGACGTTTTATGAACTTTCGGATTCATTTGTCTTCTTTTGGGATCTCAAAGTTAATAACCTTATCTTCATATTTTGATAAAAAAAAATTTCCCATATTTCCAGTTCCAAGGATCTATCTACAATTTTCAATAATTTGACTTACATTTCTATATCATGTTTATCTCTCCATAAGTGATGTGCAACTGCTGATTTATCTATCTGATTGTACCTGATATTTCTCCAGTGTTTCTTTAGCTTAATTCCAATATTTCTTTTTGTTTTACCAATATATACTTTTTTGCATTCTGAACAGTTGATTTGATATATTCCTGGCTTCTTCTCATCAGGAATATATCAAAATATATCAAAATATTCTCATCAGATATTCTATCATTATCACTGGAGTTGAGCAGATTATTTAGGTTGATTTTGTTCACTGGAGACAAAGTAATCCCAAACTCTTGGAATATTTTCTGGAATTTTTTGATGGCCCAAGGCGATAAGTAAATTTCTTGTGAATGGTAGTTTCTTTTTTTGCTGACAATGTTGTAACATGTTTTAATCTCTTCTCTTGTTTGAATTTCTTGATTTTCTTGTCTATAATTTCTTAACCATATCCATTGATGAAACATATTTGTATAATTCTATGGTAAGTGGAGCATAAGATTATTAAATCCACTCACTATCTAATTAAAAATAAATTATAATTAAAATTAACATATTTCTATTATTTTGCAAACAACCAAATACTATTATTAATTTTGATTGCTAGTCAGTAGTAGCTTACTGAAATATCCAAAGGGCCAGGCTATGATGCTAACCAACATTATTATATATACACTTAATAAAAAATAACAACTATATACAATCAGCTAATTCTAAATTACCCATTTACCTCTAACTAACAAACAAAATATCAAAAAATCTAACTTTACCAAAACTAATATTAACCAGAATATTTAGAAACCCTTAATTATACTCCACCTAATCAATCAATTTGCAAATCAGTATGCTAAGTTACTGATTTTCCATGAAGGCCCCAATAGCCTCTAACATAGCAATTTCCTAGCTTTTGGCCCTATTTGCTTTTCATATCTAATATCTTACTTTCATCATTGTCTTGTTTATTAATTTTCCTGAACTGTTTGGCTCTTACTTTAGTTAAATAATTTCCTATTTCCTTTATATTCTTTCTAGATTTTACACTGATCATCTTTTTCCGTAATTTCTCTTGGCAAATTTCACTTCTTCATTTCTAGTTTCTTTCAGAATTTTGGTTTCTTTAATTCTAACAATATATGCCAGTTATTATCTTTTCTGTTATAGAATGGGTATATAGTTAGTATGTAGTCAGCTTTAACTTTTTGGTCTGTCCCTCTAGGAAAATTTGAATCCACCTGATCACTTATCAGGTTTCCCTGTAAAATGTTTTCCTTATATGAGTTGATCCTCAACTGGTCCTCCTCCCTTATCTCTTTCATCTGCTAAATCCTGAACTAATAAGAATCTATTCTGTCCTTGAAAGATTGTGCTATCCAAAGGTTACACAGTGGAATAAATCCCCTCTTCTCTTCTCCGAACCTTTCTTGCTTGAACCTCTTTAATATTTTTTGTAAATCCCATCATATTTAAAATGATACACTATGGGTAACTTATTTACACACTTCACTTACTATATTTTCCTAAGTTGGAACAATGTTTCGGGAACCAGCGTTCCCATCCTCAGCCGTTGACCCAGTGGTTTCTGATGATTGTGTTGGTCCCTTGCAAGTTGTTGTGTGAGCTGTGGTGACCTCTGGTCGATCTGAAATGAATCTAGAAAGGTGATCCCATGGTGGAAGGTAAAATTCATAGCGATTTTATGATATTTTAAGATGAAAATATTCTCCCAGGCGGCTAATTCAAACGGGTTCTTTATTTCGAGAATACCATAAGAGAGACATCGACTCTAGAAGTAATTAAAGACACTATAAGATATTGCAAATTCACACATAACCCACAACTGCACTACAAATTCGAAAAGGTTTTCAAAAAATTCAATATAAAAATAGCCCCAATCAACAGATACAATATCAAGAACCTCTTAAGCTCAAAATTAAAAGACAAGATACCCATAGAAAAGAAATCAGGAATATACGCCATAGAATGTTTAGACTGTAATTTGAAGTACATAGGAAAAACCAAGAGAAATCTGACAGTCCGGAAGAAAGAACATTTTAGAAACATCAAATTTAAACAGACAGAAAAATCGGAAGTGGCACATCATTATTGGAGCCAAAATTAACAAATAAACCCAGAGATAAAACTTTTAAAAGAAATAAAGAACCCATTTGAATTAGCCGCCTGGGAGAATATTTTCATTTTAAAATATCATAAAATCACTATGAATTTTGACCTTCTGCCATGGGATCATCTTTCTAGATTCATTTCAGATCTACCAGAGGTGACCACAGTTCACACAACAACTTTCAAGGGACCAACATGAACATCAGAAACCACTGACTGGATCAATGGCTGAGGATGGAAATGCTGGTTCCGGAAACATTGTTCCAACTTAGGAAAATATAGCAAATGAAGTGTGTAAATAAGCTACCCATAGTGTATCATTTTAAATATATGAATGACTTCACTGTAAACAGCTTCAAAAATTATACATATAACCCATCATATTTATCTATAAATCAGCTAATAAATATTAACTACTTTGATTGCAGGCTTTTGTGTTTGACCTTGATAATAATGTTATATGATACAAACTAATTAGTATAATGTTAAATAAATGTAACTAAATGTCTTCTCTTCCTTTAGGTTATTGAAGAGTCTCAGTATCCACCAGTAATCACACCACTGGAGATATCAATAAACTCTTACCTGGATGAGTTTGCAGGAGGAATTATTGGAAAGATCCATGCCACAGATCAAGATCAGTATGATACTTTGACATATGGCTTAGCTGATACGACAGTGGGCAGTGCTAGTACTTTGGTACTTAACCCAGCTTCTGAACTCTTTGAGGTTGATCGCCTGGATGGAACTTTGATGGCACTCCCACGGCTGGATGTTGGAGAGTACAGAGTAAATGTTACTGTTTCTGATGGAAAATTTACATCTCATGCTATTGTAAAAGTCAATGTGGAACTCGTATCAGATGAAATGTTGCAACATTCAGTAATTGTGCGATTCCGAGATGTCAGTCCTTCTGAGTTTATTCTTAGTCGTCGTAAAGGATTCATTAGAGCTGTGAGGAATGCTCTTAGTGCAAGGTTGAAGGATGTTATACTTATTAGCGTTCAGCCATCATCATTGTCGGAGCCATCAGCAAAGGGAAGATCAGCACGTCAAGCTGGTAGTCGAGATCTAGATGTACTCTTTGCTGTGAGAAAACCTCAGCAACCAATGGCACCAAGTATGGGCTTCCATTCAGCAGACACCATCCGCAAAGCCCTCACACAACACCTTGAGGCTCTTGAGCAGTCAACGGGCCTCATCGTTGAAGAGATTGTAAGAGACAAGTGTACAGCAACATATTGCTCTTATGGAGAATGCAGAGATCATATTATTCTAGACACAACTGCTGCTACCACTCCTATTGCTACTGATGTCACAAGCTTTGTTTCACCTCGCCATCTCCATCATGTTCAATGTGATTGCAAAGAGGGCTATGCAGGTATGCATTATGTTATAATTTTGAATGTTTTTGTAATATATTTGAAGTTTGCTTATTTGCTATTTAAATGATAAAAGGAACTAATATCTATTCATGATCATATTGTAAATTTAAGTACAATCTCACTTTGAGCTTATTTCACTCAGAAAAATCATTTAAAAGAACTTTCAGATTTCATAAAATGTTCAAGAATAATTCTTATTTTCATTTTTATTAGAGCATGAAAATTAGCAACATTACTGCAATCATCTATGTGTAAAGGCTTTCACAATGAATGAATAGTGTTTAACGCCCGTTTTTGCTACAGAGGCACCACAGGCGATGGACACTGATGATACAAGAAATGAAATGATATATTGGGAAAGGATTTATTTTTTAAGGAAGGAATCGTTCCAGGCCTAAGTTTAGGGTACCTCTCCGGCATTTGCCCGTTATGAGGACTGAAGAAAACCTGGAAAAAACCTCAGTCAGGAAGGACGGTCCTGGCGGTATCGAACCCAGACCTCCCGCTCACGAGTCCGCGTCTTAACGACCTCGGCCACCCGTGGCAGTAAAGCTTTCGCAGCCAGAGTCAATGAAGGGAGGAACACTTTCTGAACTTGCAGGCCATAGTCTACTTGGAATTATTCTTCCAAATCACACTATCATCAATGGCATAGTCAGAGTCTTGTTCTCAGAATCTCAGTAGCATGGAATCGTTATGCAGGGTGTGAGAATGGTGGGGAAATAATGGATTGGTGGTTTTTTTTTAATTAGTGTTTAAGCCTGTTTTTACCACTGAGGTACCACAGGCAGTGACACAGATGATACATGAAATGAAATGGTAAATTGGGAAAGAATTTTATTTTAAGAAAGGAAACATTCCAGGCCTAAGTTTAGGGTACCCCGGCATTTGCTATTTATGAGGACTGAGGAAAACCTGGAAAAAAACCTCGTCAGGGAGGACGGTCCTGATGGGATTCGAACCCTAGACCTCCCACGCACAAGTCTGCGCCTTAAACAACCTCAGCCACTCGTGGCAGTTGGTTTGATTTGATTAATTGATTAATTTATTGGATTGATTTAATTAATTATGGTTCCACTCTGATGGCATTGATTGCTGAGCATGAGACATATTTTGATTACTCTCACTGATGATCTTGATCTACCACAGCTCTGGAAGATTGTAGTTCGGTGTTCACCTATAACTCTGGTTCCATAGAGAGGAATAGGTTTCTCAGGTTATGTTGGACTGTTTTAAATGATCTTAGGTCAGTTAAGAGGGAAGGGGATTCATTATGTAAATGAGTACACTTCAGGCATTAGGCTAAATCCTCAATTTATTTAAAATACTTAAAAATTGTAGAATACTGGGTCGTTTGTCATGTGGGTGGGATTTGTGTGTGGAGCACACTAAGTTTATCAGTCCTGACGTCATTGATAAATGTACGTGTGATGAGCCGAGCAATTTTTTATGCACTTTAAGCCTGCAACACTCCCTATTTACTTACACGTCATAATTATGAGCACATACATTTTGCATTGTCTAAGTTTTGGTCTAGAAATGATGTTGCTCATTAATTTTTTAATTTAACACTTTATAACTCACTGTCTGCCGACTTTCAAACCACAGTTCATAATAATTTTGTCTTCTGGCATCGAAATCCAAAGTTTATAATGACACACTACAAAGCAGAATAGAATTTACATGATAATTGATGCACATAGCTAAATGCTACTTAATAAAGGGATTGCGAGCAACTGTAGATAAAACTATAATGACTTGTTACTGCACACGGCTGATTATGTAATAACTTTGTGTGACTTCACGTGGCTGGAGATAATACTGAAATAGCACGAAGAAGACTTGAAACTTCCTTCTTTATACAAAATTCGAATTTTTACTTTTGGGGATGTGCTCTATTTTCGCA
This sequence comes from Metallyticus violacea, assembly GCA_030762175.1. Classification (NCBI taxonomy): domain Eukaryota; kingdom Metazoa; phylum Arthropoda; class Insecta; order Mantodea; family Metallyticidae; genus Metallyticus; species Metallyticus violacea. The sequence continues at coordinate 38,669,727 of CM060831.1, forward strand.
AAATTTTTTGCCTCAAAGATTCTAGAACCTTGGTTCAAATCTAGCTTCCTTATTGGCCTCAACAAGTTAGTAACATCAAATATGATTTGAGATTATTTTGTGCAGAAGGTACATCCTTTCTTTTTCATCAGATTTTTAAAGTCTTGAGTTAGTTTAAATAATTTACCCATACCAAGCTTTTACCTGCTATGCCTAGCTTTCTCAAGCCAGAGGTCCTTAAACACATACAGATGACTTTCTCATGCAGTATTCTTTATTGAACCCAACAAATGCCTGTAACCTATAGATACAATAAACCTCTCTTAGCCCTTTAAGTGCAATAAAATCCACTAGTCTTTTAAATGCAATAAAGCTTTCTAAATGTCAATATTAATTCAATTTGGAATTGAACACAGTAAAACACATTAATAATCTCTTCTGAGTCGAAATATTTAGAACATTTTTATGGTTTCACTTAAATGAGATTTACTCAGGACATCTTTCGTGGAACAATTGCCCACTACATCACCTATTAAACAACTGTTGAATCATTCGTAAAAGTTGAGTAGGTAGGTATCTGGGTTCATTCTGTTGGTCTTGTGATAAATTTGAATAAAGAGTTGTCTGCTTCTGGGAAGTTGAAATTCATTAGGTTTATATATATATATATAAACGTGAGCAAAACCATATGAATTTCAACATCCCGAAGCAGACAACTCTTTATTTAAGTTTATTTCAAGACACCTACCCAATTTCTACGAATGATCCAAAAGTCATTTAACAGTTGACAATTTAGACAATTGTTTTACAAAACATGTCCTGAGTAAATCTCATGTAAGTGAAATGGTAAAGAGGGTTTTAAACATTGCGATTGAGAAGAGATTACTTTCTAAATGTATTTACAACAGAGGAAGGGAACCTGGCTATTACAAATGATTACCCTCTTTCCAAGTAAGCCTTTTGTTAAGATGTTTTCCTAAAAGTATGATGGATGATCAACATTTCTTGTGTTACAATTTCTGTCCATATGGCATGTTTACAGAAATGTATAATTGATACCTTGTACTGAACATTGCTTACTACACAAAGAAATATATACACACTATCAATCACAATAACATAAATAATAATTGTAATATTGATAATACTAATGATTATATACTTATGGACATTACGAAGGAATTCCTGAGATTATTTGATATGATTATTATAATAGAGATTCTTGAGACAAGAATACCATCTCAAGAAACTGAAAATGATTGCTGCATCTTGATTCAAAACCTTTGGAAGAATAATTCCAAGCAGACCATAGATTAAGTTAGAAAATTATTTATTCATAGTACTTTCTTATATACATTAAAAAGGATATTACAAGTCTATCATTTGTAGTGAGTCCTGGTGGTCTAGTGGTAATCATATTTGTCTCACAGACTCAAGGTCACATGTTCAAACTTGGCCGGGGTTGATGAATTTTTAGAGCATAGATATCCTAAGTATGGCTTTGAAAGGGAAGTAAAACCTTTGGTCCGCTGTCATAAAAAAAAGGAAGAGGCTTCTTAGCAAATTTCATCGACAATATTGAATTGAAACAGGTCACCTAATGGCCAATGGATTAGAGAATCCTTAAATATAATAATAATAATAATAATAATAATAATAATAATAATATAATAATATAATCTAGTATCCCTAAGCTAAAATGTTTGGAACAAGAATCATTTTTGATCCTCCTTTTCCTTTCCAGGATTTTTTAATTTTTGCATATATCTATTTCCAAAATGATGAGAGTAGAAGGAAATATTGGTTATCAGACAAAAATCACAATTCATAAGTTAGCAGGCTTGTCATCTGTTTTGAAAGCAACATTTCAGTGTTAGTTATATGCTGCCTCCCTTCCCTTCCCCTAAAAGAACAATGATTGGAAGTTCAAAGTATAATGAATGTAGGCATGTTAGCAAAAGTTCAATTGGAATCTGCAGTGTTGATCTTGGAGAATTCATGTCAAACTGTTCACTATTAATATTTTGCTTTTGTTAATGCAAGAGATGAACCGACTCTTAAGTATTTGAATAGATGATACACATGCAGTGCATAATGTTTTACTTTGCAGATAAAGCCCTCCTCTCTCCACATCTGTTGCTAGCCATCTCTCCAGTTTTCAGCTTATACATTTAAAACAACTGGAATATAAAATACATAATTATCTTGGGGAGGGAACCAATTAAAACATGAAGAATTTATTTTTGTTTCTGTTACAGTTTAAATAATAGGGTTTCAAAGGTACATAAAAACTCCTGCAGCTAGTTTGGGAATTGAATTTTGTAATCATATATAAACCCTGTCCCACTCCAATTCATTTTAATGAAAATTCAGTCTTCTTCAGAATATGTCACCAAAGACTGCATAAAGTGAAATTTAGCATAATAAAAAGAGAATTACTCAATATTTAAGACATCTCTTGATATTTTTGCCACAAATTGTTTTTATAAAATTCAACTTGATTGTGTCATCAATGATATTGATCAACTATAATTCTAAGAATTTTTGTGCTATTTTCATTTTTATTATGTTCCATCTTAGCAAAAGCAGTAAGAAAAGTTTATGTTAGCTGTAGTGGTGTAGTGCCAGTAGTTTGCTTTAAAAATATTAATTAAACTGTCAGGCTACTCTAGGTATTGTCATCTAAATTTGTCATGGCTAAAAAAAAAGACTTGTAAACATTTCAATTTTTTGCACCAACCTGAAAAGGCAAATGCCACGTAATTGTACTTGGAGTCAATAGTACCATTATTAATTCATTCCTTTCATTTGCTAGAAGACATTTAGCATGAAATTGAATTGTTGTTGTTGTTGTTGTTACTACTACTACTACTATTACTATTACTGCTGCTGCTACTACCACCACCACTACCACCACCACTACCATTATCACTACCACGACCACGACCACAACCACGACCACGACCACAACCACGACTACTCTTTAGGTTATTTTAACATGCATGCTAAAATAATAAAACTAAAGTCAAATATTGTTACTTGATTCTGGATACTTAAGACATTTTCATATGACAAATGATACCATAAAAAGTGCCTAGATTAAACATGGATAGTAAAGAAAACAATAATGTGTTTAAAAACAGCGGTGTATACATTGGTTACAGTTGTATGCAGCAGAAATACATAAGTTTTGGAGGGAGAAGAGAAATTACTATGGGGCCATAAAACAAAATTAAAATGTTAAAACAATTTGCAATGTATATCTCAGATCTTGCCAAATTTTGCTTCTTTTTTAACAAAGATAAGTTTTCCAGTAGATAAAATATTTTAAAATGCTAAAAACATTTCTGTGGTTTCACTTCCAATGAACAAGGAAGCACTCTGAATTAAAAACATTTAAATTATTGACACAATGATAAAACATTCTTAATGTTTCACTCTCAAAATTAAAAAATTCAGGACATGTTTTGTTTGACCTTTGCTCACATTGTGAACTGTTAAACAACTGGTGCATGGTGAATCATATTAAGTTGAAAAGGTAGATTGTGATAAATCTGGTGGTCTCTTCATGAGCTTGTACAAAATTTTGTCGGCTTCCGGAATGTTGAAATTCATAAGTTTATGTTCATATTTTTTATGAAAATCTTTTCCCATGTCAAATTCCTTGGGATGTTGAACAGCTTTTTTTTTTAAACGTGACATATGGTAAAAGATTTTCATGAAGAAATATGAACATTAACTCATGAATTTCCAATCTAATATGATCCACCATGCACCAGTAGTTTAACAGTTGACAATGTGAGCAAAGATCTAACAAAACAAGTCCTGAATTTTTTTATTCTGAGAGTGAAACATTAAGAGTGTTTTATCATTGTATCAATATTTTAAATGTTTTTAACTCTGAGTGCTTCTTTGTTCATTGGAAGTGAAATCACAGAAATGTTTTTAGCATTTTAAAATATTTTATCTATTGGAGATTTTATACTAGTTTTCACTGTTGATTGAATATTTTAAAATTGAAAAGATAAGATTGAAGATAAAACATTAGGGCATTGAAAGGTTTGATTTATTTGTTTATTTATTGATGCCCTTTAACATATCAGGTCATCAGCGTCCTATTCTATTTGTGAAAAGGCCAACAAATTTTGCTCTGAGGCCTCTTCTTTCAGGCTTGAGGTTCTTGATCGTGTTGACGACACGGTCCCACGGCTTTACTTCCCTTCCGAAGGAAGCCATACTTACGATTTTTACATCCGAAAAAATCTATCGATCCTGACTGGGTTTGAGGCATTGAAAGGAGTTCTTGGAATTTAAAAGATGTTACACAACCTAAGCCAAGTGTTATGATTATATCCACTTCAATAATCAGTTTTAATTATCCTTGATTGCATAATTAAAAAGATAAAGAATCCTTAAGTGCAAAGGATGGATAACAAGTTTGGAAAGCTCTCTTTTTCCAAACATGGTGAGCCATGCTAGTTTTCATATGCTGTTTGAGACACTGGCTGATTTGATCTTTGGTTACTCCATTTCTCACGTCACTAGTTGCTTCTTAAGAGATTTCCATTTTTCTCTTCCTCCTTGTGTCCTTTTTCCTATCCGGGGTTCCACATGGAGATCTTGTAAGTCCACCTATTGTCCTGCATTCTTGCAACATGACAGCCCCATTGCCATTTGCTTCTGGTAACTATTTGTGGGATGTCTGTTGTCTGAGATAACTGGTTTATTAATACTATAGGTATTTTGTCATTCAAAGTTATTTCCAGGATCTTGCGTTGCATTTTTCTTTGACATATTTGAATTTTGATCTTTTGTTTTTCTGTTATTGACCATGTCTGGCACCCATATAGTAATATGGGGTATGCACAGGTTTCGAGCTTCTGGAATGTGATTTTCTTAGTTAGTGTTTGGTCTAACAATATAAACTTAAGAGCCCAAAATTCTCTCCAGGTTAATGACATCCTTCTTTGTACTTCTTTTTCCATTTTATCATAGAAGGGAATGTGTTGTCCTTGGTATGTATATTCGCTTACATATGCGAGGACTGTTCCATTTATTTTATCAGGGTTTGAGGTCCATTTGAAACTAACTGTGCCTTCAGTTTGTTTAGTGACAGCCTTGCATTTTTACTATGATCACATAATTGTCCCAGCATAGTTTGTAGTGGTTTCGGTGTCTTGGCAAATCAGACCACATCATTGGCAAATCTTAGATTTTTTAGTCGATTGCCAAATGTTGATTCCAAATATGTTTATATTATACATTTTACTTCACAATAAATTTGTATACATTATGTACTTTATTCATAGTAGATATACTTTAATTTCCACTATACAAATTTTATAAAACATTAAATTCAAGACTGCAGTTATTAAATCCATGATTGAATATTAAAATATTTCTTTTTAAGCTTCATTTTTCACAGTAGCAGTAATATTAAAATTTGTTACATTGTTGACAATAAATATGATAATCTTTTTTCTGAAATAGAAACATAAATGCTCCTATAACACATTTAAAAACATTAATTTAGCTAACATTAAATATATTAAGATATCTTATTCTCTCTTCCAGGAGACCGCTGTGAGATAATAGTAAATGAATGTGCTCGTCAGCCTTGTCCTTCCTTTAAAGTATGCATTCCTGATGCATCAGTTCAAGGATATTCCTGTCAATGTCCAGAAGGATTTGCAGGATCAACATGTGAAATTGACATCTCAAAGTGTCATGATGAGTCTTGCTACATTCCACGTAATCCAGTTTCATTTAGTGGCAAAAGTTATGCCCAGTATCGTATTGATAAGTCTCTTGCCAAGAAAACTCTTGAAGATCAATTAAGTTTATCACTCAGAATTCGCACAATGCAGCCTACAGGGAATTTGATGTATGCAGCTGGAAAGGTTGACTACAATATTTTGGAGGTGAGTGAATGAATATATAATTGAGGAAAGTTATGAGCACCATTATTTCCTTTAATACTTAAAGGTAAATTGATTTGTAATACCTTACAAAATACTATTTTCTCTTGTCTATTTAACAGCACAGAGAGAGCAAAGCAAAATTTAAATGGTAAATAAATCAACTTAGGTATTTTTCTTGTCTTTGCATTTTTTCTTCATCTTCTTCCTTTTGCAATTTTGGGTAATAAAATTACTGCTTTTGTGATATTGTTGTTATTATTATTATTATTATTATTGTTGTTGTTGTTGTTGTTGTTGTTGTTGTTGGTGGTGGTGGTGGTTGTTTCTGACCACAACTCTTTTATTTTTCTTAATTAAGTATGGAACTGTTTCTCAAAGCATCATTATTATATACATTATATGTGATTGTGTAGTCTGAAAGTGGACATTGCCTTTAGTTAAGTGACACTTCTCCCCCTCCTCCCAACCAATCTTACCCATTTCTGTAACTTTCACATTTTTTTATTCTGATATATTTATTTCTTTAAGGTTGATGTTCTTAACTGTAATTGCCACACATTCAGTGATATTGGTATTCATGATATATAACATTTATCTGTAACAATTTTCCGCTCTAAGACCTGGTTGATGTCTATAAACCTCAGAATTTTCTAAAATGAAAAAAAAAACATCACCTTTTTTGAAACAGATCACATAACATGTAAAATAATTAATCAACATCAAGGATTAGCTGTAAGGTCTGTTCTGGGTCTGATAAATCATTCAAATTTAAATTATACATAGATCTACATGTCAAAGGGATAGATGATCAGCCCACCGCCTCAGATATCATGTAAAATTATTATTCATAGAACTTTGAAAGAGATATCTTTATTTATTTACTTAGACTGCTATAATTATATTTGAGAGAACAAAGAGAAAAGGTTAAACTATTAAATGTAAAAAAATCAAGGAACAACTGACAAATGTTTGAAAATAAAATGCAAAAATTAACTAGGTAAACCTTTTATAAAACATTAGCTGTGCTTTTTATTTATTTATTTATTTATTTATTTATTTATTTATTTATTTATTTATTTATGTTAAGCAAGTACAAGTACAAGTCAATTTGACTGGTGTTCAGCCCTGGCTCTATACCAGTCATATTCATGATTTACAATACCATTCTTACACTAATATTTTATTTCTTAGTTCCTTAATTCTAATTAGCCATGAATTATATTGTTACTCTTTGTCTCTTTTCACTGTCCAAATCCATTTATTCTTTACTTTGCTTAATTATTGTCCTATATTTCTACTATCTTTGCAAAACATTTCATTACAGCTATATTTCTGTCTATCTTAAACTATTTGTTTTTAATAAACTCTTTTCTCCAAATTTCTGTTCCTATTATGTGCTCAACATCTTTCCACCACGTGTAGGACATTGCTTTTGTGGAATACCTTTCCTTAAGCCTCTTAACTTCCATATTCCGGTTCTTACCCATGCAATACATTCTAACACATCCTTGCTTGTTGTATCTATATATTTTTCCCTTTCCCATATACTTTATCAGTGTATCTCCATTCTTTACAGTATTTCTCTATTCCTAGCAAAGATTGTTTTAATCCATTAACTGTTATTGATCCTATCACTAATTTGTCTGGAAAAAAATAGTTACAGATTTGTTGATGATGATGAGTATTGTTGTTGTTTTATACTATTGTCATTATTGTTCTTGTTTGTAAATACTTTTGTTACTGGTTGTATACCTACTGATTCTGATTCTATTGAACTATTGACATATATCATATGTTTGTATTGCAATGCATTCAATGATGTATAAAGGATGAATAATAAATGAAAATGAAATGAAATTAATTTACTGAACTAAATATTTATCAGTTCTAAATATTTTATTTAGAAATTGTATTTAATCAACATAATCCCAAATTGATTAAATTTCCATACTTTCTAAATTTCTTAGTGTTAAAACTTGAGTGTTGTTATGGAGTAACAATATTTAATTGTTCTAAGTAATTTTAAAGTTGTATTTGTCTCAAGTTCAGTACTTTCAGTAGGGCTATCATTTGCTTTTTTTTTTTTTATTTATTCAGTTTTACCAAGGTTTAATAAACTTCTGACATTTAGATACTAGTAAATGTAAATAAACTTCTATCATTCTACTGTTCCTTTGTACTGTTTTCCTATTATATGTCTTTGTTCCATTGCATTGAAAATTTGTTTCTGTAGTTGCTCTCTTTCTCTCTTACACTCTGATATCTAATCATACACAATCTTCAGTAGCTCTTCCTGTTACATTTTCATCATATGGTTATCGTCTTTCCTGTAATGAACATGCTGGTATCAGCAATTTATTACTGCATTTATATATAAAATTGTTTTTGATTGCAGATTGTGAATGGTGTGGTGCAGTATCGTTTTGACTTAGGCAGTGGAGAAGGAATGGTGCGTGTTAGCAGTGTGTATGTTAGTGATGGACAGTGGCATGAAATACGACTTGAAAGGGAAAGCAACACAGCACGTGTTACAGTAGATGGACGGCATGTAGCTCATGGCTCAGCACCTGGAGCAAATGATGTCCTCAATTTGCAGTCAGATGACTTGTATTTAGGAGCAGAAGTTCGACAACACCCAACCATACTTGGTTTTGAAGATGTTCAGCGTGGTTTCCGAGGTTGTATGGATGATGTTCGGGTTGCAAGAGTGTCTGTTCCACTACACATGAGTGGTGCAAGTAGCGTTGCTGTGCTTCGCCGCTTTGCCAATGTTGAGTTCAGCTGTGACCCTGCCACTGTTCTAGCACCACCTGGTGTTTGCGGCTCCCAACCATGTCTAAATGGAGGCACTTGTATAGATGCTGGTGGTGATGCTTTTGAATGCCACTGTCATGCACGTTTTGCTGGAATTGCATGTGAAATCGATACAGATCCTTGTGCATCCTCACCATGCTTGTATGGTGGTAGATGCCAGAAAGTAGCCGATGTTGGAGATTATGCCTGTGAATGTCCACCTAGACTTGCTGGCAAGCGCTGTGAGTATGGCCGATATTGCAGTCCCAATCCTTGTCGCCATGGAGGAGTATGTGAAGAAGGAGATGTTGGGCCAATATGTAAATGCCGTGGATTCAGCGGGGAGCTGTGCTCTGTTGATGTAAATGAATGTGAAGCAACTCCATGCCTTAATGGTGCTACATGTGTCAATGAACCAGGGAGCTATAGGTGAGTAATTTCAAGAAAAATCTTTAAAATGTTTAAACTTTTCTTTTATCAAAGATATAGATGTAGCTAAGCTTATTGCTGGTCTTGAACCACTTAGTCTGGAATTATTTCTTACCAGGAAATTTTACATTCTTCCAATAGTTATAAATGTAATATCAGTATTTAGTGCTTCATTAAACTCCTCACGTATTTCATAGTATATTTTGCAAAATAAAAAAAAAAATAATCAATTTTCATAAATGTTTTTGCAACAGATAAAAACAGTAATCTTAAAAAGGCATTACTGAATATGAAAAAACAGCATTTGGTCCATAGCTTTCTAACTTTAAATGTAATTCAGAACTTGCACATTGAAGCATATAGTATGATTGAGTAAAACCTAAATACTCCTTTTGCTTCTTATAATACTTATTTTGTAGACCATTGTTTGCATCCTCAGCAACGTCAAATGCTTGAAGAATCTTAGTGTTTCCTTAGGAATACTTCTTCTGCTCTGGGGATATGAGATGAACTTGAAAATAGTGTTTTTGTGTGCAGGAGTATTAAAGTTTGTTAACCTATCCTTATATTTATGAATGTAGATTTTCTCTCATGTTGTTACCTCTGTGAGTCCCTGTGCTTACTTAAATACCTTTATTTAATATCATAATATACTATGTAATAATTTAATACTATATCATGATTTACTGTCCATTAAAGAGATGGCACTGAGGATTTTTTGGTCACTTAGTAAGCAAGTGAGCTCTAATGCCAGAGATTAGGTTTCCACACAAGGTAGAGGTAGAGGTAGTAGCATAGTCTAAAGGAAATGCATGCACTGAAAATCAGTGAACTACACTGAATGATAAAGATGAAGAAGGGGGTGAAATAATAATGAAGGAATGCCAAAATGAATGGCGGAGACTCTGAGAAAACCCGTCCAGACACTGCTTTATCCACCACAAATTATACTTGCAGCCACTGTGATTGAACCTGGGTCACCTTGGTGAGAGGCTAGCAGTCTAACTACTTGGCCAAGGTACCACATTTGGTTGCATAATCATTTGTCAACAAGGGTAGGACCATAAGTTTCCGGCCTCGCCGATAAGGATTATCGCCTTCAAAAAACCCTTATCTGGTATCATACGTTATCTGTTAAGTAAGTAATTGCAGCTATAACTTCAGTTGGTCAGATATAGTTGCATAAAGAAGGCTATGTGTAGAAATGGAGTATCGATCTGTCATTAAGTTCTTCACAAAAAAGGACTTACTCCAAATGAAATTAAACAGTGATTGGATGGTGTATATGGGGAAGCATCCCCCTCATATTCTACCATAAAAGAATGGGCCAAATTTTTTCGAATGGGTCGAGAAAGCATTGAAGATGAAGAGCGTGTAGGTCAGCCCTTGGAGGTGCTCACTACTGAAAATATCGGCAGCTCTTGTTTAAGGAGAAATTATGGAAGACAGCCAGCTCAAAGTTACAGAAATAGCAGCAAGGTTGGGCCTGTCAAAAACAACAGTCCTTTGAATTATTCATGAATATTTAAACATAAATAAGTTTAGCGCAGGGTGAGTTCCTAGACTTCTTTCCTCAGTCTTGTTGTAAAGGAAGCTGTGAAGAAATGTGACTTCAAGGAGATCGAACATCCACCCAACAGCCCAGATCTAGCTTCCAGTGACTGTTTCTTCTGAAAACTGAAGAAGGACCTTTGAGGAAGGAAATTTAAATGTGACAAAGAAGTGATGGATGCTGTTGCAGACATGACTTCTGACTACTTTGGGGAGTGGGGGAATTAAGATGTTAATTCAAAGATGTGGGAAGTGTATTGCATTAAAAGATAACTATATTGAAGAGTGAAATATAGTTTTTGTCTTCATTATACCAATAAAATGGTTATGTAGGAATCTTATGGACCTATCCTTATATATTATAGCTTCACATCTTTTAGACATGGCCTCAACCAGATTGTGTGTTTTGTCATGCATCCCCCTCCCATTTTATTCTATTCATTCTGCAAAGCAATAAAGAAAGCTACATTGCTAAATTAAGTTTATGTTGTAATATATCTATGTAGCTCAATCTCTTTTGCTCATTTGGATAAAGATCAGACTTTGTAAGACCATTTTAAGAAGTCATTTTCTATTTTTTGACTTTCTGGAATGACTTTGCAGAGGTTGGAAAGAGATTTAGATTTCTTGTTTGTTCGGTTTTAATGTTCTTTTGCAAAAGCACCCTAAATCTTCAATTTTAGTGCTAATAGGCTATATATTAGGACAGCAGCCCTATGGATCCTATTTCTTTAGTCAACACTTCAAAATAGTTTCATGTGGTTAACAAAGCAGCTGTAATTTAATGTAATTTTATAAGTTCAGAAGTTATAAGATCTTTTTAAAGAAGTTATTTTCTATTAGCCTAAACTTAGGTATTAATTTTTTACACTAAACTCCATTCACTTACACAAAAGTAAGACGCGTTTTGAGAGAATCTCTCCCATCTTCAGTTGCTCACTGAACCGCCATTACTCGAAACTATGGCTGGACAAATGGATGTTCCTGTGCCACTCCATTGTCAACAGCTTCATTATTTATTTTCTATTCAACATTCAATATTCATTTTCTATTTCTTGACCTTTTTGAAATGGCTTTGCAGAGGTTATAAGGAGATTTAGATCTCTTACTTGTTGTCCAGTTTTAGTGTTCCTTTGCAAAAGCAGCCCTGGTTCTTCTATTTTTGTATTAATAAAGGCTTTATATTAGGACAGCAACCCTATGGATCCTATTTCTTTAGTAACACTTTAAAGTATTTTCATGGTGGTTAATAACATAATTCTGATCTAAAAGAGCTGTAATTTAACGAATACTTTTATAAGCTTTAATAACATAATTCTGATCTAAATCAGCTATAATTTAACAGATAGCTTTATAGGCATTACCTATACTGGCTGCCTTCTTATAATTTTGTTAGCTCTTTCAGTAATTTTCCTTGATCTATATGTTGGAATTTGTTCATTTCATATCCCTGGGTCCTACACCTACATATAATGTGATCTATATACAGTTAACATTTGACAAGGTGTCCCAAAACTCATTTAGTTTCAGATTGATTGCATTTCCTTGAAGCCGCTAAATCATTCATTGCAATTTTATGTGACATAATTTATGATGAGAATATCTATAAACAGCAGCATTATGAAAAAATCAGATAAACAATTTCCTGTCAAAAGATTTTGAACCATTAACTAAGTGTGTGACCCAAGTGTTCATATTACCATGCCTTGCTCCATTGCATTTAATTCAAAATGAATGTGCGGCACAATTGGTGAAGGCCTTGCAGTGTTTACTTTAAAATATTTTTTGGTTCATGATACAGGAGATTCACAAAATATTTCTTCTTTTTATATTGTCCTGCCACACCATCACTGAATTAATATATTTTTCAAATTTCAGGGTATGTCTGTCATGAGTATGATACAAGTTTATTTCAGGAAAGATTAACTCTGAATGTCATTTCAAAATAAATTAAGAAACAAGTGTGCCTTTAATCATCATCAATCAAATTTCAATAATAAACAAGAAATAAATGTATGGTTAATCTTATTTTGATTTAAAGTAAAACACTAAAAATCATTTTTTAAAAAGTAAGTGAAGCTTTAAGAGTGTGTAGTTCAACTGAATCATACAATGATATCAATTAACTAAAAATCATGTCGTCACATTAAAACTCTCTTTAAGTTTCACAAACACACTTATAAAAGTAATTTTGGTACATGTTTCGTGAGGTACATTCCTCACATTGTCAACCAAAACGACGACTGAGGAGTAAATTTCAGCAAAGTATGTATGTTACTATGCTTGCTCTGGTGGTCTGTTAATGAACTTAAACAATATGTTGTCTGCTTCCGGTATATCAAAATTCATAAGTTTGTATTCATATTTTTTTTATGTAAATTTTTTCCCATATATTAAGTTCTTTTGGATGTTGAATTGTTTTTAGTAATAAAACTGACTATTATTGTTGTATTTTGCTATTTTTCTGATAAATTTCGGGCAAACTTTTTCTTTCAAACATCTGTTTATGAATCTGATATCTGCTGTTTTGCATCTCTGTTTTTCTTTGAGTTTTTGGTAACGTTTTATTTCAGCTTTGTGATTGCATAATTGTATATTAAAGAGTACATGTTTTGGGAGTGATTGGTTGAGTTCTACTCTGTGTTCCATATTGTATCTAGTTCTTGAAGTCTTAACGGTCGATGTTACGTAATTAAGATTCATTGAAACTGTTGAACTTGCAAGAAAAAACCGTAAAATTCACTATGGAAACCGAGGTTAATAATACTTTACCTTTTCTGGACCTAAGGATAATAAAAAGGAATAAAAATATAGAATTTGGTATATACAGAAAGGACACACATACCGACAATTACATAAAAGCAAAAGGTTTCAACCCCAGACCTCACAAGGAAGCAGCATTCAATAGTATGACATATAGGCTAGTTAATACACCACTCAGTAAAGAAGAATACAGGAAAGAATACACACATATAATACACACAGCAGAAATAAATGGATTTAACAAACAAATGGTAGATAAAAAAATAAAAAGATTTAAAAATAAAAAGGAAATTAAACTAATCACTACACTCAGTTCTTCACTTAAAGAAAATACTTATCAAAAATTCACATATCACCCTTATGTTAACCATAAATTCCAAAAAATTTTCAAAAAGTACAACATTACTCTGGCACCAATAAACAGATATAGTGTTGGTAAACTATTAAATCTAAATAAAATTAAACAAAAAAGAAGAAAGAAGAAAATTCAGGTATATATAGAATTAATTGCAAGGATTGTGACAAAATATACATAGGAAAAACAAAGAGAAATCTGGGGATAAGATTAAAGGAACACTGGAGAAATATTAGACACAAACAAGTAGAAAAATCAGCAGTGGCTGCACATTTTTGGAATGAGAATCATGAAATAGAGAAGGACATAACATTACTAAAAACAATTCAACATCCGAAATAACTTAATATATGGGAAAAAATTTACATAAAAAAAATATGAATACAAACTTATGAATTTTGATATACCGGAAGCAGATAACATATTGTTTAAGTTCATTAACAGACCACCAGAGCACCGCCACGGGTGGCCGAGGTCGTTAAGGCACGGACTCGTGAGCGGGAGGTCTGCGGTTCGAATCCCGCCAGGACCGTCCTCCCTGACTGGGGTTTTTCCAGGTTTTCCTCAGTCTTCACAACTGGTAAATGCCGGGGAGGTACCTAAACTTAGGCCTGGAACGCCTCCTTCCTTAAAAAAAAAAAAATCCTTTCCCAATTTATCATTTCATCTCATGTATCATCAGTGTCCACTGCCTGTGGTGCCTCAGTAGTAAAAACGGGCGTTAAACACTACTCAAAAAAAAAAAAAAACCACCAGAGCAAGCATAGTAACATACATACTTTGCTGAAATTGACTCCTCAGTCATCGTTTTGGTTGACAATGTGAGGAATGTACCTCAGGAAACATGTACCAAAATTACTTTTATAAGTGTGTTTGTGAAACTTAAAGAGAGTTTTAATGTGACGACATGATTTTTAGTGTTTTACTTTAAATCAAAATAAGATTAACAAAAGTTTCACTGTGTGGATTCCGAAATTCCGTAAACAAAATGTATGGTTGCTTGTGAATTGCTGCATTGATGGCCCTGTGTGTCATCTTGAGTTATAAAGGTGAAGTTTTTTAATAATTTCCAATTACAGTGAGTTCATCAGATAATATATTATACCTAAATCAAAAAATTATGAATGAAGTTTTTAGAGGATGTTTTCACCAAAGTCATTGAGCTCTATCTGTTGAAGTCTCTTTATAGTAGATAATTTATTAAATTAGATTTTTCTGTAAGAAAGAACTCAACAACTTGGAAACAATTTAAAATGGTGAGCAGTAAAAAGGTGAATCATAATATGATTGTGAATAATGCAAAGAAACCAGATGAAAATGGTAAAAAAGCATAGAAATAGAGTAATAACTTAAAACTGAATAAATGCAGTTGTTAAAATGAAATCTTGCAAACAATGGTATCATATTTGAGAAAACTGCAAGAGCTAATAGTTCTAACATACAAGATGAAGATAACTAAGAAAAAAATAGCGTCACTACAAAAAGTGATAGAAATAATAAATGATCTAAAGGATATATGCAGGGAAATACAAGGGCTAAACCACAAATTGTTCTCCTTAAAGAAAAATTATGAAACAGTTCAAGTAGCTGTGACATGGGTTAAGCCAAGAAAAATAAGGTACCCTTCATTGAAATCTGTTTCACCACTACTGGTACAAACTCAGAACTTCTTTATTCCACCTCAGAGTGAAACAAGAAGAGGCTGAAAGGATGACTGGAAACAGCAGGTTAATTGTTTATATAAATTTAAAAATCTAACTCCCTAAGGTTAGGATGAAATATCTCCTAAAATTCTTATAAAATGTAAATCAAGAAAATCAACTATTGGTCTGTCTATTAAATACTACCTCAGATGAAAACATTTTCCTGAATGCCTAAAAGCACATTTTAAGGCCAATCTTTAAAATAGGAGAAGAATAATATTATGAACTATAGGCAAATTATTCTACACTCTGTGTTTGCTAAATTACTTGAGAAAGTATTCATGTATTATTAGTTAGTTCATTGATAAACATAATTCTACTAGTTAATGTGCAGTATGATTTAGGAAAGGCTGTTTTACCATTATGGCAATGATAGATCTTATTCTTGAGATGCACACCCATTTAAATGAATGGGGTATCTAGACTTATCAAAGGCTTTTTCTTGTAGGGGTCTTCTGAGAAATTAGAAAACTATAGAGTGAGGAAGAAATTTTCACCTATTAAAATGTTATTTAACAAATGGCAAGCATCGCACAGAAATAATGAATGAAATGAATAAAAAAGAGTTAGTTTGCTCATGACATAGTTAAGTGTGAATTACCCCAAGGATCCATACTAGGTCCATTGCTATTTCTTGTATATATTAATGATATACCCCAGATTACGAACTGCAAAAAAAATTCACATGCGAATGATGATACTTCTTTAATATTCTGCACAAATTCGTTGCTGCTGTGGGAAAATTTATATCTAAATTCTAAATAAATATATTACAGTATTTAGAAGATAATAACCTAAAAATTAATATAAGCAGAACTAAAGTATGATAACTGTAAGGGGGAAAAAATACTGAACAAGTTAACTTTACAAACTTCTTAAGGCTAGATATAGATAACAAACTTACATACTTAGGTATTAAGAATCCTTTCTCACTATTTAGATACTTCTGTCCTGAAAATGGTGTACAGTGGCTTGGTTTACTCTCATTTGCAGTATGGAATTGAAATTTGAGGCGTACTGGTATAGGCAACTTAAAAAGAATCCTAGTTTTACAAAAAAAAAAAAAAAAAAAAAAAAAAAAAAAAAAAAAAAAAAATTAAGAGTAATTTACAATCTTGACAGGAGAACATCATGCAGAAATATATTCAAAGAGAATGAATGATTAGCTAACAATGGTTTCCTTGTATGTATATTTTATTTTTATTTATTTAAATAGCACTAAGCTCACAAATATTACAATATAGCCTGGTTCTAACCCAGATTCTATTCCAGGCCAATTTTAACCCACTCCGATTGTATGTATATAAAAATAAAAATTGACTTCCCACCAACTGTAACAAGCATACTTACACTACAGCACTAAGGGAAAAGAAAATTTGCATACAGTGAATGTACATAAAAATGACTGAACAGAACCCATATGTAAAAGGAATCATACTCTATAACAAATTACCAAACACCCTAAAACTCAAAACAGAATTAAACATGTTCTTAATTACTTAGTGAGTCAATTTAATAATCTTATGCTCCACGATTATTAAATCGACTCACTAGGTAATTAAGAACATAATAGTCGCTTCACTGTATTGGTTCCAACACGAAATTAAATGTTATATTTAAGAATTAAACATTTTAATTCTATATAAGCATTTAATTACAAATGCTTACATAGGAACAGATGCATTGTAGTGTAAAATAAAATAGACTATATGCTTTTTTAGTAATCATATTTATTTTCTATTATCCATCTTATTTTGATTTAACTTATCTTGTAAATAACTTTTTGTAAGAGCTCGATGATCTGTGATAATAACGAAACTTATGTATTGAGTCTAAAGTTCTTAATAATAATAATATCATCCAATATATTGTTCATTAATTAAGATGCTAATCTGGTGTTGCTTATTGTATACCATTGATGTTATTAATTATTTAAGGTATTGAAATGAGTTGTTACTCTCATGTTCAAGCTTTTGCAGCTCATGAGCATTAATTTTGTATTTTCACATCTCATGCAAACCAAACATATGTGCCCTGCTAAAGCAAGTATATACCTGGAAAACATGACCTAGGAATTGAATGTTCTCAATGTACATTACTTGTAGAGTTCCTTAAGATTTGCTAAAAGCCAGCTATTTAGCTTTTTATTTATTTCCCTCCATCTCTAACAGGTTTGTGTCTTTC
Organism: Metallyticus violacea; assembly: GCA_030762175.1. NCBI lineage: Eukaryota > Metazoa > Arthropoda > Insecta > Mantodea > Metallyticidae > Metallyticus > Metallyticus violacea. Next base: position 38,687,405 of record CM060831.1, read on the forward strand.
CCACCAGCCATTATCCCAATGAAATTGTCTTCATAAAAATGTTCACAAGTATAACAGTATCATCAAGCAGGCAGGCTTCTCTAGTGTTTTCTATTTGGAACTGACTTGTCATCTTTATTTATTTGTGTTTGCATTGCAATGTGTGGATTTGTGTTTGCATTGCAATGTGTGGTAAGAAAGACATATTGCAATTTAGAAATAATTTAATGTTCACTCCAGCTTTTAGGCAGACAAGTTCAATCATGTATTTCTCTTTTTTTCTTTTTGAGATTACAAATTCTTATTTGAACTGGTTTATTATTTCCTGACCATCATTCATCTCACTGCTGTTAATATAAAATGAATATAATGCATCCCAAAAGGTTTGATGTTGATATAATTTTCATATTTAATTGTCAATCTTCAGATGTCAATAATTCCATCTAGTAAAACTAAATTTATTACCATTTAGGCAGTATTCTATTTGCTTTCATAAATCTAACTGTGACACTCTGAATGCATTTTTCATAAAATCCTACAAGTGTGCAGATCAAAAATTCTGTAAATTGCTAAAGCCATACTCTAAATGATCAGCAGCAGCTATATTTATAATATAAACATGTATTAAAATATTAAAAATATCTTTACATACTTCAAAATTTTGCTTGGAATTACTAAGGGATAACTTGCTTGTCTCTCATAGAGCAGGCTCAGATTTGAATCCCAGTTGCTCACATTGTCTGGCTGAGGTTTTTATTCAGGGATTTTCCTCAGTTGTTAGAATGAATATCTGATAGCTTTAGCCTTTTATGTCCCTAAGATCATTTATGCTGTTGCTAATTAACCACCTGATATGACTGTAAAGGTTAAAGGATATTAAACTCACAAAAAAGATTTTTATATCCCATTTAAATTACTTTCTAAAATCTATCAAATAAAATAATCTCAGCTGTTATAGCTATTCAACATGGCTGCTTTCAGACCATCATTTCTGTTAAGCATCTTTCTGGGAGTAATCAAAACAATCTGATTTGGCAAAATATTTCTATCATTCAGATTGATTACATGTTAATCTGAATTAGTGAATGAGGTTTACTGTCCAAATTATTACTCTGTATATTTTGAAATCAAAGAATTTAATTCATGCTTTGATGTAATGTATCTGAATACAGGTGTGTGTGCCCACCAAATGTCACTGGATTGCATTGTGCAAATCCTCTCTACTCAACACCAATAACTTCAAGTGTGTACAACGTGACTTGGGAAGAAGTTGTTGGTATCATTGGAGCAATAATATTCATCTTCTTATTGGTGTTCCTGTTCGTTATGTATCGACGCTTCCGTGTGAAGCGTTCTCGTGAGCGAGCCAACAACATCAACAACGAAACTCGCAAAGACATCGTTCTCAATTCAGCTCGTCCAAACGACAATGATTTCAAGCGAGGTTCCAAACTGAGCAACCTGGAAGTTAGCCAGGTAAAATATGTCCACTTTTTTATGATAAACAATAGAATACAGAATATACTTTAACAATGTAAAATAGGAGCATGACCAAATATTGTTAACACAGGAATGAAATGAAATTACATGTAAGTAAAAATTAGCATAACCATAGAGATGCTGTAGCTTTAAGCATGGAATGGCATATGTTATTTATTTTCTTAGTGACTTGCATGAAGTATATAATTATAAATAATTTGGTTTCTTATTTTAGCACCAACATTTTTGTGATTAGACTTTTGTATGTGCATACTGACATATGGACATAATAATTTCATTGTGCTGTTATTGCATTTCAGGAATGAACTATGATTTTTATGTTATATTATTTTAAAACTTATTATATTAGTTTCATTAATGTATCTGCTTTGTCTTATAATAGCTTCTTTTTCATTTCCCACATCAATTCTTGTACTGTTCTGTAGTTTTTACTCTGTTTTATCTTCAAGGAAATGATTAGAAATGTTGACATTACTGTAATTCTTAATTGTCTCTGAAGGTTGTTTGTTATTTAGCAGCATTTTACTTCAGAAATTATGTATTTTTAAGGAGATTTTTGCAATTTGAATATTCAATTGAATAGTTATGAAGGAATTACAGTTCATCCTAATGGAACAGTGCCAAAAATATATAGATATTGCTAGAAACTAAGTAATATAATTTGTTTTTATATGAATGTTACCATTGATATACTGAGGAGGAGGGACCTAGGAACTAAAAAGTTTCATTCAGTAAGTTGTAAAAAAACAGTTTTTAAACTGCCATATTTCCTATTATATAAGAGATATTTTTTTCTGCAAAAATACTGTATCCAACCCCTTTAATTTAGCTAAACCTTGGAGCAGAAGTAACCAGTATTTGATTAATGTGTAAAGAGCTGCATCTAACTTGCTAGTCTCCTGATTATCTCAGAAGTAAAATAGGTATAAGCTTATAAATGATTAAAAACCAAAATGACATCAATAGAGACTATTAAATAAAACATATTTCAGTAGTCTTTTTTTTTTAAATAGCGTGCTTTTACAGAATACATAAAAATAATTTATTTAGAAACTAAGATGCTATACTTGAATTATTATGAAATGAAAGAATTTAATCCATGGCATTTAATGTGAAATATACAGTGAGCAGAGTTTAAAAGTTCTGCAACTCAGATCATGAGAGCGATTGCTGAGATTCCTCATGCAGCACATGCAGAGCCATTCTCTTTTCCATTTAGTTGCTAGCAGGATTTTAATGGAGTCAGGCTGTTGTGTTGTGTAGTCAGGTGTGAGATTTGATTTAATTAAATAGTGCAGTAGTGTTGTGCAATGGTGAGATATTCAGTGTATTGCTATTTATTCTTCTTCAAGGCATACATCAGGTACAGAAAGTCTGTGGTGGAATGAGATGGCATTTAGGCATGAATGTCTTGACATCCTGGTTATAATGTGAAAAACAATATTAAAGTTAGTTAAAGAGATTTAATGAAACAGATTCTGTGAGTGATGGAGGAAAAAAAAATTGAACATTGCTCATAAATCCATGATGGAATTACACCATATATTTGGTCCTGGTTTTAGCCTCTCATTCTCCAGATCTTACAATTTATGATTTCTATTTTTGGGGGACAATAAAAAAATAGAGCATATTTAACTAACCCTCACGTACTGGAAAAAGTTAAAACATTCTAAATAATGTTAGATCCATTAGTGATGGGGAACTAATGCTTGTCAGTGGTAATTTCCTAAGATGTGGATTGTGTATTAAGGAAAAATGGGCAACATTTCCAGCACCCTACTGTAAGGAGAAAGAGTACCAAATTCTATTATTTAATATGTTATACCTAAGTTTTAAAATGATAAAGCCCTTAAGTGCCTCAGCCTATATAAGAAAATATTGGTGGAAACTCAGGGTTTTAACAGCCAACTGCTGAGCTGTGTATTGTGACTTTTAAACTGTTCTCACTATATTTAATACATAGAGACACAAGCTTTACATATTGTAAAATTAAACTGTTGCAATCATTTCTGCTATTTTTTACAGAAATACTTAAAATTATAATATGTGTTAGTAGAATAATGTACACATAATGTGTAATCATTAATGCACAAATAGCAGAAAATGTTTATTATGTGTATTGAAATATAGGCCTATATAAATTAAATTTTTTAGCTGGTGAGTCAATTACATACTCTTATTTCTTCACTTATCAATGTTTATTGGCAGAATATATGCCATAAACCCTTGTCCATACCCTTGGCTGCTAGTCAACTGATGGGCAATTTGCATTGCATCTTGGAAACTCACAGCTGACTTCTAGTGCAAGGTTACAAATTTTTAATTAATCTGTAATCTGTTGGGATTTTGAATTTCATAGGCTCTCTTAATGTTTCTTATTATAGATATATGTTCCAATGGTTGGTAGGCTGATTTAATTCTTTTTTTTTATTCTTTATTTTATGATTTATTTTCAAAATTGGTTGGTCATAGCTGATTTTTGGAATATCCAACTCTATTCAATCTTGAAAAATGTGGGAATTGTAATTTTAACTAAAATATTTCTTGCCAAATTATAGGCATATTCTATATGATAGGAAATGTGGTAATTTTATACTCATCTTCAATAGCTGTACCAACTCAAATAAATGGTTAGTAACTAGAGAGCTAAAGATTAATTTCTGTTAATATGTAGAATACAAAAACATGAATTTATTTTATAATAGAACCAATATCTATTAAGTAAAGTAAAGAGAAAGTGTTAAATCTTACAGTAAAAACCTCTTGAAAATTATGGTGGTTTATGCCTTAAGTAAACTTGTGAATGTCTGTGAAACTGTGCATAAAGTAGGTACTAATGCTTTGTAAATGGCGTTTATGGAGAGGGAAAATTCAACATATCATAGTGTAATTTATATACACATCTGATCAGAATTGTTTGTTCCAAATTAATTGTTGTATCGTTTACTTTATTAATTTAGTATATTAATTTTATCTTTAAAGCTTATTTTAATGATACATATTAATAATAAGCTCAGTTTATATGTAAAAATATTTTCTCCAGGAGAGTATTTTGAGTATTTAATGTTCTGCAGAGCATACATTTCTTGCTTTTGCCTTTTGTTCTGTTATATAAACATTTTTTAACTTTTAAATTCACAGATTTATTTTTAGTTTTTTGCATTGGTACATAATTCAATTCACTGGTGCCAGTACCACTGTCAGCATACAATTATGAAGTAAAATATATTTGGATAATTATTCCCACAGAAGTCATGTCCTGTTAGAAATTATTCATCATACTAATGCTTCTTAGAGCATAGTGATCATTTAATTAATCATATTGGAATTTGTGGAACAAGTTATATTTTGAAGCCATTGTTCACTATGAAATTTTTTCCGGACATGCAGTAATATTGAATGCATCTAACTATTTTTTAATATTTATTCTGTATAAGCAACATTTTCAATTCTGTATAAATAAAAGTGCTATCACTCCTGCTGTGGTAGTTCATAGATCATGTTTACCCAACCCTTCAGTTTTTGTTTTGTTTTTTACTGAATTCTTTAGCTCAAAAATCAACTTTCTATAGTTAGTGCACCAGACTTTTTATTCTAGCAGCTTAACAAAGCTGACTTTAATCATTGTTTGTTTATATAACATGTTTTCTAATTTTTTAACAAATTTTATTTTTAATTTTAAAAGTAGCAGCAATAACATTTTTGTTGATGCTAAAATTATCATTTTCAAGCACCTGTATGTTTTAGCCTCCCCATATTTTTGCAAACTGTTGGTATATTTTATTATTTAAAACATTCTAAAGTGTAATGAAGCACACAGTCCTAGCATTTCTGAAAGCACCATACATTTTATGAGCAATAATATCTGTAACTTATACAAATGTATGCTATACAGAATATAGTCCCCTCTTAAGGTTAATTTTTTTATATTTATATTTTTTAATATCTGAGAAAATTTCTCTCACTTTTTTGTTGATATACATTTATTTTATAAAATGTTCACTTTTGATGTTAATATTCAAACAGGTTTTTTCATATATAATTTATTTTAACTCATTATATATAAAAGAACTTAAATCTAATTTTTTGTGATAGATAAATATTTATTATTGTACTAGTTGTGAAGCTTTCTCTATTTTTAAAAATTAGAATGCTTTATTCCAAGCATAAAACTTTTTTTAGTGCTTTTGTATTCGCAAGCATCTGGACTTAAAGAACTCCTCTTTTCCATTCTTAAAATAATGTTCTGTATTTCTATAAAGAATATTTTGAAAAATGTATCATAATGGTAAAAGTGCTGTAATAAATAGAGTTGCTACATTATAACTGTAGCATTGCCTTGAACTTAAAATATTTTTTATATATTTTTCCAACACAGGGGAGCTTATTTTAATGTTTTTTGCATGCTATTATTTTGATTTGTATAATGCTTTTACATTTTTATTTTTCTATGCCCTTCATTTGTTTTGCTCTCTGTCTTGTACTTCTTTTTTAGTTTTCAGTTTTTCTCTGAGTGTTGTTTTATCTGTTTTTGTTTGCAGGTTGTTCCTCCCCAGTGTCCACCCCGCCCTGCATCCTACACCCCAAGCTCCAATAATGAACCTGCTCCTTATAGCCACTCCGCTGCAGCTGCAGTTCTGAACAATTTAGACACCCTGCGGAGCTACGGCTCAGCAGGAGATGAACTAGAAAATGTACCCCCAGATTACTTGCGGAACCTCAACCGCAGTCCCCCAGCAGTGCCTCCTACCCCATCCTCCATGCCAGCCCCTCCTGTATCGGCCACAAGTGATTCGGAGAGCATTCACAAGCCTTCCTGGGTTGACATCACAGACCTCAATCATATGGGTACTTATACTGACTCCAATAAAATAAAGAATGGTAAGTATAGTACAAGTTTTAACATGCTTGAGCTTTTAATTTTATGTACAATTATAGCAGGGCGTGTGTTAACCGTAGGGCACTTAATTTATTTGTTTAGTTTCCTTAATGATTGCTTCTTATGTTAAATGCTTGTTTTTCTATATCCAGAATTTTTCTTCATTTTATCTGTTTCTGTGATGAGTTTGCTTAGGTTCTGAATGTAAATGGTACTGTATGTTCTTTATTTTATTCTGTTTGTAACTTAAAAATGTTTTATTGCATCTCTTTCTCATGTGAATGTGAAATGAAATTATGTTTATCTGCTCTGTGCAGTATTCATTATCAATAAATAAAAGTGATATTCCTCCATGAAGCTATATATAAAACAAAAATATCTATCCTATTGAATAAAAGATGCATTCTATCCCATGGATAAACACCATTGTCATTTTAATCTTATCTCAGGCTCTATAAAATGAGTTCTATGTCAGGTAATCATGGCTGCAAATTCAGTTCTTGTTTTGCCCATTTCAATTATTTATTTCCTTTTCCCAATTAATCAAATACCAATCTTTAGATATCTGTCAAAAATACTTTGCCATATCTTTCAGCACCTTTCTTATGAGCTTTTTGTTTTACAACATCATAAATACCACCACCTGTGATGCCCCAGTAGTAAAAACAGGTGTTAAACACTATATATAAAAAAAAACAGTCATCAATTGCTAGAAATTTTCACATTAGCAAAAGTGATTACAGTATGACCTTAATAAATGATTATATTAAAATTTATACACCTGATTAATTTATCAGAACATGTTTCAAAAGTTTTTGCTCTCATCTTTAGCTGAGGACCAACAATCACTGACTGTGACAATGGGATCCCCTGTTGGTTCCAATATCAGCAAACAGAAAGTTCATTGGTGGGATATCGAAGGCACTACCAGAGATAACATTGTCACCTGTAAGCATTAGTTTGTCCCCAGCTGAAGATGAGAGCGAAAACTCCTGAAACATGTTCTGATAAATTATCAGTTAGTGAAGTATAGTGTCAGTTAACGAAGTATAGTGCCACCTAATACAGACTTCTTTATAGGTATAATATATCAACATTGTTTCTAACTTCTATCAAGTTTATAATTATATATTAAAGATTATCTGTAAAGTTGTCATGTAAAAATGTTTACACCTTTACAAATCAGTTGCTTTATTTCCTTAACTTGTAATGTAGTAAATGCAAAGCAAACATACTTTCTGATAATATTCACAAAATTTTAAGTTTTTGAAAGTGTAAATTGCCTTTGTTTTCAAGTAAGTAATTGCAAAGGACAGTGAAGTAGGCTGTATATATCCTAGGATCACTTGCAAAAACCACTGATGGATTTCAGTGCTCTTCTGTCAGAAGTTTCTCCACTTATGTTTACATTACATAATATAGCTAGTGTGTTGCACATGCTTAGCAGTTTATTTCTAGACACTGCATTTAGTGATTGCTGAGTAAGACAGAATGATCCATGAAAGAAAGTTGTATCACTGTTATTGCATTTTACAAGTGCAAGCACAGTATTGCAGTTTTCTGAATGCTTGAAATCACTAAGGATTTGTACATCATATGATAAAATGATATAGAAACTGTTACTGTCAGCGACAGGGAAGATCAGATGACCAGCCTTAATTTGAGCACCTACTGTTATAAAGTACACAAGTGAGAGAATTAGGAGACATCCTGTCTGTGAAAAAAAGAATTTACCTGCAGTTAATATTTAAAATTCTAATGTGCCAAAGAAGTTTAGCAAAGACCAGAAACTGATAACTTATTTTTGGTGTGCTGATCAGCTGCTGAAGCTGAATTATCACAGATGAAGAAGAATACTACAAACAGAATGATGAAGTCTATGCCCAGAGTAATCAAGAGCTTTGAATAGTCATCAAATCTACCTGACTATTATCATTGCTTCAGTATGGGTTAGGTTGGACTTGTCATGTCCTGGCCTAAAAAGATGCAATTTCTACCAAATGGGAATGAAAAAGAATGCCCAAGTACATCAAGTCAATGTCTTATGCAAAGTTAGATTTCAACCAGACCATGTTCTAGAACAAGCACTTTTTTTTCCGGCAAGACTCTGCTTCAGACCAAAAGACCTAGCTAACTTTCTACAGTTTATTACGTAGAGGGAATGGCCATCCTCAAACTATGGAAAGCAAGGCAATTTTTCTAGATGCCTTAATATCAACTAACCAACAGATTGACTTATAATGACATTATGGACTTAAATATCATTTTACACAGATGATTACTGTGACAATTTAAATTCTATGTGAAGGCTAAAGAATGAGAATTTTGAATAAATTTTTAAGTTATGAGTATCCTAATAAAGTGCAAAAAGAATGGTGAAATGGTTTTGTTTTTATTCTAAATCAGTGCCTTTGTTTTATGACCGGGTAAAATTCACTGAAGACTGTTAGATTCTGATAAGAATGTGATAGTGATCATAAATGATATTAAAAAAAGCATTTCTATTTTAGCTCTTAATTGCTAAGAAATGTTAATGTGAAATTTGTTTAAACAAATATTTTTGTATTTATTATACTGTCTATTTAAACAAAAGAAAAAAAAGGCAAATAAAATGTCAATAGTTTTGAGAACTGTCTTAAAACAATGAAAATATACTTGCACTCTTTAGTAATTTGGCTTGTGTCTGAAAATGAATAAACATTATATTATGTTACAGACCTGAAGCGACCGGTGTTACCGGATTTGTCTAGAGGAATGATCCTTCCCACCAGCAGATCTGGTCGTAGCTCACAACAGGGAGGGGGAACTTCGATCACCTCCAACAGCTCTTTGGACGATGATCCACGTATTGTAGGAGGTTAGATGCATGAATATTTTTATTAATTGCATGAGTTTTACATTATACCTTTTGTTTGATGTTACATTTTTTGTTAACATTGAGTTGCCATGAATTGACAGTTTTTGAAGTGAGCTAACAGGTTTTTTGATAACTTGTAGATATTAATTACTAGAATGAAAATGTTTCTTTGGATTCTCTGATACATATTTTAATGTTCTGACTATTGTTATAGTGTTTTTGTGTTAAATTAATATATAAAATTAATTATTAGAAAAGTTCGCAGAACATACCTTTTTATATAAAAACAAGTTAAGGAAATGTTCATAGTGTTCCAATGATGTTATATTATGTTTTACGAATTCCAGCAACACTGTGCACCCATTTTCCACGGTTAACTATGTTTCCAATAATAGTACAAAATCCATAAAATATTTGTCCAGATCCCAAAGGTCTGCAGCAAGTTTTTATGTTGCTTTTATTTTTTAAATCACTTTGCATGCTTTGGTCATTTTGATTTTAGTTTTGGTATGCATATATATTATAAGAAGGGAAAAGAAAAATCAATTTAGATAATTTTACATACACCCAATATGTAGGTGTCCTTATTTTCAATAGATTTTCTTTTTGTACAGACAAATGCATAAGAATTACAACATATATTAATGTACTTATTTAAATCATGAAAAGTATTGAAATATTCAACATAATATTGCATATTTTAAAATTTCTCTAGTTATATAATACCAAAATACTTTTTCAAATATAAAATCTGCTTAAATATAATTAAAAACTTTACTTTTGAAAAGTTTAATGTATAAAACATGTTATATGTTTTATAATGAAATTATACTATATATATTATAAAGTGGGTTTTTTTTCTTTTAATATACTTTTCTGGGCTGCCAAGCAATCATGCAAACCATCAGACAGATAAAGTATGTTAATATCAGCAATCAGCAAAACAGAATGGGTACACATACTTTCTTATAATCAAGGACATGTGACAAAGACAAGGACATTATACTGTTTATCTAATACAATCATTTTTCATTTTAAAACTTTCAAACATGCTTAGAAAGCTTACTTACTTTTTTAAAGAAGAAGTTTGAAATATTCACTATTTGCTATGGGAAAAGAGTTGTATAATATCTAAATTAATTTTGATTCACACATCACAGATTCTTTCAAATCTATGAAGCTTAAAACAGCATTAAAAGAACAAATAACTAATATTTTAGAAGCAAAATTGGAACATGTGAATCAGAATTTGTTTGGACAATATTAAAGTGAACATTTTCAACTTCTTCTGTGAAAAGATATTATTTCATAATTTTTAACTGACAAAATATTTAATTAATTTAGCTCTGTTCATTAATGATATGACTTATCTTGCATGTTCTTGGTGTATATATGTATATGTGCATCTGTTCTACCGGCCAGGATCAATGGATTTTTTCGGGCGTAAAAATCGTAAGTATGGCTTCCTTCAGAAGGGAAGTAAAGCTGTGGGTCCCATGTCGTACATTTACGGCACGAAAAAGAACCTCAAGCCTGAAAGTTGAAAGAGGGGCGTCTGAGCAAAATTTGTCGGCCGTTTCATGCCCTGATTTGAATGGGATGCTGATGACCTGAGATGTTAAAGAGCATTCATAAATAAATCAATCATGCATCTGTTCTGTTTTGCCATTGACCTAATACAATGACTTATCAGCCTTGAGCAGGTTTGTGAGATGTATTTGGCTGCCCAAACAAATGAATGGCATGATAAAAGAGAACTATTTTGGCATGGGCAGATGAAATTTTGCAAACTTCAATAGATCATTTGTATATGGAGAGTTATCAGAATTAGTATTTTAAAATTAATTTTCCATAATGTTATAGGCTACCATTGGGACTGCTCGGATTGGGTGAACCGCAGTCAGAACCCCCTCCCTAATATTACTGAAGTGCCAGGTAGTGAAGTTCCTGATTCATCAAGTTTTCATAGCAATGAGAGTAATGAGTCAAACACGCATCAGGGAAATATGGCTCTACCACCAGGTAAGTGTAATAGACCTTAAATAATAGTTTTTGAAAGAAGATTTAAAGGACATGACTCACAATACTGGCAGACTTAATTCATGAACTTAATGCTGTTTTGAAATGTCACTAGCTTATCCTTTGCAATTTAGTCTACCGTCATTTGGGTTCAATAAATTAATTTTTCAGTTATTCAAAGATTATGAGGTCTATCCATAAATTATTCAATCAGCTCAAGTAACTTCAGAATCAGTCAGGTGGCCTTAATGCTACTTAATAGCAATCAGAGGGGATCTTAGTATACATGCCTGTAGGGCTGCTCATTGGCAAAGAGACATTGTTGGATTTTACTCATATTGTGAAATAGTCACATTTGCAGTGGCTATGCCTCACTTTTCTTCATTTTCATGTGGTTTTTTATTTTGACAAAACCTCATTTCCAGTATGTCGGCCTCCAAGAAGTTGCATTTGGCTCCCTACTGCATCTAGATTTTTGAGGGCACATTGATGAGGAGTAAATTGAAGGGGATTAGAATGTCATTATGCTAGGAATAATATTCACTAAATGCATTAAATACATTGAAAGAGACAATGATGGCAGTTAGGTATAATATTAATGAAATATTTTTGGATCAGACTTTACATGCATCCTATAGGTGACCTCTTGAAAAAGCCAAATTAAATAATTATGGCGTAATCTATAAATTTGGAAATAGGGGTCAAATTTGGCCCGAACTAGGCTATTTAGTTAAATTTCTCTTAAATTATTTTCTGACAGCATAAAAATGTTGCCAGGATTTAACATCATATTACTACACAACAACACAACTCATGTCTGATGTCTCTACCTGCCTTCTAAAGTTTTGCCTTCCTCCAAACATAAAACTCCTTTTTTACCTTCTAGCCACCATCCTTTTGGGTTAGTAACTCTTAATTTTCTAGAAACATCACTGGAAAGACTCAATTTTGCATGAAAAATATGCAATAAAAAATATAAAATAAACCTGACATCAAAACAATTGTGGCCAAAAGTATATAAGGAAGTGCCGAAGAAGCAACAAAATATACCATATCTTGATTAAACGAATTGAATTTGATTTGTACTTCAAGCCTCCACAGTACAATTTTACAATCATTTAGTCATACAAGTCAATACAACCATGCTGTGTAACCAAGTGGCTCGAATAGTTTCAACCTTGCAGTTTCTCAACTTTCAGGCAACTTACATCTAAAAGTTAACTCAATCAAAATCCAGCTTAAATTATGTTTCTACCTGCTTTGGTTCCTTATTTTTACCTATTTTCTTCAACCTCTTCTTTTAACCTTGTCTAAATAATTCCCAAACTCCCAAGATTTTCTGCCTTGTTTTGATATTCACCAACTTATTTCCTCTTATATAGTAGGTTAGCCTTATTGGTAGATTAGCCCACTCTCAATCCTAAGTTGCTCTCACTTCTTTGGTTTCTCCACATTTAAAGTTGCATGCTAATAACTATCTTGCATTCCCCACATCTGACATTCCTCTATATTTAAACCACCTCTTTCTTATTCCTTTCAGATTTACTCCCTCTGTCCGGGTCCATGCAATTCCCTCTCTTGTCCGCCTATTTCCTTCAGCCATGTAGTTCTCTCAGCCCCATATTTCCTTTAACCCCCTATAAACCCTCAGTGACTTTTTATTACTGAAAGTACCCAATATCTCTGTTTTTCCATATCATCAATTCTTTGTTTATTTCTTTACTTCCTCTTTAATGCCACAGCATACCCAAGCAGATTTTTTTCCATAATCCCATTGATTCTACTGACCCAAGTACTTCCTCCCCTCTTGCTCACTAGACAATGTTTCAAAATGCAATTCTATTCTAGATTCTAGATTCTTAATCCTAAACCAATATTTCAGACTTCTTATCATTATTTTTCCTTTACTCCATACTGTGTCTAATTCAGCTTGTGCAACCTTATTTGGTGAGCTTTTTGGTAATCCCATAATTTGTTTGCAGAAATTCCTGTGAATCAAATCTACATTTAGCCATCCCTCATCACTACCCCAAATTTCTACCACAAATGTCATTTTAGCCTCTACTACTTCCGTATATATTTTCTCCAACCACTATATATGCATTTCTGGTTCTTTATGCCTACAGGCAGTAAATAGCTTTCAAAGCTAGCCTACCTTTTTCCTAGTACCGTTCTTTTTCGTTCCCTCCACCTTCCATTCTTGCTAAGTCTAAATCCCAAATAGTCAAATTTATTAACCACCTCAATTTCTGCCCCTTCCCAGTACCATTTCTTATTATTATGTAACCTGTTTCCATTCTTGAATACCATGATTTTTGATTTTCAAGTATTTATTCTTAGTCCCCACTTATTAGAAAATTCAGAGATTTTACTTTAATTGGTTTTGCTAGACCAATGTTGGTAATTGACCCCACTTCCAAATAATCCTCAAATAATAGTCCTGGAATCTCGACATTTTCAATTGTGGGCATATGGGTATTTACTTTGCTAACTTCTTCTAAAATACCATTAATAAATAGGTTAAACAGTATGAGACTTAACTTACATCCTTGTCTTAGACCTATTGTATTAAAATTATTTGGAGTCACCCTATGCTGAGCAATCTAAATACAGTACTCATTTTCATAGTATAAATGTTGCCATGCTGTTATAAACTTGATGCTAACTCCTATCACATTCAATTTTGACCATTTACAGTTAATTGTATGAAATGCCTTTTCAAAATCAACATATAACATGTATAGCCTCCCCTTTTTGGCCTAAATATTTCTCTACCATTTTATTTATAATGAAAACATTGTTCACTGTTCTCTTATTTTTCCTGAGTTCAGCTTGGAACTCAGATAATTTATTTTCTTGTTCTGCCCAGTTTTGAAGTCTTTCTGCCAGAATGTCTAGCTTACTTAAGACCAATAATAAACTAATTCCTCTGTAATTAGCTGGTTTGTTTATCTATCACCTTTTCCTTTAAATATGGGTACTACAATGACTGTTTTCGAACCTTTAGGAACTTTAGCCTCTTCATACATTGAATCAAATATCTGTGCCATATACCTATGTGCAATATACCTCTATTTTCATCCTGACCCCATGCCTTCCAGAATCCCATCAATCCCGCAAGCTTTATTTCTTTTCTTTCGTTTCTTTTTCTTTTCTTTCTTTTTTCTTTCTTTCTTTCTTTCTTTCTTTCTTTCTTTCTCTCTTTCCCCCCCCTTTACTTCATTTGTATCAATCTGTCTAGTTTTTCACTGTTCACCCCCTCCCCTGGTGGAATATCTCTTCTAACCCTAACAGATTTTTAAGGCATAAACACCATTCCTGAGCATTGATATTATTCTCATACACTCTCCTATTATATAATCTCTTAACTATCTTCCACATTGGTGATTAAATGAGCACAGGTTTGGAAGACAGTAGTACATAATATATGACATCAAGTTATCATTAAGCCTTGCAAGAAGAAATGTTTTGTAATACTATCCCAAACAAAGAACATTTGCTGAAATCATCAAGCAAATGAAAAATAATTTGGAAGCTCTTTATTGGGAAGCTAGGGAAAAAAATAATAAATATCAGCATCCCAATGACCAGTAACAACCAACTAACCAACCATGATTTATTTTTTACAATTATTAATATGGTATCTATTTTTTCTCCTCCACCCATCTCCTCTCATGGCTTGTTTAGGCTTTTTGCATGCTTTATATTTCATTTAAGAAGATTCAATATTTACTTGTATAGATATCATTGTTTAAACATAGTTTTAATATGAGTGATGCATTTTAAGTGATAGCAATTTCTTGTTATTGTGTATAATTGTCTCTTCTATTTATTGCAAATATTTTGTCTATAAGCCATTGTCTATTTAGATATGTCATCTAAATTAAACAATTTTGATGATAAATAACTCAAACTTCCTATCACAATTGTTTGATTATTGTTATATTTAATAGTAAAAAATTCCATTCATTGAAAACTTTATCTGTCATCTTGTTTGTAACAGTTATAGGACCTGTGGATCCAGCACGGGATATTGAGACCCTTAATGAAGATCAAGAGTCTGAATATGTTGGGGACTCAGAATGTGGGACTGAATATGATGATGGTGGGAGTGGCAGTCCAAGCCTCCTGCATCACCATCACAATGTACTAAGTGGTGGTGAGAGTGGTGGAGAACAGGAGTTCCATTTTCCTGCAGCAGACAGTTATCTGCGCCATCCCAACACTTACCTGCCTCACTATAACATTCACAGTGAGACGGAAACTAATGGTCATGATGGTTCAGATGATGATGAGGACGATGTGGAGCCATATGGGTTTCCAAGCAGCCGTCGGCATCGCCAGCCTCATGATGAGGATGGCTCAGTCATTACGGTGCTAGGCGAAAGGGCTTCACTCTTAGGTGGGTGTACAAGCAACAGTGATCTCTCAGCTAATCTCTGTGACCTTGATGACTCAGAGTGTGAAGGTGGGACTGCAGAGCTGAAGAAGCTGAACCACCGACGTAACTGGGTTCCCCCGGGAATAACACAGACTTCTGTGTGACACGGGGCCACTGCTGCAAATCATGCAGCTGGAAGTAGAACTTCATGACCTTTGCTGAATGTGATGCAGGGACTTCCAAATATTTCTAGGTAGCAATGGGATAATTTCTGAGGATTTTGCATTACAATGGGATAACTGATAACTGATGTTTTTCCCAAGGTTTAGAAAGGCTGCACAGTAACATTATTCAAATTTTGATCACTTTTGGATAAAATGAAAAAGTCTTATCTTGTGGATATAAATCCATAATAACAGCCCATATTAAAAATTGAGCATTGTACTAAAGTTTTATATTATTGCATTAGCAGATTACATACTTTATTTTCTCCAAATGTGAAAAGAAACCAAGCATTACTTAAAAATATCTCCTCCAGAAATTTCTAAAAGTTGTATTATTAAGTTTTGGCTGCTCACGAAGTGTGTTATTTTAGAATAATAAGTAAATAGCATATCAACATTTACAAAAGAGGTAAGTGTATCATAACATAAAAATACATAAACAATATTATTATGAAACAGTGGTTCAGCATTAGTGCCCATAATATCCTCCTGCTGTGCTTCCAGCTTAAACTCTCTTGCTGAAATCAAAAGAATACCATGGTTGTATGGCAGCTAAGTTGTACTAAGTATTACAGTAAAGATATTGTTAGTCTTTCTGTGCCTATAAAACAGAATCTCCTGTTTTAACCCCCCCCCTTTCCTACAAGAGAAACTGGAAGAAGATCTAATAAACAATTAAAGATACAAACTCAGTATTATTGAAATAAACATAGAAATTGCTAAAATTAAAATTTAAAATTTTGTGCCATGTCGACTATAATCCTTCCCAACTCTGCCATACTCTGTTCATAAGTATGTGTGCCATACTTGCAGTTGATAAAGCCTACTGAGACTTTGTTATTCTTATAATTGAATATTTCAATGCAAAATGTTAAAAGAATATTCCTATTTTAAGATTTGTCAGTTAATTTATATTTGAAGTTAATCAAGCAACAATACAGTTTTTCTTGTGCTGAACTCTAAAAAAAGGAGTGACATAAAAACTTCACTGTGTGCATGAAATGTGTTTAATGTGCAGCTATACAAATAGTAGATACTATTTATTGTGAAAGTGATGTCTTTTGGGTTTTTTTAACATAAATTCTAAAAGTTGCTTGGAAAAGGCCTGAACATCTGAAGACAGATATATGTTTACTAAAAGGATATGAACATAATGAGAGTGAAGTTAAAGACTGAAACTTCAGCTAAAAATATAGAACACAACTTTTACTTTTTTGAGAAACTTAGGGGTTTTTTAAAGCAAAAAAGGAACAGAAATAAGATGTGTGTTCTAAAAGTGTAGTTAACAAGCACAAAAATTAAAATCTTAACTGTGATCTTGGACCATGCCTCTTGCCGGAAACTCATAATTCAGAAGAATATTCCTGAATTTTGAGTTGTTTTGGTGCTAAAGTTAAGAAAAAAAATAGTTATATATACATATGTATTAACACAAGACTGTAGGCGCAATGATGAACATAGAATGAAGTTAGATTTTTAGTTTTGTTTAAGCAAAGCTCTTATGAAACTTGTTACAGCTCTTGACGAGAGCAGACATGTAAATCTAGTTTCTTAAAGGAACAAAGAATGTAAATTTTTTTATCTATTAATTTTTTAAAATATGGTCTACTCCCGACTATGAGTTAGATCATTACAGTTAATTTGATGTCCTCTAGTGCAGCCACATTGATGCCTTAACAACACGTTTACTGGGAGTTGGATACAACTCCCATAATGCTCACTTTGAGATAATGTTAATCTTAGGCTGGAGGTCACTAAACTGAATATAAGCTGTGTTTGTTCTTCACTTATCAACTTCCTCTTCAGAGACTTTGAGTTTTTTATTCGGATGAGTGTAAAAATTGTTTATTTGTAATTGAAAAGCTAAATTTATTCACTGGGCCTTACGTCATGGAAATGTGATTGCTAAGAAATATGCTTAGCATACTTATATATCATTTAAGATCTAAAGGTGATTATTGTATGTATTCAAGGAACTGAAATTATAACAGAATCAACAAAGCCTACTTATAACCCATGGCATAAGGTTTGACCCAGTGAATCTATATTATACTCTTGTGCTGTCATTTGATGATGTAATATGTCTTTGTAACATATGATCATTTCATTTGGTGCATTGCTGAAAGCTCTAAGTTAGATATATAAAAATGTGTGAAGTTCATTACTGCTTAAAACTTATGCATTAATAATCTCTTGTGAGTCAAACTGTTTAAAAGCACTTTTTATGACTTCACTAACTGAGAGTTACAACTGTTGGATCATTCATTGAAATTAAGTTGGTAGGTATATGAATTTACTCTGGTGATCTTTTGATGAACTTGAATAAAGAGCTGTCTCTCCTGGGACACCCCCCAAAAAAAAAAAAAAAAAAATGCCTGATGAACTGAAACATCCCAGAAGCAGACAACTCATTATTCAAGTTCATTGTGCAAGGCCATCAAAGTCAAAACATACTCCTACTGACTCAACTTGAACAAATGATCCAACAAGTCATTTAATAGCTGAGGATTTGGAAAACATATCTTGAGTAAATCTCCAGTAAGAGGTTATTGTTTATTTATTAACAAATAAAAACAGGACCACAGTACTGATAAAGATTATTACCTTAAAGGTTTCTAGTTGTTGCAACTCCCAAAAAGCTTAATACACATGGGGCTTAAAAACTGGTTTAAGGAATTTCATACATAGTACTTCCCATTGTCTGAATAATTTACTTTGCTGACAACCAAATAATCATTGCTCAAGATGTAGAAGACCTTTCATATGTATTAAAAAAACAATAGGAGAATATAAAGGATAGGATTAGATTAGCAAACTATAACAAAATTTTAAATTCAAACACAGAGTAAGAAATTAGAATTGAAAATGAAGTGATTAAAAATGTAAGTATTTAGGTTTAGAATCAATTTTATAATGGAATAAGATAATTATGCCAAAACAAGAAGCAGAATAAACTGTGAACAGAAAGTAACTGGAAGTTAAGTTCTCTTTTACGGAACAGAAATATTTATCCAAGAAACATATTTATCAGATATTCTTCAAAATATATTATTACACAGAGCAGAAATCTGGACTATGAATAAACAACAGACAAACATGATAAAGAATAATTGAAATAGATTTTTGGTCAAGATCTGTAAGAATATTTGGAAAAGAGAAATTCAAAAATACAGTAAATAATAGATATGTAAACATTGAATGAATAATTGAAAGAGACAAATAAATGAAGACTGAAAGAAAAATGAATTGACGGGGCACAGTATGATATAACAAAAGAGAGAGACATAGAGACAGAGGGGGGAGAGAGAGAGAGAGCAGTATTTCATGGAGAAGTGGTTTTGGAGGGGGGGAAAATGAGAAATTGATAATTATAATAGAATTGATTCCTTTGATAAGCATAGATACAAGCTGCTCAAATTTCAAAACCGTGGTAATAACCTGTCATTTATAGAAACCTTACATAATCCTCTTAGCATTGCCTAGTAATACCATGAGAATGTGGGATTTCTGTGCATCATTAGCACCAAAAGTATGGGAATAGTTTTACAGTGGATTCCAGAACATGTCAGCTTCATAGAGAATGAGGAACCAGATATGTTAAGAAAAAAGGCTTCTAACATCAAAATGAAATGTAATTTGCAAATAAAATGTGCCTTGAAACTTCAGCAGATAAAATATAATTACATAACTTTATTAAGAACACCAGGAGATTCAATGAAGAAAAAGAAATGAATAGCTAAAGACACAAACTTTATGATGAAACCAAGAGAAATCACTGTAGCAAGTATTTACTGCATGTAAATTGTCTTACAGAATGAAACTAATCTAGAGCAACTCTTGAAAGCTCTTTATAGACCATGAAGAAAACTATTAATGTCAACATCACAGATATCTTCTAGCAACCAACCAAAGCAGTGCTAACATTCAATAACACATAACTAAAATGTGTCATAAGACTTGTACTTAAACTCACAGAAATTTGTGGACACGCTACTGTTATAATGTACACTGTTAATTAGCATTTTTTAAAAAAATATTGAGCCTGGCAATAAAAGCTCAGAAATTATTAAGACATAGCTGAGCTAAATTGCCTAACTGTTCAGTTTTAAAGTGCCTTTATTCTTATAAGTTACATAAATATTTTTTTTATGCTGAGTTTCATATTAGTGGTATTTTCTGACTCAAGAGGTGGAATTGGTGCAGATGCTACTGAGAGCATGAGGTTAAATTCTGCTTTAATATCAGATTAGGGCTGAGGGGGTTAAATTCTGCTTTTGTATCAGGTAGGGCTGATGTTTTTAACAGGTGTTTTTTTTTAACCATCTTATAGCATGACATGGAATGTGAATGCATAATTAGTCAACTTACAGCGATGACAAAAATCAATAAATATTATTATGATAATGAAATGTACACTATTATCATCAAGAATGCAAATTAAAAATTACAGTTTTATAATTGTAATTGTAATCAATAAGGGTCCTTCAGGGTCCTGTTTTAAATTGAAGCAAAGGAAACATTACCTTGCAAATACCAAAATATTCTCACCAATTCTTGCCCTAGAGAGCTGCTTTTTCTTGGCACAATTTTGTATTATCTCATGAAGCAAAGTAATACATAAGTTATTATGTAATTATCATTATTATCATAATGAAAATGCAAGCATTGAAACAGCAGTAAAGCGGAATGTAAACACATGTTGCAGAGAGACACCATTCACATTAAAAACATAAACATTAACAGAAACCTCTAACTACTGCCTCCTAGATTGCATTTGAAGAGCACAAACTCTAATGAATAATTATTAAAATTTTTAACAGTATCTTATTATAAAATTATGCCAATAGCATAACTTATATAAATAGTCCATTTCACAGACTAGACGTAACATGTAAATTAAAATTTTTTTCCTTTCATATTTTAATGGCAGGTTCCAGTTATAAATTTATAACAACCTTGTTATGGCCTTCCAAACACACCAAAGTTAACATAATCTAAACTTGATTTTTAACTTACGTGACTATTAGAACCATGCCTTTTCAGAAAATTAAGCATTTTCAGAATATACTAATGCAAAAAGCAATTTCTTTCATACATTAAACAAAATATCATATGCATTTATTAAAACATTATATACATGCATGCATGTGTGCACATACACCTTTATATTTCATGTTTTTTGCAATTTTCTTCAATTTCTCACTCTTCTAATAAAGACAGCAATTCTTGGTACAAAGTAATTAATTTTTCATCAAACTATTCCATATCAAACTCTTTTTATAATCCCAGAATTTTCAAGCAAGGCCAGGTGGAAAAAGTGGCATTTGGGCGCAGCCCAAGAGATGGCTCTCTGTCACATAAATGCAAGCACCAAAGTTTGCAAACTTTCATGTTAGCATTTCATGCTTATGTTGGCATTTACCAACATAATTGTAAACACTTTTGTAAAATAACTTAGGTGCAAGGTTTTGTGTTTATATTGCATTTGCATTTCATTATGAATGGCTATTGGAGTAACCACTGTATTTACTGTTTTGAATTATTTGTTTGAGTACAGCTTATCCAAATGTGTACTTTATTCTCTGCTTAAAAGCATAAGCATTTGGTATCAGATGAGCACAAGAGTATAATTGCGAGCATTATTTTGTGATATGGACCAAACTCAGGAAGAGGATGCCTGTTACTCAGGCATTAAGTAGTATCTAAAAAAGGGGGAAATAAAAAGAGAGAGTGAGAGAAAAGAAAATGTTAAAAGAGTGATCTGCACACTCAAGTTTACATATCTTGCATGGTCCTTTTGAACATTAGTGGTATGGTTGATTCAAATAAACCTTCCTTGTCAACCAGCAAATGTTTGCTTACCTTCGTCTTTGTCAATTTTAGGCTACATGTACATAAAATAAATGGGATTTCATTTTGAGTAAAACAGAAACAAACAATGAGTGCTTTTTAAACATTTGTACATAAGAAAGTGTGTTGATAATATATTATTGTATTTTGAATTATTCTGCAGTTTTTTATTCAACCTCTTCCTGTGTTCTGTTATTTCAAAGTTTTTTATTCAACCTTTTCCTATATTCTGTTATTTCAAATGATAAGATACAGTGCTGTAAAAGCTCTGTTCCATTTTTTTCTACTTAAATCAAGATATAAATAAAAAAAATATATATAATTAAACATAGATTCTTTAGAAACATAAAAGACATACATATTTATAAGTAATATTTGTGTTGTGAATTTAGAAATTTATTGTGAAATAACTTTGAATTAAATAATGAAAAGCAACATTATTTTAGAGCTAAGTTGTATTTTGTGAAATTATGATAAATTAGAGGCAGCAAATTTTCAAAACATTACATTTACAAGCTGATGTACTCATAAATTTTATAGCTGCTATTAGCCATAGACTATTTGTGTAACAAATAATATTTGGAATTTAGTAAGGTGGAAAAATGATTCTGCCTACATATTTGTTGGCATTATGCAAACTGATAATTTAGTTTTCTGAATTACACTAATGAAGAACCTATTTGACTTAAGGGTCGCAAATGCTCAATGGTGTTAGTAGCATTTGAAACCCCATATAACATCTACTTGCATGGGTAATATTAGCTAATGGCAACAGAAAAAGAAGCTAGAAGTACCAGAATATGAGCAGAATGTGCAGTATGAGACTTGAGATAATCAATGGAAAGCTGCAATGTGAGACTTAACCATTTCGAGTAAAGGCCACTCGGTGAGCAACTGAAGATGGGAGAGATTCTCCTTACTTTTATGTAAGTAAATGGAGTTTAGTGTAAAAAAATGAATAAGTTTAGGATATATTACTGCTCCATTGTCAACAGTTTCATAAGTACGATATTTATAGTAAATGGAAAGTTGCAGTGTGTAGCATAGCAATGCAATAGTGACATCAAGGCAAGGCAATGACAGCCATAAACAAAGCAAACATTGCATTTATGTACAATAACAGTTGCAAAATTGACATTTCATCAGAATGTAATGGGAGCAATTTCTGATAGTGAGAAAGAAGTGGCAGATGATGAATCAGTGCAATGTATAGCATCATATACTCTTCTCTTATGACAAAATAACAAGGAGCAATCACTATGACAAAGTATGTGTAATGAGTGACCTAGAAATGTCCAGCCATGTATCTCATCATCCACATTGGGGACACACATTCCATCTCTGAGGTCATGCATAGGACATTTGACATCGAATGGTGCAAACAATAATTAGGTATATAAATGAAAATTCATAATATGGCAAAAAAAATAATTATGAACAGATTTCGAATGAGCCCATAGTAAAATGACCATAGGGTGCATAAGAAATTTACAGATTTAAAAGAAGACTGCATACAATTGTTGCATATACTGATTCACACAAATCAAATATACTTGTAACAATGCTTGGGCATTGTACATGATGGTGACATAGTACATCATAGGTATCAAGTTGCACAATTATATTGGTTACAATTTTTTACAGCAAGCATTGACTGGTTGCAGAATTTTAAAGGAAGCTGCAACTTGAGGATGAAGAGCAGTATAAGCATTTTTAGGTGAGGTAATCCAATGTATTCCAACACTCAGTAAGGAATGTAGTATTTTCAATGTGAACTAATGAGGATTTGGAAAGAAAATGCATAGGAAAGGCATCCTAGCAGTTAGTTATGGCACAAGCAACAAACATCAATATAAACTAAAATTGTTATTTGGAACATTGCACAGTGAAGCTAATCATATATTAAGATCATTGTGTGATGTGATGTGCTGTTCAAATTTGCTCATAAAGAGGTTAACTAGAAATGGAGACAAGGGGCTGCCCATAATAAGTCCTGATTGTTGTTTATAAAATTTGCCCTTGAAAGAAAAGTAGGATTGGTTTATGCAAATTTCTGTGGTATTCTTTTATATGTGCATTATTAATTGCACTTGTTCTTAGTGAATCTTGCAGATAAATTAGGAATTTATCTTTAGGTATGCCATGAAACAGCGATTCTATGTCAAAAGATATTAATGTTGTCAGAAGATTGCAATTTATGTCCTTAATTTTTTGTATTAACTAAAATGAATTACATATACTTCTGCTTTGAGATTTAGGTAGTGTCTTAAATCTATTAGCTAGTCATTTTGCTAAATAGTATGAAGGTGTATTGATATTGTTAATGATGGGTTGTATACCATTTCTAGTCTTATGAATTTTTGACAAACCATATATTTTCAATATTGTAGTGTTGTTCTGTTTTATTTTATATTTTGTTCCTTTTGGTATAACTGCAAGTTACTTAACCAACAATGCCAATTTGTTTTCAAAGTAGTTCTCTCCACAAGCAGTTCTGCCATGCTATTTCAGTGTTGATAGAAACTTCCTGTTAACAGAATGGAACAGCTTCTTCTGGATCACCCCTCTGTTGGAAAGAGGAGAAAGTTCCAGAAAGCCTTATCAGGAATTCTGTTATTTTCAGGTAGCAGTGTAAAGAGTAGAGGAAAAGTTCTTGCAACATGAACTTTGCTCTTTCTGTAGGCACATATTTAGAATTAATTGATATCATTGTATGATTCAGTTGAACTACACACTCTTAAGCTTCACTTACTTTTCAAAAATGTATGGAACCGATTTCAAGAACATTTAATTCCCATCTTCGGCCAGGCTAAAGTTCAACAGTTGGATCACTCGTTCAGCTGTGGGAATGTATATTCTGCTCTGGTGGCGGTGTAATAAACTTACTGAATCATATAATGATATCAATTAATATGATTAGCTTCACTGTGCAAGTTCCAATTTATATTTAAGTACGTATTTAGAAGCCTGTAGAGGTGGCTTCAATGCTTTTTGTTCAAGTTCAACATCACTATATGTACAGCCAAAGAAACTGGCAATTGTCTTCTAGCCTCTCTCTGACCTCATCACTTGGAAAGATCCAGATCTTTGATTCTAGTTCATATTGATGTATCAATTGTGATGATGTGGACATTTAGGAGATCTCTTTGTGTAATAATAAACATTTCCTGGACCATTCCACATTTACTCTCCATTATTCTCCTTAAAGGATAGCAAATGTAGTAACAACAAATTATCCTCACACCACGGTATTTGTGTGGTATTTCAAAGAATATTCAGAGACTTCTTTAACTCTCTTGCTATATTGTTTTTCATCAGGACTTCTATAAATATGATGCTTTCATTTATCACTAAAGTAGTTGGATGCCCTATGAGCTCTTAGTCTTTCAGAGATATTTTTCTTTATTGAAACTCTGCAAAACAGTTATCAAATTATATATAAAGGAGCAAAACTTTACAGACATTTTCATTGGTTGAGGCAGTGCTTAAAATTGTAAAAAGGTTATATCATGTAAAATGCTCTTGAATCACCTGTATTGTAGAACAGTACTAAGTTACTGCACATAAATGAAATATTTTACTGTATCTTCTTATTAAATTAAATGTAATTTGTCTAGTACTTTGCATAACATACAGAGGATTAAACAGTCCATATTAAGAATATTAGGATCAGAATATTTCTGATATCTTTATTTTTTCCTTGTCATCTAAGCAGGGAACACTAAAGCTTTGGTTGGCAACAGAGTTGGCATTAGCATTTATCTACATTATTCATCCATTACAGAAGTTAAAATTGATTAACGTGGTGATTATAGCCTTCTACATGCTTTTGAGATAATTAATGTTAATCTCTTCTGAGCCAAACTATTTAGAACATTCTTTATGGCTTTATTTGTTGGAAATGTTCTCAGGACAAGTTTTGTGGACTCGTCCACATCCTTAGCTGTTAAACAACTGTTGGATCATTCATAGATGTTGGGTTGGTAAGTATCTGGGTTGACCCCAGTAGTATTATGATCAACTTGAATAAGGAGCTGTCTGCTTCTGGGATATCAAAATTCATTATTTTTTTTTTAATGTTGTTCCCATATGTGTAATTCCTTTGAACTGTTTTAATAACTTTATGCCTTTTCTATTTCATGTGCTGCTATAGTTGTTGGAGAAATATCTGTTACAAACAAATAGAAAAATCAGCTGTGCAGCACATTTTGTGAATGAAAAGCATGAAAAAGAAAAAGGCATCAAGTTATTAAAAACGGTTCAACAACAAAAGAATTAAACATATGGGAAAGGATTTATGTAGAAAAACATGAACAAAACTTAATGAATTTTGACATCCCAGAAGCAGACAGCTCCTTAATCAAGTTTATCACAGGATCATCAGAGTCAATCATGATACTTACCAACCCAACTTCTAACAAATGATCCAACATTCATTTAACAAATGAGAATGTGGACAAGGGTCCAGGAAACATGCCCTGAGTAAGTCTCCAATAAGTGAAGCCATAAAGAGCATTCTAAATATTTTGACTCAGAAGAGATTATTAATGTTTGTTTCACTATGTTAGGTTCCAAATTGAATTAATATTGTAATTAATGTTAGTTTGCACAATTTACCTTAAAAACAAAAGGGATATTCCTGTGAATTTATTCAGCTGGGCCTTAGACTTTTAGCCTCATATTTATTTAAGTATCACTGGGCTGCCCTATTGTAATAGCAACTTAGTCAGGTTTAGCAAACATTGATAGTAGAATGATTAAATCACTTACCTGAATAATGTAGCCTTGGGAGTGTAATCTTAAATTTTATCGAATGAGAATGGTGACCAATGTTAGGTTAAGGTTAATGGTTGAGTCAATTCAAAGCAGTAAATAAAAGTATCATTGATTTTATTGTTTGGTTGCTGTGAATTGATAAGATAAGCGCGCCTATAGCAGGGGATGAGCTAGGAGAGGCCCCTAATTTTTTCTGTCCCTATATTATCAAATATAATAAAAAATTAATCATGGAAATATTTTGTGAAGTGTGTGCATGCAAAAACTGGAAAGCCTGGCAACACTTTAAGTTAAATATAAACTTATGCCCATTTTGGGGTAATAATTACAATTTGGCTTATGACCTTTCGTTACTATTATATTTTTAAGGTTATTATTGGATGCGATCACTGCATCACCTTTCTTGTGAATAATGTAAGCTACAACTTGCATTGTCACATAATTGCAGTTATATTGCTTATGTAATGCTGTTATTGTTCAGTCAGCTGAAACCACACTAAAAAGAAGAGAGTAAAACCAATTGCAAGCCTAAGAATTATTTATTATTAGATCTTATTTTGATTATTATTGAAATTAGTGTAATTAAGTATCTCAGAATTACAGATAGCAGAAGAGAGAGAAAAAATGTCATTTGTCCCACCTAAATTTGAATTTTTTATATTGCACTTACGAGATACCAATGTATACAAACTCTTAAGATAAGACTCACATTTATTGGAGAAATGTCTTATTTGCTTGCTTGAGAAGTTCCCTGAGTTAATTTTTTTATCTCTCAATTTGTTTTTATAATTTTGTTTTCTTTTAGCTTGATCCTTATAAGCACATTGAACTCCTCTATTAAATTAAATTTAGTCTCAAAATCAATTTTGCTCCTTTCTGTTGCCTCTTGAGAAATGCTGGAATCTGAGGAGACTGATATAAATGAAAATTCACTTCATTCTTTGCACTTGTTGCATTTCTAGTGTGAAATTTTTGTATTGACATATTCACCACATTGAGCATGCTAAAGATAAGATAGCTCTATTAGCTATTGATTGCCAAGTTGGAAGTTGTTGAAATTAAATCTTATTATCTTGAAATGTTTAGGTTTGCTATAAGTGTACACTTGAAATTACCCTACAATGAGGCAGAACAAAACAAGATTTTATTTGCAATAAGAGGCTACAGCTATATGCATCTGGCCTAAAATTTGGACTTAAGGAGTTATGTATATGTATGAGCAAGCTTTAGTGACTTTGGGATTCCATTAATATATGGACATAATTGGAAAGTTAAAACATTACAAATAAGCTGCAAAAAGTGTCTTAAGTTAGTATTTCCTTTCAAAATGTAAAGATTGGTGTCTAAAGTCTAAATGATTGGTATGATACATTTATGTGTGTCCTAATAAGAAAGTAAATTGAACAACTTTTTACATGAGGTTCAAAAATTAGATTTATTAGAGAAAGCAAAAATGATGAAAAGCCTCTCAGATACCTTGCACTTCCAGAAGAATTCTACAGGATTGTTATTGCTTCTGTACACTTCAGGAAAAAGAAAAAAAAATCCTGATTCAGTTCATATTATCCAGATGAATGAGTAGAATTATATTCTTTATTTTAAATATAAATACTTGCTGCACTGTAATATTTTACAGTTTATAAATAAGTTACAATTACTAATTTTTAGTAATATTTTTTTATAATAATTGAATAGCCTCGAAGATATTTTTATTCCATAAATTAAGCCAATATAAGTACTCTAGTATTCAACATTCCAGTTTTCATAAGTACTCAAAATGTTCAAAATTATATAGATGTGTACATGTATATTATACGTCTGGTTAAAGCAAGACTAACTTCCACAAGTTGTATAGAAATGCCATGATTTAGAACTTTCAATGTTTTAATAAAGAAAAACATGGTAATGACATACACATTAATACAATATTTCAAGCAGATAGCTCTTTTTCAGGCAAAGGCACATGAAAAGCATGTGTTAATGCAGTGCCAAAATATTTTCACTGTATTGAGAGGGGTCTTAGACAAGTACTTTGAGATAGGGAACCTAAGGTCACAGACAAAATGTGAAAGTTATGGACTATTGAAGTGATTACAGTTTGGTGCTCAGAAATTGTACTAAAGTTTAAAAGCTTTAAAATGTATATAAGAATGGCTTCACAGCTCTTATTAATCAAAATAAACCTGGTTGTTAATAACTATTGAACACCATTTTCACAATTTAACATTAAAATAATATGCAAAATTTCAGGCTAAACACATAATTGCATGCTACTGCACTGGTGTGCTATTAGGGATTCAATTGTTAAAAACAAAATTGTGAGATATCTGTCAATTGTTTCATACAACAGTTTGTTTTGTAACCAAAATATATAAGACAAAATAACTCATCAAATAAATTACAAACCAAGGAAATGGAGAACAATTATAGTTTTTCTGAGCTTGCCAAATGCACTTGGTTTATAGGGAAACAGGAGGGTGTGCTATAAGAACTGAAATCTACAGAGAAACATTCCCTAGTAGAAGCCATCCACATTATACCATATTTAAAGATGTTGGTAGGTTTCAATATTAATTCAATTAGGAATTAAACATGGTGAAACATGCAACAATAATCTCTTCTGAGTTGAAATATTTAGAACACTCTTTATGGTTCTCTTATATCAGATTTACTCAGGACATGTTTCTTAGAACACTTGTTCACATTACCATTAAGCAATTTTTGAATCATTCGTAGAAGTTGGGTAGGTAGGTATCTTGGTTTACTCTGGTGGTCTTGTGATACACTTCAGTAAAGAGCTGTTTGCTTCCGGAATGTCAAAATTCATTAAGTTTGCTCATATTTTTTTATATAAATCATTTCCCATATAATTAATTCTTTTGGTTGTTGAACAGTTTTTAATAACTTGATGCCTTTTTCTATATCATGGTTTTCCTTCCAAAAATGTGCTGCCACAGCTGATTTTTTTATTTGTTTGCAATGGATGCTTCTCCACACTCCCTCAACCAATATTTCACTTCGTTTATCATAAGCAGATTTTTTCAAATCCTTACAATTAATCTGGTAAATGCCAGATATTTTCTTTTTGGGCCTGTAATCTGTTTTGCTTAATTTCAATACTTTTTTTTACACTATATTGATTTTGAGGTGTTAAAATAATATTGTACTGCTTGAAATTTTTTTGAAATTTCTAATTGGCTGATGGGTGGTAAGTGAACTTTTTAATTTTTTCCAGTGTTAAATCACTCAATTCTTTTAATTCTTTTTTGTTTCTAGATTTTTAAAATTTTTTGGTTAATCATTTGTTTGCTGAACCCATTTGTTTTAGCGGCTTCTGTTATGTGCAGATATTCATTCTTGTATTTTTCTTTGTTCAGTGGCATGACATACAACTGTGACAGCACATTAAGCATAGGCAGGTTGAAGGAGCATTGGAGAAACATCCATTAAAACAAATAGAAAATCAGCTATGGCAGCACATTTTTGGAATGAAAGCAATGAAATAGAAAAAGGCATCAAGTTATTAAAACGTATTCAACAGCCAAAAGAATTAAATGTATGGGAAAGGATTATGTAAAAAAAACATAAACAAAACTTAATAAATTTCAACATTCTGGAAACAGATAGCTCTTTATTCAAGTTTATCATAAGACTACCAGAGTCAATCCATATTACCAACCTAACTTATACAAATGATCCAACGGTCATTTAACAGCTGAGGATGTGGACAAGTGTTCCACAAAGCATGTCTTGAGCAAATCTTATATAAGTGAAACTATAAAGGGAGTTCTAAATGTTTAGATTCAGAAGAGATTATGTTGATAGGTGTTTGTATGAACTTGGGTGTAGGGTGCAAATATTTCTGTGTTGTTCATTAATACTATGCAAATATTTTTTGTAAATGAAGTTTACTAAGAGGAGTTTTAAATAATGAATCAATACCTGTTTTTTGAAAATTAATAATCACCATGATTAATTATCACTCAATTTTTTGCTTCTCTTAAAATTTTTTTAAAATGGATTTGTAGGTGTTTGATTTGACCTCTAGCAATAAAAAATCAATGTTACAATCAACAAAGTTTACATTTATTTACCACAAGAGGCACATGTGTTGATAGCCAACAGCTTAATCATGAAGACACTTAAAAATGCTTAACAGTGTACAATATTTCACATTGTAGGAAAATACAACTTCACATATAAGTACATCGTAATTGATATATTGTAGTATTATAAAAAAAAAATGCATATCACTGTTTAAATTTTAATACTCATTAGTAAAAGAGAGTATTAAAAAAATTGTTTTATTTTGGTTTTAATCAGTGAAATGTTAGAATACAGGCAGGTAATTGTAATTGATTACATATACTATATCACACATATATATTTGCACAAATTTATTATATTCTTTATTTATTTGTCATAGTATTTTTATGTAATGCATGTACAGTTACTTGCATTTACATAAAGATTAAAATATTCAAGATTAAATTTAGTAACAACTGCTAAACTACTTTAAGTAAGAGGGGAAATTTATTGAACCAAATTGGTGTACATACTTGTAAACTTGTATTTACAGAATCTATTTTTCAATGAATGAAGCAAAATTATGAATAAGTCAATAATGTAATCATTAAAACTTGCAAGTTCATTGGTTTTGCTACAAGTTCAGGTCTATAGAAATTTCTTAAAAATATTGATATGTTTTCAGGTTGAAAGCTTATGTTCTCCATGTTTTGGAATGCAAACTTTTTAAAAATATTTATTTTCATTAAGCTAAACAAACATTAGAAACTATATATTGGAATCTTTGGTACTCTTGCCAATATTGTGATTACTGTGCTACTATTACTTTCTAAATCCTTAATCTTCAATAATTCAGATCTTCATTGAATCCTATGCCAAAGAAATAACTTGCATATTTGAATGTAATTATATTTTGTTGTTAAAATTTCTTATTAGCCAAATGTTTTTAACTTGTTCAAAGCTAGAATTATGTAATTAGATCATGGTCATAGTCATCGAGCAGTATTTTGATTCTAGAGAGCATGTTTCTTTAAATGTAATATATAGAGAAAATTTGCCTATTTTTTCCACCTCAAATTCCACTTACAGCCACTAGGATCTAATCTCTGGTGCCCTTAAAAGATGAGCAATTTAACCACTTGACCATAACACTATAATGTTCTGATTATTGCTGCCATCTACACACCAATTATGTAGATGTTTTCTTTTAATAATGCTTAATGCTCAGTTCCACCCTTAAGGTATTACAGATGATGGACATTGGTGATGCACCTAATGAAATCATTATTTAGTAAAGGAATTTTTTTTCTTTTTATGGAAGAAAGCATTCCAGTTTAGAATGCCTCAGCCTTTGCCATTGATCAATACTTAGGAAAAACTGCAGAAATGAAGTCTGGACAGGAATCAAACCATGAAAAAAATAATTAATTTTAGAAGTGTATAACACTGAAATCATTAAGATTAGAAACATGACTAATGGTATATAAATTTTCTTAAATATTTGATGTGTTATATCACACCCTGCTTTCTGAAAAACTATTATTGACAGCAGCTTAAATAAAATATGTATTCTCTTCCATTGGTTACATATTATACTATCTTGCAATACTAACTAAACTGATGTTTACATTTTCCTCAGATGAATATTTCCTCCTATCAATAAATTTTCTCAGCTTTGGGAAGAAATGAAAATCTGATGGAGCCAATTCTGGGAAATAAGGGGGATGTGGCAGCAAATCAACCAAGTTATTGATTTTCACTATTGCATTGATACATGAGATAAAAGATGACTTGTCTTAATGCAAGATCACTTTCCTTTTTTATAAACCCACTTTTCTGGCATATTTTTGCCTTTATTTGATCTAGAAGGTAGCTAGTATGCTCTAACAATAGATGTTGCGCTAGTAAAATAGTCAATAAGGTTACCTTTAGCACCTCAGAAATCTTTCCGGTTGACTTCACACATTTGGTCTTCTTTGGCAGTGAAGAGTCATGTTGTTTCTTTTTTTCTTTTCTTTCCTTTTTTTTCCCCCTCTCTCTTATGCCATAGTGCACCCATGTTTCATTGTTGACCACAAATTGATGGATAAAATGAGTTGCAATATAGAAAATGTTCCAAACTTTGCTTAGAGATTTGTATTCTGATTTGCTTTTGATTAGGTATTAACAGCTGTGGTAACCATCTCGCAGATAATTATTTCCTGCGTAATTCATGCATCAAAATGTGAAATACCCATTCACTGAAAATGTCAATAGCTTCAGCAATCTCTGAAACCTTTAGTCAGCAATCCTCCATTATTATATCATGCACTTTTTTGACAAATTCTGGTAAGATGAGAGATCATGTAGTGATGGTCCACTAAACAGGTCAGTCTTCCAATCTTTCATGACTGCATTTGAGCTCACCAATCTACTTGGAAACAAATGAAAATGATGGCAAATAATCTTTAATCCTTTAAAGCAATTATCATGCCTCATTGAATTTCGTTGCTATCATACCTTTCTTCATACTGCACACTAGTCATTTCCTTACTATGGTTTCCTCAAGCAAGCACTGTTGTATAACTGTCTCTGTGGACGATGGCAGATTTTGATATAGTATCAAAGAGCTTTTCAAATAATCCTTGCATTTAATTATGAAAATTATTCATTTTCATTTTTCCACAGCATTTTTGCCTAAACAGAATCCTGTAAGTGAAAGTTTTGTAATGGGTACTGGATACTCTGCAAATTAAGTAAAATGTATAAAGCATAAATGCTAATATTTTTCTTGGTAGCTTTTGCAAATTTTTTTTAATATGCAAATAATAGTTTTGTACATGAGTTCTTCACTTTAATGCATTCTGTTAAGTATTATTTTATGATAAACAAAGAAACATTAACTTTCTAGAATATATTACACTTTATTTTGAAATTTCATGTTCTATTCTGAAAATGTTTTTGTATCCGAGTTGAAAGATCAATTCACAACTTCATACAAGCATTTAACACTTGTTGCTATTAGAATAAAAGTCTGGTTTGCTTGAAACAAACTATTTCTCAGATAAGTAAAATTAGTCGTTAACATTTTTTTTTAACTTATATGACAGAAGAAATACAAAAACAGAAAAATACAAAAGTAAAAATCACATGGCTGATAAAGATAGTACATCTCTTATATTCATGATATAATATCTAACCTACATTTATGTATGAAAATATGTATATTATATATTTTCATAGTTTTAGCCACATTTACAGTAGTAATTTATAATTTAAGATACAACCAGCTATGTACATAATTTTCAGCTTTTTCTTCAATGCATTTGAGCACTGTCTTGAACACTTACTAGTCTGAACACTATGCCATTGAAAGTGTAATAATGCCATTAGGCACAGTGTTTTCAAAAGATCAATAGGAAGTTTCATACAAAACATCAATACCACAGTAGAAAAGGTAACCTTTAATTAAGGCATACAGGAATTATAAATATTTTAAAGGAGACAGGGTAGCAGTATTAGGAGTATGATTATTTTTCCATTTTCTTACAACAAAACACACTCACGTATATTTATAAAAACAACAAACAAAGGTTATAAAACCTTAAACAATACTGTGATATAGGCCGCAAACCTCTATAAGCTGCAGATATTAATATATAAAATATAGGCACCAAGATAGATTGGGTTAATGGATATCTATGATTCTAAACATTGATTTAATGCAAAACATTCCAAAAAGGAAATGTACAATCATTATGAATTCATATCTAATATAGAAGATATTATATTGTAAAAAAAATATTTTTATACCACCATCAACAGTAGTGTTTTGTTTGTCAGACAATGGCTTAAATACCTACAGTTTTTTTTTTTTCAAATATATTCAGAGTTTTTATCAATGTTGTATAAATATGTAAAGCAATTGCTATTTAATTTTTCTACAGAATATAATTCTTGCCTCCAGAAAAACAATAGTTCTTTTTGGCCAATTTTCATGCACAAGGTTAGCAAATGTTTAATTTTTGCTATTAGTTTATAAATTAATACAAAACATAAGTTTCCTACCTAACTTTACAATATACTTCATGCTCATTAATTTTATCATCATGAACAGTTTCAGCATAATTTTTGTGAATTTGGTTCTATAGGACTTAACAATTAATGTCTGCCAATAGAGAGAATGTTCCCCCCCCCCCTCAGCTATAACCAGTTGCACAATTGAGGTAGATTGAAGCAATGTATATTGATACAATGAAACTCATAACTCTTGCTCCGTTCAAGCAGGATGGGGTATCTAACAGTTTAATATCTGTATTTGCAAAGCATATTTAAATAAGATTCCACTTGCTATTTATGTTGTAATTTTATTCTAGATAATTCTGTTAGGTTTCTCATAAGATATTGGAATTGTTAACAAATTTAATTGTTAATTAAATATTTTAAATTACAGAATTAATTTTAGATTAAAAGGAAAAATATAAACTTATAAGTAGATGTACAATGTTGACAGAAGGTAAATTTAAATATAATTGACTTGAAGTGTTAAATTAGAATGTGTGCAGTGGAGCAAAATGTATAATTAAAAGATTATTGTATGCCAAACTACACTCTTATTGGCTCCACTTGTAGTGTGTAGTTAGACTCGGTCATACAATAATCTTTATTATACAATTACATACATTTAGCAATTAAAAGGTAACATCATTATAGGGTTGAACTCCAAAAGGTGCCCAATAGTGTTTTAAATATACATGGTCTCTTCTTTCACAGAAAGAGAACAACAGCTTAAACATATTCTATAAGTCAGACAAGTATAATATTTTGGCCAGTTGATGCACACCCTTAGAGCCAAGATTTAAAATGCTGCATATATGGCACACATTTAATTGTAAGTCCTGTAGTTAATCTTTTCCTTAATCCCAAAACTCATTAGTATTATGTTCAGACATTAGCTATTCTCCTGCTTAGAATGGGAATAGCTCTATTGATTAGTGCAATTATATCCTTAGTTCATGTTAGCAAGAATAAAATTAGAAAGTATGTATGTTACAGACATCCAATGCCTTTTTTGCTCTGTTTGTTTAAGGTTTACTCAGTTGGACACTTTCACTGTTTTGAGTGAAAAACTGATAATAGCACCAGAAACAGTTTCCAAAAATTGTTACATTACCTGTAAATGGAGAATTTTATGGATTCAGGTATAGACTTACATTCTTGTGTTACAGAAAAAAGGTCCACTGAATGGCATTTGAAAGTTCACTTTCTCAGTATTAAGACTCTTTTATTTGAAAGCTTGTGTTCTGTTAGTGATAATATGCAAGGTATTTGTAGGGTTGCTGAGATCTTGCAATGATGGAATATTTCTGGTGTGAAGAAAATAGTAATTCTTACTATAAGGGAAAAACCTCAAGTAAATAGTATTTCTAAGATATAATTGTATGAACTTTTGTAATTTGAAAAATACCTTCTGAAGTCAGATTTTATTAATTTGTTTTACTAAATTTTTCAGTCCACTGTGGTTTTTGAAATCAGTGCATTTATTTCATTATGAAGAATCTTTGTCCTGGAATTATGAGAAAAAAGAATTTTTTGTAAATGTTTCCTGTGATTCTCAAACATAAGCTTTAAAAATTCTTTTCAAGAAATCCAATCAGTAACCAATGCTATTGAAGTTTTAGCCATCAATCACATTATTTGCATGCACTTAATAAGAATATCCCTTTAATTAACTAAATTAAACTATACTAAATTATATACAAAGAAATTACACAATATAGAAGCTAATATTATTAAGGCTTTCATGCACTTATTTTACCACCCTTACTAGCTATATGAAAAATATTAAAAGAAAAAAAATTCCCGTCAATTAGCTAATGGCCTGTTATAATATAACACATTATAAAACTGAGACATTTTAATAAATAATATTTCAAAGGATAACAAAAGGAATTGAATTGCAAGAAAATCTGCTTCATAAGCAATTTTTAGGATATAAACCCTCTCTCCAAGGGTTTAAGATACAAAAGAGTGTAAATTGTAAAACAAAATCACCAAGAGACTAAGCAATCCATAAAACATTTTCTTAGAAATAAATTTACTGTCTGCATAGAGAGTGTACAGAATCTACTGTGTACTTAACATGTGTTTATGAATGGCAAATCCATAATTTTGATTTTTTTTTTATTTTATTTATTTATAGATGCTCTTTAACATCACAGGTCATCAGCATCCATTCAATTCAGGGCATGAAACGGTCGACAAATTTTGCTCAGAGGCCTGTTCTTTCAGGCTTGAGGTTCTTTTTCGTACTGTAAATGTATGACAAGGGACCTACGGCTTTATTTCCTTTCTGAAGGAAGCCATACTTAGGATTTTTATGCCCAAAAAAATCTATCGGTCCTGGCCAGGCCATAATTTTGAGGGTTAGTACAACTTGCTCATTCCTGTACTTGGGTCAGTACTGTGTCAGCATTAATATAAAACATTAGTTGGCATCTTGACAAAAAATTACATAGTTGAAAATACTCCTTTCATCTGTATTAAAAATTATAGTTATCTATTAGCTGTTTAAATGCTTTATATTTAGACTAGTTATTATAACTATTATTTTGATTTTAAAAAATTGCATTTTATTTATTTTAAATGCTTGTTTGTTGTTTTCTTTTCTTCAAAACTATGGATAGCCACCTCAAGAGTTGCTGTGATTTTGTGGTTAACCTTGAAATGTCAAATTCATACTAAACTTATAATGTGATAGAAGTGAAAGAGAACATTAAATGATCTGACTACTGTAAATACATGCCCCCTGAAACAGAGATAACCTGCGGTGATGCAAGCATCTAGAACTAGTATGAACATTTACATTTTATTGACAAGCAAGGTACATTTAATCCTTCTGGGAATATTTTGGCATCAACATGAAGCCGCAAATATTTTGTAGTTTGGTGCAGATTATAGATTCAGTTCCAGTATCTACTTCAGAATGCAAAAGAGTATTTAGTTTAATAACAATATCTGCACTAAGAAAAGAAATAAAAATCTGACAGAAAGAATTGCTATACTCTTGTTTCCAAACACTCATGACTTCAGGTATTAAAGAGCGTCCATAAATAAATCTTGTTTTCAAAAAATGTTGGACCACCAGTGTCAGCATTTAACCCCTTGCCTTATGAGCAATCCTGGCTGTGATTTGGAAGGAGATTTGCCAAGAAGACTGCATGCACTTGAAAAAATGCCACAAAAGTAGTGCAGTCATCTGGAGCCTCCTTTGACATAATGGTAATTCAGTTTAGCAGAATCCCCAAAAGTGTTTTCCAACTAAAGCATGGTCTATATTATCTTTAAGGCATCAGGACATATGGACACAATGAACTACATAAGTTTTTGTTGTTAGTATATTATATGTTATGCCCTTTTGTGTGTCCATTCAAGTAAATACCTAAGAAGTTTGTTTCTAATCTGTAGTTTATGCTATTCAAATAAATCGAGATGTGGAGTTACAGTACTGCTATTTATTCATGTATGAAATAAAAATGTAACCTATTATTAATATTATTTTTATTACTATTATCTATGAATATTTATTTGCTCCAACAATAAATCAAGATCTTTCAAATTTTGTGAAATTTTATCTAAGCTATGTTCATTATTTCATCTTATTAAAATATTTTGTCATCAGTAAAGAGTACTATATCTGCATTATGAATGTTAAGTGCCAAGCCACTCTACATTCCTAGCTGAAACCTGCATAAATAATTACCACGAACTACTTTCCGAATCCAGCGGTTTCAAACATTTCGCTCAAATTTCAACGCTCCCGCTTCTGGTCCCAAAGTGCTGCGCTCTCACAGATTTTGACACCACCTAGCGGTATTTTTTGGTATTTACATTTAGTGTCGCGTAAATGGCGGTGTGAAAAGGGTTTCCGTAACAAAATAGTGGGAATATTGCTTGCTATTTGTATAGTGCAAACTAGTGGAGTTATTACAAAATACTGCTTTGCATGAAATAATCGGTTTAGGTTCATACAGGTGAGTTAAAAGAAAAGTATTACACATGGGTATGGCTTCATTCAGTTGGACTACCAACATTTGCAAGTATCGTTATCATGTTTGAAATACATTTAATGTAAACACCCTGGCTAACAACTTTTCCAAGCTTTAATGACCTATACTTGCCTTATCCACTAAGATTTATTTACGTCATGGCTTCTTGGAATGCCGTGTCGTAATAACTGGCTAAAAATAAATTCCAGATACGGACTCAATTTTTTTAAATGTGTCTTAAAATTTTCACATATGAGATTTAATGTTGCCGCGCACGTGTCATGATGATGTACATATTGTATTGCGAATAGCTTTGTCATAAGTACCCCAGTTTATGTCACGGAAGATAAATATGGATAATTCCAGATACGGACTCAATTTATTTAAATGTGTCTTACAATTTTCACATATGAGATTTAATGTTGCCGCGTACGTGTCATGATGATGTACATATTGTATTACGAATAGCTTTGTCATACGTACCCCAGTTTATGTCACGGAAGAAGATAAATATGGATGCTGAGTATAAAAAAAACTTGCTGCAATTAGGCAGGACATGGGAAATATCTGCATTTAGGTAGGAGTCGACGAGACAACAGATGCATATAAGCAGATATACATTAATTAAGAATCTAAATCTTAATTGAGCTAAATAGCTCGCCCAACTGAATGTAGAGGGATTGCTCTGTTTCTTTTCTGCGAGTAGACATTTTCACCACAAAGCACGTGACAGTAAAACGTGAGTGGCAAATATCCTATCTTATGATGAAATAGCTCAATGCAGGTCACTAGCAGGTCACTGTGAATTTGAAGGTTTTCCCGATGGACAAGGAGAACGTCTAGACGAATTTGCCATAATTCGCGTACAGACTTATGCACAGGGAACGTGTTATTCATGCACAGTTATTAGAATTATGTAATTGCTGTCTATGCGAAGTTGGCTCATGTAACTCCGTTTGTTAAAACTAATTCGGAATGAAACATTGTGTTCATTCGTATTTAAAAGCATTAAGTTAAGAATTCCTCATTTCATACAATGCGAACCCGTATCTTCAGTCTTACGAGAGCAAATGATATCTCACTCTCGTGCAACCTGCGTGGATGGTCGCAGTAAAGTGTTAAAGCGAAAGTTGTAGGATTTACGAAAACTTAATCTCGCTATTCGAAACCTAAAGCTTGGAAATTATATACGAATATTGGTAGCCATTGTTTACATAATACAAAGCATAGTACATGGAAATTACTTTCGAAAGTTGGAAGCCATTGGGAATGAAGAGAAATCTCGAGGACTGATGTTCCTTCAACGTCTCTTCAAAGAACACCATACAAGTTCACATAAAATAGCAGTATCTTGTAATAAACTAATGTGAAACAACACATCGTTAGCTAGTCTGTAAAAGTTATTTAATGTTGAACTATTTTACATGCAACCATTCCCTACTGTCAAGAAGCCAGCTAATTGCAAACAGATGAACCTAAGCCGACAATTTCACGTAAAGCAGCACTTTGTAATAGTTCCACGATGAAGCTTATGCTGATTTGCACGTTACAAAGTGTAATATTTTGATATGGAAAACGTTCTCACACTGCCAATTTCGCAGCTCTAAAGATAAATACCAAAAAGTACCGCTAGCTGTGCCAAAATCTGTGAGTCGGCGACAGAACGCAGCACATTGGGACTAGAAGCGGGATATTGGAGCGAATTGTGTGACGATGTTCGAATCGGGAAAGTAGACCGTGGAAATAGTTTATGAAGGCTCCAGGCAAGGAGTATGTACTGATCTGGCACTTGACATTCATAATGCCTATATAGTCCTCTTTGCTGATGACAAAATATTGTAATAAGAGAATATAATGAAGGTAACTTAGAGCTTTCAAATGCATTTTGAAAGATCTACATTTATCGTTGGAATGTATATACATATAAAAAAGAAATCTCATTTAATTTTATATGTGAATAAACAAAGTGCACTGAAACATGAAATCCTATTTTATTGTGATACATGACAAGCAAGCAAATATAATACGTAATATTTCATATCATTGCTACAGTACACAAATATATCAATTTAACAAAATGCGACAATAAAATGTAAAGATAATGAAACCATAAAAATGGTTTAAAGTTTACCATATTACATGCTTTATTTAATTCGATACATTAATTGCATTTATTTATAATTAAATATATAAAACAAAGGAATTTGTTGCTGAATAAAGTGTTACAATAGAAAGGGTATAAGGTGTGCTTAAAGAGTGTAAAAGGGTTTGTTTGTTGGATTTTCCCTAGAACTTGTTTGAAGAAGTTTATTAGATAAATTTATTTGTGTAGCAGCATTTTATATAGTTATATATTTTTCTGACGACTGTTGTAACAGTGGATTTGTTCATTTGTTGTCAAGCTGTCCCGTCTTTACCTAACATAAATTACTTCTGAAATATGCACACACTCTAGAACTTTGTATACTTTGAGTAAAGGCTTATATAACACTTCTTTGGCCCCTTTATTATTCCATTTGCTTATTCCTGTAAATTAAAAACCTTTTTTTAATTAATCACACTCCTCCGTCAAAAATGCACGATACCTTGTAATACTACAGAAATATGCAAAGTTCATCTTTCTAAAAGTTTCACTGTCTACACCAATGCTGTAGTGGGGCCAGTGTGCCATGTCGGCATAAATATAAACATTTGGTTAGTGTACTGGAATAAAAACTTACATAATTGAAAATACTCCTTTCATCTTTATTAAAAATTAAGTTATCTGTGCATGTTTGAAAACTTTATAATTAGACTAGAGTTATCATAACTTCCATTTTGATTTTAAAATATAGCATTTTATTCCCTTTCTTGAAATGCTTGTTCATTATTTACTGTTTTTGAAAACTATGGACAGCTGCTTCAAGAGTTGGTATGATTTTGTGGCTTGCTCTCAAATGGCAAGTTCACACTAAACATAATAGTGTGGTAGAAATGGAAGAGAGGTTATGGAATGTTTTGACTATCATAAATACAAAAATTGATCCCCTGAAACAGAAATAACCTGTAGTGATGAAAGCATCTGCTGCTTGTTTGAACTTTTCCAACTTAATGACGAGCAAAGTATATTTAGTGCTTCAGGGAATATTTTGGCACCAATGTGGAACCACCAGCACTTTGTAGTCTAGTGCAGGTTATAGATTATATTCCAGTTTCTACCTCAGAAAGCAAAAGGGTATTTAATTTAATCAACAATATATGCATTAAAATAAGAAATGATCTTCTGAAAGAAAGAATTGTTAGACTCTGTTCCCAGAAAATTATGGACTAGCAGCATTCAATCAAAGCTTTTTCCTGATTATTTATTAATATTTGTCTTGTTTTAACTATATGTATATAATTAAAATAGAAATTACTAATAAAACCCTTGCCTTACAAGCAATCTGAGCTGCAATCTGAATGGATGTCTGCTGAGAAGAATTTATGCACTTGAAGAAATGCCACAAAATAGTGGAGTCCATCTGAGGTCTCTTTTGACATAATGGTAGTTCATTTTAACAGAACCCCCAAGATTTGTTTCCAACTAAAGCACTGTACTTGCTGGTGATCAAATACATTTACTTATAAGACATTCATTACTAAAAGCAACAGTTACTATAAAAGAATACTTCAATCTTTTATGAATTACATTCATATTTTTCCAGTGAAATAACATTGGAATATAGAAAATGCCATTCAGATTGGCTTATTGTGTATTACTAACAGGAAAATACAATTGAACATTACACCACATTTTCTTTAACACAGCTTTATTTGGCGAGAATTAGATCTTTTTAGACCTGCATTTATATTGAACTACTATTTATAACTAAGTTTCATTTTGTTTTAACTATATGTCTACTCTCTTATATACATTGAACAGTAACTTTGTCCATATACATTTAATTTATTTATTGAATCACAAAATATTCATTATATAACCCATTTTAATCATGGAGTAATAATTTTAAGCATATATGATTAGGGTACACTTTGTCCAAGCCAGCTTAGCCATTAATGTACTCATATACTTATAATTAAAATAGGAGTAAGTACTTTTTTAAACCAAGATTGTATTCTAATCCTTGAAGAAGGCAATGTACAATCTCAAAAATCCTTTCATTATATTTAATTTTTCTTTAAAATAGACAGGTAGAAGATGTATAACATCTCTTATACATTTGTTTTGTCAATTTTACAAGGAGTAGTTAATATTGGGAGTAGGGTCTCGTGATTTCTTAAAAAAAAACTTTGTTTAACACTAATATATTGAATAATCATCCCTTGGAAGTTTCCTTGCTTGTTGTTGGGAGACCCAAACACTGCTTTGAGCAACTTCTTCCAAAGTACCTCTTGCCTTCAAGAAGCAACCAGTAACATGCCATGTTTTCATGACTTGTACTTCCTTCACCTGCAAGTTTCATTAAATAAGCCTTTTTATAAAATTACATATAAAATATCATAAATATTGATTTTATATAAAATTCTCTTTATATATTAATTCTAAAAGATATCAGAAAAATTAGATCAAATAATCTGAGTGTTTTACAAGGGTAGGTTCATAAGTTTCCAGCCTAACCATTTTCTAGATATGATAAAGGCAAAAACTAATTTTACTTTTCAATATAGTTACCCTTTATTGCAATACACTTCTCACATATTTGAATTAACACTTCAGCCCTCTCCCCCAAATAGTCATAAGTCTTATCTGCAAAATGGGCATAACAAGCACCTATTCGCTTTTTCATTACACTAAAAGTCCCTTCTTTGAAGGTTCTTCTTGACTTATGAGAAGAGAAAATAGTCACTGGGAGCTAGATCTGGTCTGAAGGGTGGATGGTTGATCTCCTTAAAGTCACATTTCTTCACATCTTCCTTTGCAACAAGAGCTGTGTGCATAGATGTATTGTTGTAAGAAGGCTCACACCAACACTTGGCTTTCCTTGCCTTTTCTCTTTGATGGAAGCTCGTAGTTTGTGCAGTAGGCCAGCATAATACTCCCCATTTACTGTGGTGTTCCTCTCCTTTAAGTCAATGAAGAGTATTCCTTCACAGTCCCAAAAGATTGTGGCCCTGGTCTTCTTGGTTGATTGAGTGACCTTAGCCTTAGAGGCGGTGCTTTGCCAGGTTTAAGTCACTCCATTGATTCTCTGGACAAGGGATCATAGTAGAGGACCATAGTTTCATCTCCTGTAACAATGGTTGCAGAACTTCTCTCTTGTCTCCACGGCAGAGCTCCAAAAATGCCTGACAGCAGATCTCATTGCTGCTTTTGGGCTGAGGAAAAAGGTCTAGATTTCACTTTTAAATGTTCATGAATAATTTGAAGGACTGTTATTCTATAAAGGCCCAACCATGCTACTATTTGTGTAACTTTGAGCCGCCTGTCTTCCATAATTTCTCCTTCCGCAAGAGCAATCAATGTTTTCAGAAGTGAGTACCTCTAAGGGCTGACCTGCATGATCCTTGTCTTCAGTGCTTTCTCGACCCATTCGAAAAAGTTTGTTCCAATCTTTTATGGTAGCATATAAGGGGAATGCTTCCCCATATACACCATCCAATCGCTGTTTAATTTCATTTGGAGTAAGTCCTTCCTTTGTGAAGAACTTAATAACAGCTGCATACTCCATTTTGAACATGTCACAATCACATAGCCTTCTTTATGCAACTATATCTGAACAACTGAACACAATGCAGTGGAAGTTACAGCTGCAATTATTTACTTAACAGATTAGGTATGACACCAAATAAGGTTTTTGTCAAGGTGATAATCTTATCGGCAAGGATGTTAACTTATGGACCTCATATGTCATTAGTCATTTACATGATCTTCACAAAAGGCAGAATTGTTAGAATTTTGATTAAACTTGTGCTTAACATTCGTTACTTGTTGCACAAAAATGTGAAATATACTTGCAAACACTTTCCTTTCAAGCTCTCACTCTTACCCTAACCATGCAACCAAACAGTTCAAGTTCAGGTACCGTTAAACCTATATCACTCTGTAATAAAGTCCAAGTACTAGGTCATAACTGCGATTTTAGTAAAAATTTTGTGAAAATCATTTATTATTTTTTGAACAAGATATAAGAAATAGCATAGTAATGGATATGTACAACATGTGTTTTTAAATATTGCTTGCTTAGAGGTAAGCATATACTGTACCATCTTAGTTAGAAAGGAAGTAAATATGTCAACATTTAAAATAAGCGAGAATGATTGCTAATAATAGCTCATTTGCCATTCGGAGTTCTGCACTCTGGCATGAGAAGACAGTTTCAAGGCATGCACAGTGAGACTTTTTAGTTTTTGCTCATCCTGTAAGGGAAAATGGTTTATAGCAAATGCTCACAAAAT
The DNA here is from genome assembly GCA_030762175.1 of Metallyticus violacea. Taxonomy (NCBI): domain Eukaryota; kingdom Metazoa; phylum Arthropoda; class Insecta; order Mantodea; family Metallyticidae; genus Metallyticus; species Metallyticus violacea. Next base: position 38,732,298 of record CM060831.1, read on the forward strand.
CAGAGCACAGTAGGCTTGGAAAAATACAACAAAATTATTTATAATATTATAGCATATTAGCATATCACATGTTCCTGCTATAATGTTTGAAAAAGTACTCAAATTCAATAATATATTATTTTTTTAATATACATGTGGTTCATTCACCAATCAACGGAAATCAAGTATTAATATTGTTTTGTTTGGTTAAACTTTATAAGAGTCTTACCTTCCATTGAGGCAGCTTAGGGAGACAGGCAAAGGCAGAGACCCAGCTGCTGGTATTTGCCCTGGGACGGTTTCCAGCAAGGGGTACCACTGAGCCACAGGCTTACGAGGATTGTCCAACATTTCTAGCCAGTGATCCCGGCCAATACCAATAAAGCTTGAACCAATTGCTGTGCAGCCCATCAGTTCATTGTGACCAATCCTGTTGGAAAAGAGCAGAGTAAATAGCATATAGGTTTAGAAGTAATTTCTGTTTTTAACTGGTGAATATGTTAGTGTGTAAACTTATTTTATTTATTTTTTTTTAACTTTGAATATATAAGTACAATTAATTATCATATATTGTTTGCAGTTTTGTTTAATGTAGTCCATTTTATCATTTTAAATTTTTATTTCAGTAATTTAAAATTCTGCTCTTGTAAACTTCACATTTCTTAGCTATTGTTGGATACCTATTACTATTTTATTAGCTATATTGGCTTTATGCATGGAAGAGGGCATTTTGCTTTAAAGAAAATTCTAAGTATTCTGCTAATTTCAGACATCTGTGCTTGAGCTTCGACAAGAGAACCACAATCCCAGCTGCACTGAACAGTAAGGAAAGTGTCAATTCATGTTGAATCCGATATTGTGGTACCTGTTAAGTTTGCAGGCAGGTGAACAATTTTGGAAAGATACGATCTTCTTGTTTGACCCTTTCTCTTGTTGAAACGTGTTTCCATTTCTTTCTATCCTGGTTCTTGCGTAGCCATTCTCTTAGATTCTGTACAGGAGACTTATATATAGATATAAACCAGATATAAGTATTTATAAAAGACAGGCTTTTAATGAAGAGCAACAATGCCTTGAGATCAAGCGCATCCAGGTTCCTAGGAGCATATAGATGGAAGAATTTAGGTTACGTTACTTTATGTTAAATGGACAAATGTGACATCATACACTTTAGCCATGTGCTAGATGGACGTAGTGTGGCTATCACTATACTCCAGAGATATGAAAATGCTGACAAAACTGATGAAGTTATTAATGCTAATCGAAAACCTGCTCTACATTATTAGAAAGCTTGTGCACGTTAGATTTTACAACTAACTGCAATTGCAGTTCATTCATTTTGCCAATATGAGGACTTCAAATGCATTAATGTCAATCCTTATCCCCAAAGTCAGATAGCAAGGGCTAATTTTTTGTGTGGGCAAATTGTGATTTCTTTTTATGAGATAATCGGAGGGTGTTTTCTACTTTAACTTTCTCATAAAATGGCAAACAGTAAATGAGGAATATTACATAGCTTTACTCGAGGGGCCAGTGAAACAGAATGCTTCTTACCAGTTCCTAATGGATTACGCTGTTCTTACAAGCAGAAAATACAAACATTGAGACAGAAATATCCTCCTCTATTCTTGCTGCAACCAATTGATCAGATTTTTAGTAAAGGAATTTTTAAGAGGGACCAAGTCTAGCAGCGGTAAAGAAGTCATGTATTGTATTTAACAGTAGGTGCTCCTGCATCGCACTTTTCTTTTTGCAACCTTTACATCCACCTTTTTTACCTCTAACTAAATGTTTGTCGTCTTTTTTACTTGTCCTTATCATCAGTTGCTCTTAACGATCTTAAATTTTGAGACTAACAAAAATCGATTTAGTGTATAATTTGAAGTACATTTCAAAACATAAATTACTCACCGATCATAATCAATCACTTTGATGATGAGGCTCACATCTTCTACATTCTCAGCAGGAACATCAAATACAAGGGCCTCATTGTATACTGGGCTAAGAGTAGATTTCTTTACTGTAGTTTTCTTCTTTTTGATTCTTTTGCCTTGGCATAATAGATACACCTTCACATATGGATCTGCAAATATAACATGAGTGAAGTGTATTACTTCATTTTAATAACATGACAATGACGGAGGTAATGAAAATTGCACGGATTAGACCCTCTTGTCTTTAGTATTATTTAAAAAAAATGAAATTTCAACATGCTCATTGTGCTGATTGTTTCCTCTTCTTGGGGATGAAAGGTTTATGTAAATAACTTTACTGTAAAAAAAAATGCTCAAAATTTAGCTTTAAGGGGAGTATAAAAAGTATATCCTTGTAATGTTAAATGTACCAACTTCATTCCTATTTTCTCTAGGACTATTAAACCTAATGAAATGAAACTTTTACAGCATACAGGTGCATATAAGTGAACTTTGCTGATCTATTTGCACTACTATAACGTGACTCTGAAGCAAATTATAAATTATTTTCAATTGTTTTGCTTTTTTGTATTTTTTCCCCAAAATGTTATTTATTTAATTTTTTTTATATTATCACGTTTTGTCATATCTTTACTATAATAGGATCCTAAAAGAATGGAAAGCTTATGCAAAACTGTAGTTTTTCAACACTTGCAGCCAAGAAAATGTTTTAAAGAAAAGCAACTTTTTTGGAGAAACTCCAGCTAAAAATCTCCAACATTGTATGACAACAAAGGATTATTTCATGGGAAACAAATGCTCCCAATTTATGAAATACAACTTTTTCAAGATGCACCACTGTTTTCTGGAGCAAATAGTTCCTAAGATAGAGAAGTTTAACTGAACAGGTGCCAGCTGGAAAGAAGTGGAAAAAAAGTTTCTGCAGTGACATAATTAAAATTTTATTAAAATATTTATAACCAAGGAACATTAATGCAAATATTATCAAAATAAACAGAAAACTCCAAACATTAAAATGGTGTAAAAATACACATGATTTTTGACACCCTCCCTCCTCCTCTCTCTTTAATACTTCCCTTAAGGGAACTCATAGTATACTACAATGCTGGCCATTAAAGTTGCAACACATTCTACAGTCCATAAAAGCTATGTCCACATGATATCTGTCTTTTTGTTCAGTTATTTGATTGTTTTTACATCTATGATCACTTATCCTATATTAGTTTTGCATTTTGAGCACCAAAGATCAAACACTCTCTACAGTTCTCATGCACTCAGATTTAGAAACCTTCTGGCATTTCAATCGTTTTGTTCAACAAGCTTATTTCTTCTAAGCAAATGTGGAGTCAGTAACTATTTGTCCTCTGAATGTTTGAATCTTCATAATATACTAATTAGTTATTTCCATTATACATTATTTTATGCATTTTCTTCACCTTTATGTTTTGATAAGTTTGCATATCTTAGGCTATATATATATATATATATATATATATATATATATATATATACTTTCTTTTTTAATCTGTAAATGCTTATGCTACTCATTTTCAAATATTAAATTTTTTAATAAAATATATTGGCCTTCCCATGATATAATTGCACGATCCATGCTACACTTCTTCCTTTATTAATTTTTTTTATAAAAAGATGAATCTATCCTTGATATAGATATTCATTCTGCATTCTTCTCCTTTCATAATATTTTATTAAATAATAGCTTAATTCATTATATAAATATACATTACATGCCAATGTTCTTCCTATATTGATACTGAATAAAACAGTAAAAATAAAATTGAGCAGAACTACAGGATGTAATACAGTGCAATAGATTAATATTTATCAAAAATATACAAATAAATCAGATAGTTAACTAAAAGTACATAAAATTACATTATCAGCATTGCGAGATATGTTAATATTCTCAAAACAAGCTATAAATAATAATAATAATAAATGAATAAATGTACAAGCTGTTTCAAGTCAAACATGTTAATATTTACAAAAAAAAAAAACAAACAAACAAGTAAACAATTAAAATATGTAATAAAATATAACAACAGAAATCCATATTGGGTATATTATTATTGTGCATATGAAATTGCTATAGACAGTAGTTATATACAACAGTATTCCATGCAGCATACAAGTGTGTAATTCTCAATTTACAACTTATGCCTAATAAGGCTCTAAAAAGAATTCTTAATGGTCTGTCCAAAAGCCAACCAGAGATAAGAAGTTTTAAACATAATATGCCCAATTCAAAAACATTCAATGGAAATTTATTACCAATTCTGAAAATAATATAAACAAATTATTCTTAGTCTTATGTAACCTGTATCTAGGAAATTTAAAATTATTATAGTGTCTAGCATTGTGATCATGTTCTTTTTTATACTTGGGCATAGTCATAAATTCTAATTTCTTAAACAGAGATTTACATTGGGTTATAGGAGGCACTTTACACATAACTCTTACAGCCATTTTTGTATAATTAATATTTGATGAATTTATAGGGGGATAAGACTTATTATTTATAAAAGTAAATAACGAAAATAAATAATAAAAATATAGCAAAACACAAGTACATGCTTTGTATATTGAACAAGATTAATATTTATGAAGAAATAAATTAAATAATGAACATAAAGTGCATATGTACTAGCCTTCTCCCTATATAAAGCATCTACATGTAGCCGGGGAGGCACCTAAACTTAGGCCTGGAACGCTTCCTTCCTTTAAAAAAAAAAAAAAAAAAAAAAAAAAAAATCTGCATGTAGGTTGTTATATTTTTATTATTTTTTTTTTTTTTGGTAAATATTAGCATATCTTATATAGAGGCCCTAACTGCGATTTGCTATATTTTATTAATTAGTTTATAGATTTATATGTTTGGTAAATATCAGTTAACTGCTGTGCTCAACCCTACCTTTTATTTCTCAGTTTATTGTTTAAAATACATTTTTACTTATTTCACTATATACAGCTTCTACAGTTGTCCTATCGGTTCCCAATATCTGAGCAGGGTTGCGTAGTAGTAGTAGTAGTAGTAATAATAATAATAATAATAATAATAATAATAATAATAATATTTTAAATGTTTATTTCCATCTTTGCTCTGAGTGTGACACATGCATAATTGTAGCGCGGTATATGTTAACAAATGCTCAAACGTGATTTTAATTTTTTATTGCTTCCATTGCAAATGACAGCAACATACTCTCCTGTCCCTGGTATAGTCGGTCCGGGTGGTGTAGTGGTAACCATACTTGCCTTCTAAACCCAAGATCGCGGGTTCAAACCCGGCCAGAATCGATGGATTTTTTTTCGGGCGTAAAAATCCTAAGTATGGCTTCCTTCGAAAGGGAAGTAAAGCCGGGGGTCTCGTGTCGTGCATTTACGGCACGAAAAAGAACCTCAAGCCTGAAAGTGAGGCCTCTGAGCAAAATTTGTCGGCCGTTTCACGCCCTGAATTGAATGGGACGCTGATGACCTGAGCTGTTAAAGAGCGTCCGTAAATGAAACAATATATATATATATATATATATATATATATATATATATATATATATATGTCCCTGTTACTCTTCTGTAATTTGATAAAAATTTGGAACTTTTATAGATTACATTTAAAGAGAATCTATCTAGGATTGCAAGGAACGTATTTTAAAAATCAAGTTGCAAATTCTAAGCAATTTTTCTCCTGTTGTTATTTTTAAATGTATATTTAGTTTATCCACATATAAATATAAATTCTGTGCAACTCTTATTCCTTCAATATTTTATTCAAAAATATTAAGCTGGTGACTACCTAAGTACGCATTTATTCTCTGCTACACTGCTTTTTATTAATGTTTTTATTTGTTTGTTTATCGGTTTTTCTCTTTTGTGTGTAGACTGTACTTATATATTATATGTTGCTTTTGTCATTGCTCTTTCGTTAATTTATTTGCAACTTTGTTTCCCATTATCCTCCATTACCTAAGCTAGAATGTACCACTTATTTTGGTACAGCAAATTAGTTATTAAAGCATATATTTAAAATGCTGTGCTTATTCGTTTGATCTCGCGTTAACCTACGTTTAATGTTCACCTTCGTGCATCTCTGTTAATTCGAGTTATATTTGCATGTTCTGGTTTCCTTTATTTTAGCTTATTAATACGAGCGATCCAATGAACTGTGAACCAACTTGCAGAAGTTTGCCTACAGGCGAGAGCAGCTCTCGTTCCGTCTGCAGAATGCTGACACAACCACACAATAGTTTCCTTAACTATTTTAAAATGTTTTAATTGCCAACATTATGAAAGGAAATACTGAAACTGACCATCATCGTTGTCCATACATGTTGGCACCTATTTAAAAGTCTATACACCACTTGCTATATTTCACATTGAGTAGGCTGGATAACTCTTGGCGGAAATTTTATTTAAATTCTTCCAGGATATGTGGGTTTGTCGTATATACAGTATGCTTTAATTTGCTTCAGAGATAAAAGTTGCAAGGGGTTAGGTCAGGGGACCGAGGGAGGCGACAAACTCTTAAGACAAATGCAAATACCCTGGACGAATTAAACAAAATATCTGCCAGGAAATAGTCTGCATTACTGAATTACAGCTGGTAATGGAAATATTTTTCAAGAGGTGCTAAAAATGTAATAAAAAACGACGGTGGCCAGTTTCAGCATCAGCTTTAGCTGGTAATGAAAACCTTTAAAAATAGTTAAGGAAACTGTCGTAGGAGAGTCATTCTGGCCTATAGGCCTAACACCGCAAGTTGGGTCGCTCTGTACTTCTTTATGCACGAAGGGTGCACAATACTTTTGTGAGAGTGTTTTCAATGCCAGTATACTGGTTATATTGCTTAAATATCTACAACACAGTTCTGTTTTAGAACAAGCATTCTTTTATCATTATATCCATTATAAATGAGTTGTCTGTGTATCATAAATCCTATTTTGCAATTGGGACCCTTACATGCAAGAAAACTCTTGAGGCTTTCATGGTTTTGTCGCTCGTTTCATGGTAACTGGTGAACCTGTAGTTAGAGCGATAACTCCCGGCGAAGTGGGTGTAATATCTGTGCAACTGTTTCTCGCAATTATAATGCAAATAAATACGTACCTAATGACAAGAGATGCTGAAAATTTTGCCCTGCTACAGCCACACATTTCTGCCTTCTTTTTAGAAGATTGTCGCTCACCCGTACCAGTTCTTGCTGGAAATACCCAGTATCAGTCAGTTCAAAAAATAGTGCGAGTATATCTTTCATTTACCTATGTGCATTTATAGTATTATAAAAAAAAAAAGCATAGGCCCTATTACCGTGCATGCATTTACTATGCACCCCGATTTTCTCGTCAATCAAGGTTGTTTTATGTGTAAAATCGGGGTTTTCTATATTCCAGTATCTGTTATTTTGTGTTGAAACATGACGGCATAAATGAAACCATGTTGTTTTTTTTTCCAGCAAAAATATTAAACGCGGATCGGTAACTATATTATTAACATTTCGTAACGCCCAATTGCTGAAATTTATGCAAATATCAGCATCACCTGCTTGCAATTAGTGGGCAACAGCGACTTTATATATTTTCAAGTTGAAATTGATTCAATTTCGAAGGATGAACTGATACATGTGAATAGCAATTTAGAAAAAAAAGATACCATAAATGTGTGAAGGTAGCAGGACAATATTTCCAACATATCCTGTCATAAGGCACAGCTTATTTTCATTGTAATGTAGTTGTGAATGTGAAAACTTCAATCCACTTTGTCGGGAGTTATCACTCAGACTGCCGACCCGCTAGCTGTCGTGAAACGAACGATAAGCAATGAAAGAGCCAATGTAACTAAAGAACAAACGTCTTCGCCTCTAAATATGACATGTAATTGAACGACAGTTTTAAATTTTTGAAGCCAAATAATGTGATATTGCACAACTTACTCTCCAGTAGCGGTGAATATATTGCGGATAAAAGGAGAACTATATCAACCTATTTTCGTCGGTTATCTGTACCTAAAGGTCATATCAGTACGGTTTAGTTTACATAGGGAGGACCATGAATAAAAAGTTAGCTGTTATCCACGAGCAAGCAAGGCGTATTGTGTAGTGCTGTCAATATTGAATATATACGGTATACTCATCATACATCTTTGTCGATCAATCGCACAGAGGCCTGGCTTGTTTTTTGCAAATTGAATTTACACGCATAACCTGTTGCTGTGAACGTAACCACAATAGCCAGGGATCCTCCCGAATGTGTCGCGTAATATCATTGCATCTATGCTTAGATACAGCTATTCCCAAAGAATTTAAAAAAAAAAATCTATTTTTTAAAATTTTATTGTTACGGAACTATCTGTTTTATATAAAACAAAAAAGTATGTCCGGAGGAAATACTTTAATTCCAAAATAAGCTCAAAGTTAGCCTGATAGGCCACAAAACAAGATGCTTGCAGATAGAAACACTGGACTAAATTATCAAAAAAAAGTGTTCATTTACATTCCGTTATGGAAGTGTGGATACTGATTTTAAAATTTAGTTTAACTTTCCTTAATATTACTGCTGGAAAAATATCCTAATTTCCATAATTATTTATTAACTAATTATTAGTTTGAAATGCGTTTTGGGTTACCTCACTATTAACAGATATGCACAGCTGAACTCTCGGTTCGCATGCCGGAGAAGTTAATTATGTCCAAATGCTTTATTTTAAGTCTACAATATTCAATATAGATCGATTTCATATAACTGGCATCTATAATCGCTTACGTAAGCAGAAAAGTGGTTCCTCCTTTAAGCGTTTTAACCAAGCATATAGACATTTGTACTTCGTTGCTGAAACAAATGAGGAACGCTTTATTCTATTCAGCGATAAGCAGCCGTTGGCTGTCCTGAATGCGCTACAGTATCAGTTTACAAGGTAAAATTGGTGAATGGCCTTTCCTATTCATTCGTGTGCGTATATCTGTGATCTTTTTGCAGTCAAAGTGATGGCTTTCATATGGTTACTGGTACTTTGTGTTGTAAAGAGGAATATTCGTGTGCCTGCAAGGTAATGTTCCCCATTTACTTTATGTTAAAATATTGTTTTCGTTTTATCAGTTGTCTCATTCAAGCATTCCGTTGTTTTGGTTTTGTTTAGAAGTCATATGTAAGCTTGGTCGCGATGTTTATTACCTCATAACCTTAGAAATTAGACATATAAAGGAATTTTGAGGAATTGAGTATACTTTGCAAATATGCATGTTGTTTAATCTATTAGAATTACATCTTAATTCATAGTTTTAAATGTTGCTTTCTTTTGTCTGCATTCTTCCCTCCCCTTAGCAATAAGCTTTAGGAATATGACAAATTTTCAGTTCACAGTAGATACGTACACGGGAACCTTAGGATCACGGTCACACAAATATTAATCTCCATCCATGTATAAAGCGCTGATCTATAGGTACTAAGCTGCTCATCTCATTGAGCTTGATATAAACGTGTTAAAGGTGATTTATTGTTTAAGAATTGTTTTATTCTTACTTGTGATAAATTGCCTAAATACATTTCCCCTTTTCTGGTTAGAATTTAAATCTGTCAGAACTTTCGCACTACAGCCCATATTTATTTATAGGTATCATTTTTAGGGCGTTTTGTAATGAAAATACGAGTGTGCATTGTATTTTATTTATGGCTTAAGAGAAAATAACTCTGCTTTTAGCTACGTGTTTCACTGTGTTTCTTGTTGACAGCTTATTCGACCGTTTCACGCCCTGAATAGAATGGGACGCTATGACCTGAGATGTTAAAGAGCGTCCGTAAATAAAACAAAACAAAAGAATTGTTGACAGCCTTGAACACAATTCTCAGTGCTTGTGCACGCTGTTTTTCCCCTGTCCGGTGCTGAAGAGAGTTTCCATTTATTATTATTATTATTTCTAATAATAGAATCTTGTTCTGAATTCGTTCTGTGGAAATGCTACAAAGAAAGATTCGCAAATTCTTTAATGAAGTTCTCTGTTCGTTTACAATTCAAAGTTATTTTATTTTTACCTTCCCATAATAGACCGAAAAGATACAATTAGTTCTTACGAATATAGTTCGTATGGACAGTATATTACGCCCTCTAAGGTTCTTTATCATTAATCAGACACTAAATGCCAAGCAGATATGCTCAAATCCTTCTGTTCAAACTGCATTACACTCTGATTTCCATATTTTTATTTCCTTGTGTTTTCCAACATTTCTCTGTATATCAATTTCAGCGGTTCCTCATTATTTTGCAAGGTTGTCAAATGTTACATAATTGTACTATATTCAATTGGATGGAACAGCAACAAAGTTGTAGAAATAGGCTTATAAAACCATTTAAACTTAACCTGTAAGTTAGATTTAAGTTTCACAAGGATGCTTGTAAGAATAGCGTGAAAGATCGCTTTTTACTGATGTTTTGTCCGAAACATGCATACCCAACCCTTCACAGTTGTCTTTGTTGCACATTTCTCACCATGCATGGCATTCACGCGACAATGCATTTCACTCAGCAGACAGACCTCCGCCAAAAAAATGTAATCACAGATCATGATCCCCTTTTGTGGAGTTCGAAATTGCTGTCATATTTGCTCAGCGCCCGTACAGCCAAACAAAGCAAGCCAACTGCATCTTCTAATGGGGTATGATGACCTACATGGCTCCTTCGTTCCCAATCCTCCACCATCGCTGGTGGATATGCACAATGGGAACCCCGTACTTTTCACATATCCACAGTCTATTTGCTATTAACATTCTTTATAAATGCGACGATCGTCTGAAGTTTCAATTATAAAACATCATTTAAGAAGCAATACTATGAAAATTACATTTTTTGGCATTTTTGCGTTCTTTTTAAGGGTATTCTTCATGGTGTAGAAGCAATTACAATTAAAAGCTCTAATTATGTATATAGAAATTTATTATTCTCAACAAAAGTTTGTTCCCGTCAAGAATAAGCTTTGTAGGGGTAGAGAGAGAGAGAGAGAGAGAGAGAGAGAGAGAGAGAGAGAGAGAGAGAGAGAGAGAGAGTGTGTTGAGAGTTTTCATTTCAAAACTTCCCAGTCTAGGAAGTGTGATCCTTCCTTTCCAACTAATGTTCCCTCTCACGGCTGCTTAAAAGAACTATTTCTATATATAAATTAATCTATATAGTTGGTGATTAACTAGAAGCCTGGGTTAAAAGTACTAATAGAATTACATGTCGCCTCTTAAGAAATAAATGTCATAGAGGAGAAAATCTTTAGGTCTTCGTGATATATATACAAGCATGTGAAAGAGGTTTGTGTTTCCGTGCTTGGAGGAGAATACGGTAGCTCAGTTGGTTAGAGAGTCAGCTCGGAAAAGCTAAGATCCGTGGTTAGATACCCGTGACCCGAATTAAATTCAAGTTTGATACTTAATTGCCAACCATGAAAAGTGTATTGAAGTGAATGTAGAATAAGTATAAAAAGACACATATTTGAAATATTCCCAGGTTTTTAGAAGAATCAAAACCACGGAGTTAATGGGACATTTAATGTAAAACAATCTAGAAACGTTTGGAAGGCCCATAGTGTGTTTGGCACATTTACTTTTTTGTTCAGGAGACGACATGGCAGCGCTGTTAATGGACTCTTTGCTTCTCCGATGCCGCAAAAAGCAAACAAAATGGAAAAGTAAGTCAAGACAGCCTTCTCGCCTGCATTTCATTCCGCAGTGCGATAAGAGAGTCTGCTCACGACAGTACGGTATATTCGTATCATGACGTCATATCCTCTGTTTCATCGGACTTTTAAATACCGAGAACAATGAGGTGCAGTTTATGTTTTGTTTTTGCTCTCTACGCAGTTTAATTTTCGGGTCTCGACATGCAGTCGCTCAGTTTCGAATTCGCAGATCTCGAAGTAAGTTTAGCCCCATCTTTAAGGTTCTTCCTTTTGATGCTCTCAGTATTTATAACCTATTATCTGTCGTTCAAACATTTCATTATAACGTTTGTAAATTGCGTCACTTTCCTCATTATTTACTGCGTCAATACAAAACTATCTACAAAGTTGGCATGGAACAATTAGATATCTGCTCTCTCTGCAACATTGGAGAACAGAAGACCTAAATTCTACCAAACTCATTCTTAACTTGACTAGACCGCGAGGCTTTTGATGGCCTAGTTGCCGCGAGCAGGCGTAGAATAAATCAAATCAGCAACAATTTGGAAATGTGGGCTAGCGAAATTGAGGGGTGCAATTGATAAATTTATACTTTTTAAAGGGAATCAAAATAATTTATCTTGCCAATGTTAAATTTAACAAATCTGGCTACTAACCCAGCTGCCATCAATTCTGTTTGGTCCGGTCTGGTGTCATAAGCGTTCCATTCAATTCAGAGCGTGAAACGGCCGACATATTTTACTCAGAGGCCTCTTTAGGTTCTATTATGTGCTGTAAATATACGACAAGGATTTGGACAAGGGAGGAAATTTTGTTCAATAAGAAGCCGCTGCGATTTTTTAAAATAAAAAAAAAATCAAATAATTGTTTCGTTTTATAAATAAGATCAAATTGGAACCACAGTCCCGAAATTGTTTACGTAAACACGTTTCGAATTAAAAGATTTATTTTCAAGGCCATCCTTATGCAGTTTTCACAGCTGACGCAGCAATAGCATTGAACGCGAAGCTCTTTATTTGTATAAGTAAATCCTTTGTAGAGTCCAAACCATTTGTAATATGTGAAATCTGAAAGCAAATATGGAAAGCTGAAGGCGTATTACATTAGTCACAATAAACGTTTAGCTATTGAAATTACACTAATATACAAAATATATAATTAAATCCCTTTATTTAATTATTATTGTTCTTTTACTTATATTTTGTATTACTAACAACACACGTTTATTGTTTATTAGAATCTTAGAAATTTATCTATATTAGATTTAAAATATTTAAATTTATGCAGGATTTACCAAATGCTCCTTCCATAAGAAAAACGTATTAATAGAAGAACGGAGTCTTCGCGCGCGAGCTTGGCCGGTAGCCGACGGCAAACATAGCGGAGTGCGCCAACCCCGATGAAAATTGGTAAGTCTCAATGCGCCTGATACTCCGACTTCCTATTAAGTTACATTGTCGCAACATAAAATTACACTTAAAGTCACAGTAGGTACGCACCTTATCAAATACCCACCATACACCAATTTTCTCATCATGCAAGGGAATCGTGAATAATCTAGAGTATTTTGTGCTGCCATTTAAATGAAACCATGTTTCGTCTGTGAAGAATATGAAAGATGGATCAAGCATACTATTCTTTTTTTATTTTTATTTGAATGATTTATTTATGGACGCTCTTTAACAGCTCAGGTTATCAGCGTCCCATTCAACTCAGGGCGTGAAACGGCCGACAAATTTTGCTCAGAGGCCTCTCTTTCAGGCTTGAGGTTCTTTTTCGTTAAATGGACGACACGGGACCTACGGCTTTACTTCCCTTCCGAAGGAAGCCATCCTTAGGATTTTTACGCCCCGAAAAAATCCATCGGTCCTGGCCGGGTTCGAACCCGCGATCTTGGGTTTAGGAGGCAAGTATGGTAACCACTACACCACCAGGACGGACATACTATTCTTAATACTCCCCAAAATTTATTTGCAAAAATTTAAATCGACGTTTATCATGTGATTACTATACAATAGTAGTACTATATGTTTTCAATTTTAATAGTTATGTAATTTTCCAAACTGTAGTTTGCAAAACATACGAGGGTAGGTCCATAAGTTTCCGGCCTAACCATTTTATAGGTATGATAAAGGCAAAAACATCTCATTTTTCAATATAGTTACTCTTTATTGCAATACACTTCTCACATCTTTGAATTAAATTTCAATCCCCCCTCCAAATAGTCAGAAGTTTTGTCTGCCAAATGGGAATAAACAGCATCCATAACTTCTTCTTCACACTTAAATGTCCTTCCTCGAAGGTCCTTCTTAAGTTTTAAGAATAGAAAATAGTCGCCGAGCTAGATCTGGGCTGTAGGGTGGATGGTTGATTTTTCTTGAAGCTACATTTCTTCAAAGTTTCCTTTACAACAAGAGCTGTGTGCACAGGCGCGTTGTTGTGAAGAAGGATCGCACCACCACTCAGCTTTCCCCACCTTTTCTCTTTGATGGAAGCACGTAATCTGTGCAGTAGGCCAGCATACTATTCCCCATTTACTGTGGTGTTCCTCTCCTTGAAGTCAATGAAGAGTATTCCTTCACAGTCCCAAAAGATTGTGGCCTGATCTTCTTGGTTGACTAAGTGACCTTAGCCTTGTAGGCGGTGCTTAGCCAGGTTTACGCCACTCCATTGATTCTATTTTGGCCAATGGATCATAGTAGAGGACCATAATTTCATCTTCTGTAACAGTGGTTTGCAGAGCTTCTCTCTCGTTGCCACGGCAGAGCTGCAAAAATGCCTGACAACAGATCTCGTTGCTGCTTTTGGACTGAGGAAGAGAAATCTAGGCACTAACATTATTCACGTTTAAATGTTCATGAATAATTCGAAGGATTGTTGTTTTAGAAAGGCCCAATCTTACTACTATTTGTGTAACTTTGAGCCGCCGGTCTTATATAATTTCTCCTTCCACAAGAGCGATCGATGTTTTCAGAAGTGAGCACCTCCAAGGGCTGACCTGCACACTCTTTGTCTTCAATGCTTTCTCGACCCATTCGAAAAAGATATGTCCATTCTTTTAGGGTAGCATATGAGGGGGATGCTTCCCTATGTACACCGTCCTCCAATTGCTGTGTAATTTCATTTGGAGTAAATATTTCTTTTTTGAAGAACTTAATAACAGCTCGATACTTCATTTTGAATTTTCACAAATCTTCTACACATAGCCTTCTTTATGCCATTATATCTGTACAACTGAACACAGCGGAGCGGAAGTTACAGATGCAATGATATACTTAACAGATAAGATATGACACCAGATAAAGATTTTGTGAAGACGATAAAATCTACCCCCGTATGTCCCTTATGCAAATCTTGGGAGAGATTTTTTAGGAGAGCATTATAATTTTTCTCAAAGTTCGTCTATTTTCGCTTCAGTAAGCACATGTCATTCTACCCATCACTTCCTTTCCAGAATATATCCTGTTTGTGTAAATTGTCTACAAGAAGATACGTCAGGAAATTTTATTGGAAACCTTATATACATATTGTGCCTAAACATTCTTTCTTATGCGACCTCTTTCGTGGTACTAGAAGCACTAATGTAATTTAGAGCACTTTTATATCTTACACACGTATTTTAAATAAACGTATACATACCGACACAAGCTCAGCCTGATTGAAACTGGCAGAAAAAGTTAAGAAATATTGAGAGACAACGTGTGCCTCGGATCTTAGTATAGCGCCACAATAGCCAAACTCTCGCGCTAAGACTCTGTATTTGTGTTAGATAAATTATAAAACCAGAATGGTGGAAGTTCAATATGTGTTTTATAAACATGCACAGATCTAATGTTTTTGAGTTGGGATTGCTTAATGTGGTTGTACACAATTCCTTTACTTATGTAGCAATTGAATACAATTACAGTTACCAATAAGCAATAAATGTTGTTAAAGATATTTGTTTTTCTTACAGTTACATTCCTTCCCTTTCACTGTTGCTGAGGAATAATTAACAGTTGGTTGCGTGGTGCTGCATCCTACATTAAAATATAAGGTACTTAGCAATATTTTCCTCTAATGGCCCTTCTGCAGCTGCAAACATTTTCTTTATATTTTGTTGCAAAACAATTGTAAACCGTTTGTAGTTATTAGGTAGTTTCTGAAATAATTAATCTGTGTAGGATTTTTTTCTGAAATTCTATTTAAGCTATCTATTAACAGAAAACTGAAATTTGTAGAATAAGAATATCTTTGTTGAATCCCCCTTTTTGCCACGGCCTATATCTGCTTTAAAATTTTATGGCCTCTTCATTTTTATTTAGTATTTATTTTTCTGTTATACTTTTGCATCAAGGTATATTGAATTCATAATAGTACTGAAACTTTTTCCATGCGCCTTTCCCAGTGCATCCACGCCGATACAAGTATCATGCATTCATATTATAAGGGATGTTTTCGTTATATTACTAGGAACTAAAGAAACTCTTGTAAAATTTTCAGGTTTACACCGACTTTCTTTCAGTTAGATTCTTGGTAATATTAAACATAAGGATTATTATATTTATTTCACTTTTATGATCATTTAAAGAACTATACAAAATCATTTTCCGCCACTTTCTCACTAAAGCACTTGATAGAAGATAATTGGTCTCAAATTTGATTTCATTACCTTATATTGCGCCATCAGTCAGCCTTTATTATTTTGTTTTATATGTTAAATGAATGTTTTTGAATGTTCTAGCTGACACTTTTAGCGTCCTTAATAGTGGCTGGATTGGGTTATCTTTTATATCGCTCTGCTGTCACATGTCCAGTCGGTCCTGGTGGTGTAGTGGTTACCATACTTGCCTCCTACACCCAAGAACGCGGGTTCGAACCCGGCCAGGACCGATGGATTTTTTTCGGGCGTAAAAATCCTAAGTATGGCTTCCTTCGGAAGGGAAGTAAAGCCGTGGGTCCCGTGTCGTACATTTACGGCACGATAAAGAACCTCAAGCCTGAAAGAGAGGCCTCTGAGCAAAATTTGTCGGCCGTTTCACGCCCTGAGTTGAATGGGACGCTGATGACCTGCGATGTTAAAGAGCGTCCATAAATAAATCCATCGTCACATGTCCCCATTTAACGTGCTAAAGAAAAACTGAAAGACCTAGAGGATCCGCGGAAACGCGCGTGTGTGTGTATAGGGGGTTGCTAAAAGAATATAAGGGCTTAGCAATATTTAATGAAAATAAAATTTCAACCTTTTATTGTAACAGTTACTGATACAAATCCGTAAATTCAAAAACATGTGTTGAGGTAAACTTAGTTCTAAATTTGCGTTGAACATAATGGTTATTAAATTTTTACATACATTATTTTATAAAACATTAAAACAAAATAATAATTGTTTGCAGTTAAATCTTTAAAAATTTCTACAAAAATCCTATCTGCTACGAAAATTGCTTCAAAAGAGAGACAAAGAAACAAAGAAATAGATAATAAGCAACTATATCAACAGTTACCTTACACAAATTCTTTATAACATTAACGCCCAGTAAGTACGAAAACCAATGGCGCAATTTCTCTTGAGAAAATTAACATTGAACCCTTTAAAAAATTACACTAGAAAATCATTAAAGAATCCTAAAACCCTAACAAACCTGGGTCTGAAAGTAGTAGGCAATAACCTCCATTGACTTTTTTACAAGAAGTCCCATCCCTGAGGAGTTCTAATACTTCCGCAGATCATAAGAGAAGGAGCGAGGTAACAACCCGATCATTGTAGACAAGAAATGTGTTAACCATTGCTATTAAACTTGAAAGTCACATCACCACGCTTCCGTCACAGTACCAATGAAAGAAATGAATTCCAAAATATTAATCGGCGGTATTCTTTGGTGCAACAACCGTAATACAAGAATTTCACTGGAAAGCGCATTTTGAAATCTATTGTAAGTATATGTGTTGCTCATAAATGTTATTATCTTGAAACTATCCATAACTACAGAATATTTTTAAAATGTATAGGAAAAAAAAAAGAACTTCGGCATTAGTAGTTATTAGCAGTATGCTGCCACAAATGCAGTGAAACTTTTCGAACAATGAAAGAGCGAAACTTCAGTTCTAGAGGGAATTATTTGAAATAAGTTTTAATTCGTGGATGAATGTGAATACAACTAAAAAAATATCATATGTTAAATATGTATTTAAATAATATTATTATGCTGCATTATTAAAAAAATTAAAATTCCTCGAAATGTTCCTATCTCAACTCTGATTCTGAATGTTGGCTTATGCGAAGAACTATACTTGATATAAATTAACCCTAATAATGTGATTAGTAAGAAAGACTGGACCATAAGTACTAGAAGGTTTGGAGTGGCCTCCAACAGTAAACTGATTGTCAATTGACAGTCACCATTAAACACAAGCCCGTTATGCGAACGGAACGGAAAGACAAATGATATTAAAGAGCAATAGCCTTTCCCAAAAAAGGGGGAAAAGATTACAAAAAGAGGGAATAATGTAAATAATCTAAAATATAAACCCTTAGACAAATATTGAAGGGGAAAATGCAGAAAGGGCAAAGAAAAAAATAGCACATGAAAAGCCTTTCTTCTTGTGCGTTTACGCTTTACTTTCTCTTTTTCTAATGACGTCACGCGTGCGTACACGCTGCTCCCAGGGCTAAACATCCTCATGACTTGTGTATATTGATCGAACTTTCTGCAAATGTTTTGCCGCGCGCCATACACGCATTGTGTAAGATTTGGGAGCGTTCGTTATACGAATACTTCCATCACACATTTATTTGCAGTTTATTCCGGAAGGTAGCAGCAATGTTGCTTCGTTCTGTAGTTCAATATTTCGCTGGTAGATGGCACAGGTTCATATCGTATGCGGACTGTGCACATTAATTGAAAATAATTACAAACTTTACTTATTTATTTATTTTGTACAAGGCCAAGTGCCTCACATTGACGCGATGAGAGCAGATTGGAGAGATTTATGTAATTATGCATATTTTGTCTAACATTTAAACAACAGCAGTTGTTTTAAAAAAAATTAGGTTAACTGGAAAAAGGCTTGTTCATGTATTTATAAGAAAAATTACAAATTCAAAGATGCAAGCTTTGAAAACTGTAATTTAAATATTATCCTTCCTTGCAGGATCTTTGTTTTAAGAAAGTTAATTATTCTTTGTCGGCGAGTTAAATGAATATGCCCGAGGTTCAGTTTTAATACCTTTAGACCAGGATTATTAAACAAGGGTGGCAATGATGTGTGAATCTTAAAGTAATGGTTTACTAATCGTGTAACCAACTGTTTATGACCGTATATATAAGGCCTGTTCCACTTTAAGGTAATTGCTTATAACTATAATATTCATTTTAAATATTATTCCCTGTATGAATTAGTGAGGTTTCTTTCTAATGCTGTAGATAACTTTCCACGCTGCTATAAAATATACGGCAAACTAATCAGTATTTAATATCTGGATGATTTCATATGAAATCGGATATCACAACTTGGTGTTGTTTTGACAAAATGATACATAAAGAGATATTATATTATTATCTAAACAACAATTTTTAAGTTTTCTTGTTTTAATAAATAAATTTCTATATATCAATGAAAATTAAAAGCTTCGAAGGAAATAAAACTGAAAAGACGAATGCTAGACATGAAAATATTTGATAGTATAGCTGATATACAAATTTTATAAACGTGTATATGCTATATTCAAAATAGTTCAATAGATATATAAATCAGTTCATTCATATTTAACTATGTTCTCAGTGGAAAACAGCAATAAACAAATAAAATAAAACGAACAAACAAATAAAAAATAAAAAATCATTTTAATATTTTATCAAGAAGATCTCCCATAAAATCAATTTCCTTAAATTATATTTGCGACAGGCTTGCTGTTTGCTTTCACGTATGTTCTTGCAGGGTCAAGCGTACTTTTTTTAATTAAGCTGCTGGCCATGCAAGACAGTCATTCAAAGCATGAAATTATTTTTCTATACTCATTTATCTGGAGCATGAATCTGAAATCAGATTTTTTTTTTTTAATAATTAGCAATTTTGCCATATTTGCCTTTGTGGGAAAATCGTTCAATATGCATAAAATATTTTCTTCTAATCTTGAAAATAAATCATTATGTTTTATAGACCATTATATTTCAGCAAGTTATTAGCTTTAAACTTAATTATTGTTCGGATTTCAAATTTTAGGGATTCGAGAACTGTCTCTTAAAAGGAAATTTTAATAAGTACGATAACTTTGGGAATTTTTGTATGAAAACTATTAAGAATTAGGGATTTCATATTTCATAAAGAAGATCTTTCACTAGAGTTTAAATGGGTGATTTATTATTGGTATACCCAGAAGAATGTATTTATACAATTTCGACAATTAGGAAAGCACATATGTTTTTTAGAGGTCATATGTGTGGAATGCTTGACAGAATATAATTTTACGCTCTTGTTAGAAGAGAGTTTAATTCATAACACTATTCTCGCATATTTATGTCTAAAGACAATATAAATGAACGTTTCTAAGTTGTAAAGTAGCCTACAAAAATTGCGGTACACGTTGGCATATTTATGTTATAAGTTGGATACCACGATTACTTCATGCATAACGCTCTTATAAAATGCAATCTTGGATAGAGTTGCAGAAATACATTGGTACTTTGTATTTATTTGTGCGTAACAAAATATTAAAAATAACTGAATTGATTTCATGTTTCGGGTGCATTTAAATGTATTTTGATACATAATCTGGGGCTACCTATAGCTTTCAGCACATAAGCTGCATTCCTCACTTTATTGGCCACTATGTCATTCTCCTTCACGGGTGGAAACAATGCCAGGGTTACTGTCTGCTAGTACAATACAACGTAGACTTCGAACCTGCGACTAATTACGGATTCCTGTCACGCTTGTTTTGTACCTTCACACGTGCATCCACCGTCCTTGACCTTAACCCTTCATCCCCTCTGTGAAGGGAATGTTTACACCACCCATGGTGTCAGATGAAGGATTAACGGCTGCTTTGAGTCTAGCCCCGGCTGTGTGAACAAACTTGGGAATTCACAGCCCGTAGACAGGCCTAATGAAGAATACACAAGGTTTTGACTAGGGCAAAGGTTTATGTTAGCAAATTTGTAATGAATAATTATTTAGGGCCGCTTACACACTATACAAGAAGCGTCAGAGAAAATCTGACAATAGAACAGGAGTGTACCGGTGAACTTTTTGCCAGTAGTCCGGTTTCTTCTTTAAGAAGGAAATACGGTGTGCTTAGTCACGTGTTCTGACTCCTTCTAGGTTTGACCGCCACGGATGGCTGAGGTCGTTAAGGCGCGCACTCGTGAGCGGAAAGATCTGGGGTTCGAATCCTGCCAGAACCATCCTCCCTGACTGAGGTTTTTCCAGGTTTTCCTCAGTCCTCATAAATGCACATGCCGGGAAGGTACCCTAAACTTAGGTCTGGAACGATTCCTTCCTTAAAAAAAAATAAATCCTTTCCAAGATATCATTTCGTCTCATGTGTCATCAGTGTCCACCGCCTGTGGTGCCTCTGTAGCAAAAACGGGCGTTAAACACCATTTATTCATTCATTCCTTCTAGACTTACCAGTATATACACTAGTGAGGATGTACAGTGCTATATTAAGTCTATTCTGCTATATGGAAGTGAAATATGCAAATTGGGGAGAGCGGAACATGTAAATAAAAATTTTGGAAAAGTGTTCTAGGGCTCACCAAAGCAACTTGAAACTGTGGGGTCTTGAGGCAGGTGAGTTCTTATGAAGTTACGGTTAATGGTAAAACAAAAATGGTGAAATACTGACTTAGACTAATGCAGGGAGATCAGTTCACACTTCGCATTAAAAGCTGTAGACAACGATGCAAAATATAACACGGACGTTTTGGGCTGCAGAGGTGGAAAGAGGATTTAGAGGAATTGGCCTGGGTTGATTATGTTAGCGAGGTAATGCAAACAATAAAAAACATAGAAGAAGGTTAAAACAAGGCTAGAGGATATCAGCAGGCAGGAAGTCGAAGCAGAATGCAACACGAAAGTTTCCTTGAGCCTGTCGAATGAAATTAAATTAACCTAGAATAAGGGTTAACGCTCATTCTGGGGAGAAAGGCGAGATTAGGAATGGCCTGGTTTAGACTGGGAAGTTGGAAGGCTAAAAAAGTAATGGATATTTCGTGTAGGAGAATCTGCCCATGGGTACACATTCTGGCCGAATGTACTCACTGGGAACACTTGAGAAAAACGCTTTTTCATGGAAACTTTTTAAAGGCAATTAGAGGTCGATTGACAGGATCTTGGTTGATTATGGGCATTTTCCTAGTCAAAGTGCGCTAAGCTAGAAGTAATTTATTTTCTGGTTAGAACGCATTAACTAGTGTAATTATAAATAATATGAATTATTTTTCCATTTATATATCTGTAAATATTTTTCTTCCCATTTTAGTGTTTATTATTATTATTATTATTATTATTATTACTATTATTATTATTTTGTTTGTATTATTATTTGTTCCTCTATCTATTTGTATAGCACACTTAAGAGTGTACGGTCTACGACCAATGCATAAAATATATTTGTAATGTGTATATCGATTTTTATAACAATAATGACATACCTACTACTACTACCTGCAGTGGGATAGACACGAACCCTGCACGATGTTTATTGAAGGACTGGCTGTTTGCACATTGTGATAACTAATAATGAATTTCCTTATTTGCATTCTGAGGCATTCTCTTCTACGTTCTAATTTTTCTCTTTCTTTAAGTGTAGTGTGTGCTGATGGTAAATACGATCTTCCTAATGATTAACATTCATGAATTAAACGTCGTATATGGCCCACTTAAATTCATGTATCTTTCGCTCGAAAAAGTTAAACGCCCCTTAGCTTTGAAAGCATCCATGTCTTCTTTCACATAAGTAGGAATGCTAGCTGAATTAGTAATATACATGACAGTCCATATATTTTAATGATCATTATATACACTTTCACTGGCCTGACCACATTGAGGACAGACCACTGTGAACACTGAATTTTAGCGGAGTTATGTCCTTAAATGTCGAGGATGAGGAAATTAAAAAAAAAAAAGTAATAATCCAGAAGTGCCTTAAATAAATTACTTAATGTTACTATTCGCCTCCATAGAATTACACGAGCCGCGCGCCGTGTACGAAACTCTTATAATGAATATAGCACTTCCAGATTGTAATGGTCAACTAAATGCGTAGGAACAACGCGTAAGGGTTTCGTTCCCTTGTTCTTGGTTTGGGATGAGCAACTGGTGCTCTGTTTCTTGTCACTTGGACAACAGTAGGAACCACACAGTATGAGGAGTAAGGACACCTTGCATGTTCAAGTCGGGTTCAGAGTTGGGTGTACTTTACAATGAATCCATTAGATGACTATCACTGCAGCTAAATTGTGTTTAGCAATCAAATGTAAATGTGAAAGGTATGGATTCTTTAATTGAAACTTTAACCGCAATGAAAACGCACTTTTTCTTTTCAATATATATATATATATATATATATATATATATATATATATATATATATATATATATATGAAATTCCCGTATTTGATAGCTAACTATCAGGTAATTATGTAAAACACCGCATTACTTAAGATGGGTAAATCTTGTTTTTTTATCATTTGGTTTTCAGTTTTGATTGTTTATTGGTAGTTTGTTAATAACGGTCAAGCATTTTTAAGCATTACTATTATTTATTTTTCTCCTATAATTCCTACTTTATGTTTAGCTGAGAAACATGTTTTTGAACTATGACGTTTATGATATTAAAAATTAGGTTAAGGAGCTGGCGAGCATAGGTTAATTGCATAATTACCGTGATCTCTGAAAAGCGTACATTGTGTTATCCGCGCTTTCAGTAGCATATGATAAGCACAACTGGATAATCAAGTAAGGGAAGGAAAGAAGAATATCGTAAAGAGATGTATATTTATATATTTTAACTATGTAAAATAAGCAATTATTCAAGAGCAAATTCACTGCACAAATACAATTGGTTAATTTTTCTATATTCATTTTCTTGGTAGCATTTTACCATATGTGAACACCCTAGCAATCCTTTAAATAATAATAATAATAATAATAATAATAATAATAATAATAATAATAATAATAACAATAACAACTAAGAAAGGATCTTATGAATTGTTTTAGCATCAGTATTAGTTGAACATTCGGCGGAAATTTTTTCCGTGCTTTTAACATTTTCCAGTAGTGAATACCTATAAACTAGTGTATACAAACTCCGATTGCGTAGCGGAATAAGCACACTGTGCACAAACATTATATATTGTTATATAACAGTACTAAAGAAGTATAAAAATGATAAAACACTTAGATATTCGTAGCTTATCGCTCGCTATATTTCGAACCTATTGTGTTCTTCAAAGGCAAGAAGACAAGTGAAGTAAAAATATATATTGAATTTCGAAGGTAACCTAATACAAGGAAACGTATTAAACAAGCGACAAGCGTGTGAGAGAGAGAATATACATTTTGGCGGGTGGGAAAAGGCACATAAGTAAAAAACAAAACAAAACAAAAAAAAACAAATTATTTTGTCAGGAGAGCCTTTTTTATTTTAATTTACTCATATCTGGATAATAGTATAAGAATGAAATTATATATGTTTATTAAATTATGCTCTCTTTCAATATGAATTACAATGAATTGTCATGATTTAAAAGCTAAAATGAATATCTGTGGTTCATCTAATATTAAAAACCTTAAAACGAAATTTTGTGACTTAAATGCCTTTTCTCGCGGGCCAAAGAAATAAAGAAAGTTTGTGACTTTAATGCCTTTTCTCGCGGGCCAAAGAAACAAATGAACACGTAAGATTTAAACCGAATGGTAAACGTGCTTTATCCAAAAATATAGCTGCCGTCTCTGAGGAAACTTTCAGAGCTAGTCGGTAACGCATCAATAAGTGTTGTTGATTTGTTTTATTTACGGGAGCTCTTTAACATCTTAGGTCACAGCGTCCCATTTAATTCAGCGCTTGAAACAGCCGACAAATTTTGTTCAAGGGTCTCTTCTTTCAGATTTGAGGTTCTTTGTCGTGCCGGGACCCACGACTTTATTTCTTTTTCGAAGGAATTTTACGCCCGAAAAAATGAATCGACCCTGGACGGGATTGAACCCGCGATCTTGGGTTTACAAGGCAAGTATGGTTACCACTACATCAGGACCGACATCAATAAGTGTTAAATTAAATTAAATGCATGAGACAGGGCATGTTGGGCTACCGGTAAGGGAGAACTTGGTTTTAGCACAACGTCTAAGATTTTTCACAAGGATCGACACACATGCACGCACGCACGCACGCACGCACGCGCGCACACACACAAAATTTAATTTGCTGTGTAGCTTTGCAGCTAATAAGCCAGTTGTAAGCACTGGTAGTGCTGAAAAGTTGTTAAGTATTTAATATTTTAACTCATTGTTAAAATAATTTATTTCAACTATTACACGGTTACAAACAATTGCTAGAGATTTTGCAGTTAACAAATCTTTGTGGTTATGGAACAGAGTAAAAAAGTCAATGAAATGGGGGATATTGGATCCAAGGTCGTATTTCTCTAAAGGTAGCTTAGTTAAAACCTAAGTAGAAATACGATTCGAAGTGTTTGATGTTGATACTTCAAACGGATGACGTGTAACTGCAAGTGTCGTATGTCTTGTTACTCTTATGAAAACATCTCCACACAAACGAGAAGTATCAAAGCGCATGCCTAAAGGATGAAAATTTGTTTTATTTTGCAGAAGGTAAGTTTCAAACAGCATGTTCTTCCATGAGCAAATTGCGGGAGAGGGAGGAGGAAAATAGTCTTGTGGGAATAAAAAGAAATAGCATATTTTTATATGAAATAGATATAACAGCTTAGATAGGCCATCGTGGTACTTTCAGAAATGAGCACATTACGTTTAATTTTTCCTATAAAATTAATTTATCAATAGGTTTCACGAAAATCTTGAGTTTGAAACCACTGCTAAAAAGTTTTTCCTGTCTCGTATCCCTTATAGTGATGGAAGCAGTTTGGTTAAAAACAACAAGAAAAGAAATAAAAGCTTAATTTTTAATTATTTTTTTTTATTTTGATTCACAATGAATTCTTTTATTTTCGTTTAAAAGATTGCTTAAAAACAATTTCACATAGAATTATGGTTTTTTGGCACACAAGAATATCTAAAATTCTAATTCATAATTAATTATCCAATATTCACTATACTTCCATAGAAAAATTAGAACAACAGGTCTTAGCATGAACAATTAAAGTAATACGACAAGTTTTTATTTTACCGCTTGTGAGCGAGACACGGCTTTGAGGTATTAGTGGGGAGTTTCAGGATTAGGGGAAAACGTTTATTAGTTTCGTTTCTGGGTAGCATCATATACGAGCAAGAGGTGGACTCATCAATTTTGCAGCGTATTATTATTATTATTATTATTATTATTATTATTATTATTATTATTATTATTATTAGCCCGGGAGGGCGTAAAACTGGCCGAAATTTACAAAGATTTAAGGGCAGAATTTGGAAATAAGAAGTTCTCTAAGCCACAAGTCTACGAGTGGAACAAAAAATGAAAATCACAGCGTTGACTGGACGAGCATAACAGAAAAAAACATTGGGTCGTTCGAAATCTTATCGAATATGACCGAAGTTTGACGGTTTCTGAAATCGCTTCCAAGATTGAGATAAGTTATGATACTGTTCAATCCATGATTTCAGACGATTTGTATTAACGAAGAGTCTCGTCAAGGTGCGCTTCTCGACTTCTTCCTAGGATCGACATAATTAAACATTCTTTTGGGGACATAATGCAAGGCGCAGTAATGCTGTTTCTGATGAGAAAAGTTTGAGGAAAAAAATTAGAGGCTTATATCAAATGAATCTTTTGTATATTTTAGAACGGAAGATAGCAGCAAAAGAAAGGTAGAAATTGGTGCATTGACAAAACATCGTCTTTAGATGATTTAGGTAGTTGGGTTTTTTTGCAAAGAATGCAAATGGTACAAGAGGAAAAACAAGCTTTATTACAGGTTCCCATTTTCCTAAAAGAAAAAACAAGCACGTCAGATCAAACATGCTGGAACCGAAACCCTCTTGGGACTTCATTCGCTCTCCCAATAGTTAATGGCAGTTTCTGTGTGGTTTTGACGTCGTCACATTTCATTTATTTCTTTGGAATGTCCTTTGCCAATGCTCACGGAGGTTTATCGACCAGTCCAATTTCGCTGCTCTCAGAAAATATTTTTGCGAGCAATGTTAGGTACGATATTCCGACAGATTTTATGCATTCAGCACTAACAGTATCCGGTAAAGAGAGGTACGTCAACAACATTAGTTAATTCCTGCAATGAAACAACCTTTTTCTTTTTCTTCTCTTAGGGAGCAGAAATTAGTTGTATGGCTCATATCAACCGAGATATTAAAACGTGTGTTAATGCAGAACTCAAACTTAAAAGGGATTAATATTCTAGTGTTTAATTTGTACATTGTATTAAGTATTTAATATGATTGTCAGCTTTTAATGACAACAATTAGAAGAAATCTTAAGAATTTTTCATTGCTGAAGTAAAAAATAAATAAATAATACTTTCGTTTATTCTCGGTCGTGGTTAGCTGTAAGCTACGTATATTTACCGAAAGATGCTACTGTTCTCTGATTAAACGAACAGGATGCAGCTAGACCGCTTCTGTAGTCTGTGTTAGCGTTTGCGCCTACTAATCCGGAGATCCTGGGTTCGAGTCACGACTAGGTCAAGCTGTCTGGGTAAGGTTTTCTTCGGAGTTTTTCCTTACACAGAAGATTAATTCCATATAGCTTTAAGGCGTCACGGATTCCAAGCTCATTTGCGCCGTCGTTAATTCATTCCATACATCCCTACAGACTCACGCCTATAGTATTCAGTCCAAAATCTACAGACGTGCGAGAAGACCAATGCATTTAAAGGCTTTTTTGATTTGGTTTATTTATGAACGCTCTTTAACATCTTATGCCATCAGCGTTCCATTCAAATCAGGGCGTGAAACAGCTGATAAATTTTGCTCAAATGCTTCCTCTTTCAGGCTTGAGGTTCTTTTTCGTGCCATGACTCACGTTTTACTTCCCTTCCAAGAGAAATAAGGAAACCACACTTAAGAGAGTATCGCATTTAAACGACCTTCCTAAATGTGGAAAATGATGTTTCTTGCATTCTTTGAGACAATAATCCCATTTTGTTGCCGTTCTTTCACCAATGGAAGTTGTTTCGAGCAGCTTCCGTTGCCTTTTCTCCTATGTTGAACTCAAACAAAAGAACATTTCGGAAGTGTTTTGTTTTTTCTCACCTGGCTATCTTCTTCAGCCCATAAATAGCACTAATTTTCTTCAAGTCTGCAAAATTCAAGGGGAATGAAAGAATAGTGTTTAACGCCCGTTTTTGCTGCAGAGGCACCACAGGCGATGGACACTGATGATGAAATGATATATTGGGATTGTTAGAAAAACCGACAGATGCAATACATCTGTACCTGAAAATTCTTTTATTCTAGAACCATAATACTCTATAACCCTTCAACATTATCCCATGTCACGTTTATCACATTTTCTGAAAGACGCTGAATAACGTTAGCAGTACTGTTTTTGTTGATGTCATCGAATGAACGTCCTTCTGCTCAAAGAATTGCTTATATTATTTCAAAACATTTTCCTTCCAATGGTTCCTTCAGTTTGGACAGCAGTTCGACGTCGCAAGATCTCTATGGAGAATGTTCAAGTATCTCCCACTCCACCATACCACAGATGCGGATGAATGACCAGGTACCTTAAGGGATGTAAACAAGTCTTTCAATACTTGCCCCACTGTCAGTGGGCCGTTTCACGCCTTGATTTGAAATAAGATAAACCTAAACCTAAGTTGAATTTAGAGCAACGCACCTGTGCATGCGGAATGTATTCTGAGTTGAACTGATCAATTGCCTTCTTCAAGAACTGCAAAGCATGGTATTGTGTACCACTTTCAAAAGAATTAACCGCTTTAAAAGGAAAAACTAGACGGAATTGGCGCATGGGAAATGTAGATACTCTCAAGCAACCCGCCGCATTTACCAGACCATCCCTTAAGTAAGTTTACATTTATCTATTATTTTGTATATAAGAATACCTACAAATATAAAATATAATTTAATTGACTTATGCTTTTCATTTCGCATGTAAAGTTAATCGCATTTATTTATCATGTTCAATAAAGCATATTCTAATAGTATTTTGTGATTTAATTGACATTTTGTAAAAAAAAAAAAAAATACCGGAATAAAGCAATGCACGGAAATTTCAAATACAACACGAGTCAGAACATGCCGAGAGGCACATACAAGCCAATTCGGCCGAAATCAATGCGTCAGTGCTTACAGAATTGTCTACGATTATAACTTCCCAATCCACAGGATGAGAAGACTCAGTATATATATAAGAAGAACTCAAGCAGTTCGAAACACAGCGATTACTAATCTGCGACCTTTTCTTAGTGTTTTATCCTTTTTCTGATTTTCTAGTTATTGTTATTTTAGTTACATTGTGAAGCAGGAAATAATGCTGCCTATATTAATTTTATAACCTGAGGCTACAGAGTTATATTTATAAAGGCATTATATTTTATAAGGATAATTGTTATGTATAGGTATAAGAAAATCATTTAGAGATAGGTATAATAGAAATAGAAATAATTTGTAATTTGTAACATACAAAAGAGTTTTGTATACATTTTGTGTAAAATCTGTGAGAAAGACGAATATGTACCTGACTCTCCACTGACTGACCGCTCCTTAGACAAGGCTGAAGAAAGGGTAAACTATCTTTTGTTAGGTCACGAACCTTCTACCCAGGAAATACTTAGGAGTTGACAATAAGAGAAACATGTGGCCGTAACGGGACAGTATTTAACAAAGTCAGACTTAAAAATATTTTAAGGGAAAATGAAAATGTCAGAACGGAGACGAAAATGTTTTATTACAGGAAAGCCGAAAACACGTGCGTTATCTCCGGGAACATTTAGGAATCTACAAACTAAGCAAGGCAAAAGATTTTCAATAGAAATCAGAATGTAAGGAAAGGGCCGAAATTTATGACAGGTTGTTCTGGGAAAATTCAAGTTCGTGGGAAGACCTTAGATCAGGGGGGAAAGAATAATTCTAGCCAATGGTCTTCGGATAAAAGTTAACGAATCAGGAGAACTTAGATACCAATAAATAATTTTAGGATAGCCAATCACGAACATATAACACTGAAATAGATAAAATACGAGGGAATTTAATTTAGCGAAAGGCGTGGCGATGTAGTAGAAAAACTAGAGTACAGAAGTGAGAAAGGAGATTCAGGCTTTCGGTAGAGACACATTAATAGATTCAGAGGGAGATTCAGACATCCAGATATTCACTCAGGAAGCCAGTCTAAGTGTGTAGTGAGGTCAGCTACGAGTCGTCAGGAAGTAACCTGCCAAATTATTAAATAAAGTAAATGTTCAAACAGTGCCGGACGTATTAATACACCGAACAATCTCCTTCCCCCCCTAACGACTTTCAAGTCGTTAAAAACAGTCCAAATTTACCCTGAGAACACACCAATCAATCCCCCCTATAGTGGAACCCCCCATAATAACCGTTCCAATTGTTAATAGTATTACATTATTTTTCATATATATTATATGATATATAATATTAATGAAACAAAAATAAAGAAACACTATTAACAATGTAACAAATTAACACTAATAATAAAAGTAGATAAAGATAAAACACAGAGAAAGAGTCACACTTGAAACTGCTATATTTCGAACTACTGCGAGTTCTTCAATGGCAAAAAGAACTAGCAAGGTCTAGTTCCATTGAAGAACTAGAAGAACTCGCAGTAGTTCGAAATATAGCAGTTTCAAGTGTGACTCTTTCTCTGTGTTTTATCTTTATCTACTTTTATTATTAGTGTTAATTTATATTATATATATATATATATATATATATATATATGGAAATTTAAAAACCTCTATAAGAATAAATATAAACGAGAAACCAGTAATGTAGTGAGTACCTCTGTCGTTTTCCAGTCACGAATTATATATACATATTTGTTAATTATATGGCATGCGTGATCAAATTAACGTTTTTTTCTTCAAAAAATTTAAACACAGTAGTTCTTCGCAGCTATTAAAATATTTTCCTTATTTTTTTTAATCTAAAAGTGCCCGTGTTAAGCAAATTACTGTATATTTTATCAGCCATTTTATTCTTTCCGGAAGTACTAATAGAGATTAAATGGGAGAATTTGTTTTCATGCAATTAATATCGTCTTTGGAGTTGTGCAAGAATAATCACGATTAGAAAACAAACAGCACACAATATGTATTTCATCACCTTATTGCCGTTTTTATTTAGTATTTTATTCTTTAGTACGCTACCTAAGAGAGTATAGAGCTCCTTACTAAGGAAAAAGTTTACTTTGCTCCATCTGTTTTTGTTTTTTTCCTTCTGTCTTTTTTTCTGTTATTTTGTCGCATTTTCAAATCCTCTACCTTAGCTTGCACATGTTTGACCTAGTTTCTGGTAGAGAGAGAAATTTTCCCGCAGCATCGAAAATCGAGGAGAGAAACTTTTTAAAGGGAAAGAAAAAATAAATAAAACATGAAAATGAATGACTCGCTCGGCACACTGTAGTACAAGCAAAGAAAGTGATGTAGCTTTTGTTTTTCAGTATAATACAATTCTCTTTAAGCAACTCATTAATCGATGCCAATTTATTTTTTAAAACTTGAAATAGTTGCCTTCTACACTGAGACAATGACGTTTATCATCTAAACTAGAGTTTCTTTTACTTTTTTCCTCCCATCCTCTCTGTTTAATGTACCGAACAGGTTGTCTTTAGTTGGTGCATTACAGCAAAGTAAAGGTGGCAGGAAACTTCAACTAAATACGTTGTGATTGAATGCCTCACAGGGACTACTAATGTATTTACTATCGATCTCCAAACATTTTAGTCAACTCTCCTATTAATTTCGCCCATTACAAGGAGGCATGTATAACAGCCCATTAAAACAATGTCTTGTTACATGTTGCTTATATAAGGTGACCAAAATAGTTCTGTCGGTTTCAAAGCATCACGTTCTGAACAAAATACCATCTTCTAGTACAGGGCTTCCAGAATGTGCTCTTACCGCTCGCACGGAGTTATGCGTATCGGCAGGTGTACATGCCACAGCCGATCGCGCCTTATGGGTATTGCGCTAATAGCGCACTAAACTTCGATTTTACTGTCATAAAGAGGGGATTTATTGTATACAATTTGGATTATCAGAATACTAATAGTGAGTATTGTGAGTGTTATCACATGACCATTTTAGCGGAACCGCCCTCGCCTGAAAATAACACCAGCTGTAGACTGATTAACCCTTCAGTCACTGATGGAAGAAACCACTCACAATAACGCACAAGTGCTAGGGATCACCTTTGTTAATTTCATTTATTTACGGACGCTCTTTAACAGCTCAGGTCATCACCGTCCCATTCAAATCAGGCCGACAAATTTTGCTCTGAGGTCTCTTCTTTCAGGCTTGAAGTTCTTTATCGTGCCGTAAATGTACGACACGGGACCCACGGCTTTACTTCCCTTCCGAAGGAAGTCATACTTAGGATTTTACGCCCCGAAAAAATGCATCGATCCCAGCCGGGTTTAAACTCGCGATCTTGGGTTTAGAAGACAAGTATGGTTGCGACTACACCACCAGGACCGACAGGGATCACCTTGTTGTAGACAATGGACACATGTCACTTGTAAGATTTGAGTTTTAACATTATGTTATTTGTACAGAAGACACTGAAACACACATTTGTTGTGGTAGGTGCACTAGAGTTTACTAAATAACACTGATAATACTTTCACGAGCTACAATAGCTTTATGGGGCCTTGCATTATAATGCAAAAGAATAACATCTTTGCGATTTATGAGTGCAGGTTCATTAATTTTCAGCTTTTCATGAACACGTTGCAGCTGGTTAGAGTACACAGTGGCGTTGGTTGGCTGGCACAGAGCATAGCTTTCTTTTCGTACAGCGGTGGTTTCGGTTGTTTGGGGACGTATTCATGGGCTGGCAACCAGTGTTGATGGCATCTTGGAGGATCATACAGGATCCACTTCTCATCGCATGTCCAGCCTTTAAAGGAAGGGATGGATCCTTCTGCCGACCTAAATAACAATGCAAAAAGGCATCCTTGCATAGCTCAGCTATTTGAGCTATTTTCAACTCGTGTGGAATCCAGAATCGAGTTTATATCTTTTATTTGGCTGATGGAGATGGAGAATATCATTTCTGCACTGATGTTGAATTTCTGTGCCATGCCTGCACAAGTCTGGCTGTTTGTTATTCGCTTCAATAGTAGCTAAGCGAGTTTCCTGCAGGGTGCGTAAGTAATTGATCTATAATGAAATTCTGGCGCGGTTTTGTACTTTTGAAGGTATCCTTTGTTAGCAGATTTTGAAATATACGGTGATACGGGGCATTAGCGTCGGAGTGCTTCAACAAATATCCATTCTCTCCCCCCCCCCAAAGATGGGCATCCTTGGTACAAAAATTTCGAAATTTGTTGTTTTCAAAATTATTTTAAAAATCTTCATTTTTCTTATATGAATGTTATATTGGAACAACTAAATGGATATTTATGGCGAATTTGGACGATACTGTAATTTATGTATGGTATTACATATTTATATAATTAGTGTGTGATTCAAATTCGCAATATAGACACTAAGTGTATGTGTAAGCATTTCTTATTATTTCCATTACGAGAGTGATACATAGGTGATTAGGAGATTAAGAGATTAAGAGACAAAAGCATTACACGAGGTGAGATGTTAGAATCATTTACGACATATTTCCTAACCTGACGTGCGTGGTCGGATATATCAGCCTCATTCTTCAATTGTATACATTAAATGCGTTCTGGTAATCCAGAAACAATTGTTTATCGGGGATGAATAGCTTACTCCTTTGCGCAATGTTCTTTACCACTCTCCCCGGGAAAGTGACGCAAATGATGAATGGGTCTGCGAGGCAGTTGCAGGAGTTTGTCCGGGCCTACCCTAATCTACGCTGAGCAGCTTCCCGGAGGATCTACGGAAACTGGGTCATGCTTGAGGTCGGTCGGTGAAGGCCAGAATACGCGTGTTGGTCCTTCCTCCAGGGTGCGATAGGGATCGATCTTTTTCCCAGGGTGTCCGGATACTGTTGGTCCAAATATAGAAATCGGCAATACGCCTTTCTCGTCTTGGCAGAAATGCGCGGACTGTTTACCGAATCTGTGAATATGTTTAATTAATATTTGGCTCGAACTATTTGTTTGCTATAAATCCCCCAAAGGTACTTAGATAACAAAAATCCGCCATTCATTATTATTTTAGTTAGGTTTTAGTCCCATGTTATACACGGCGTTCCATTTTTTCACGTAAACTTTACAAAGTTTCGATTATCCCCTATATCCAATTAAATTTCATTTGTGCGGCAATCCATTTTTTTTTTTTTATGTCGCGGCTTTACTTTCCCTGTAAGAAGTTGCGCTCAGGCGGCCCGTAACTCAAATAACCTCATTGACAAAATGTCAATATATCTGTGAACGGAAGGCTTTTTCTTCACCCATAGGCAGATTTCTATCAAAAGTAATGCTCATTGACACTTAATTGGCTTATTACGAATAGGATATCAATCTTATTTATTCATACACAAATACTCACCGTTTACTATATATTTTTCCAAAAATATTTTTACGTGTTTTCTCTTATTGTACTGCTGATGGAACAATGCTACTAGTTCAAGTACACACATTTCTCACATTTTCCTTCTTTTCCAATATACATTTCATTTCATGTCAAGTATAACGCTTTGGTACAGTATGGTCCCTTTCATTGATTTTTCTCTTTATTATAGTCCCAAAGGTAAAATCCACACCATTGACTTTTCAGTGCTTACCGGCTTCAGACATTGCATTGATTGAAGGTTTGGATTGTTCGATTTATGCCTCATGAATATACTGTTTTATTGGTTTTTTGAATTATTACCTTAATAATGCATCTTTACCATCAAATTAAAAAAAAATAATACAATCTATAGCTTAAATAATTTAAATACCGGCGTGTTTTAATATCCAGAAAGAAACAGGCTATTTTTAATATTTTAACCCCAAAAATGTTCATAGGAAATGGTTGTAATTTTGGTGATTCCAGCAGTTATACAATTTATATAAACTAAGTATATACTATAATATATTTGTCAATAATCGCGCGTGATTGAGGTATATTCCCACCGCAGAAGCGATAAGTTACCTAGCGTTTAGTGCATTGTTATGCGCCGGTAACCGAGGTAGCGCATCGGTACTGTAACAAATAATTTGCTGTTATATTTTAGAGATATATGTAATGAAAGACATTTATTCCCTGTATTAAGAAAGGATAAGGGTAAATGTAATCCCACATGGTATCTACTTAATAAATTACATAACACTCTCTGGGGGATTCCCTTGAAAACTTTATTATTATGATTATGATTATTATGATTATTATTATTATTATTATTATTATTATTATTACAGTTCTACTGGTGTAAATTATTATTTTTCTATATTCTACTTTTAACGTTCCCAAACATAAAATCGAACACTAAATGAAGTTTGGTCATGTTGCATTGCAGAGTCCTGCTGGAAAACGCTCAAACTATGTTTCCTTTACACTAGTTCAATAAGGCACGCAAAATCATGGTTATACTGGGTGATCGAATTACAGCGCTCATTTTGAATGGATGACGTTATTCCTAGTCAGCGCATGTTGCCCTTTTTTATTTGTTTATTTACGGACTCTCTTTAACATCTCAGGTCATCAACGTCCCATTCTATTCAGGGCTTGAAACGGCCCAAAAGTTTTGCTTAGAGGCCTCTCCTGTTAGGCTTCAGGTTCTTTATCGTGCCGTAAATGTACGGCTCGGGACCCACGGCTTTACTTCCCTTCCGAAGGAAGCCATACTTAGGATTTTTACGCCCGAAAAAATCCATCGATCCTGGCCAGGTTCGAACCCGCGATCTTGGGTTTAGAAGGCAAGTATGGTTACCACTACACCACCAGGACCGACGCATTTTGCCTTGAAGAGATGGTGAAAGAATGTTGGATACTGTGCAACCTAGCGAGTAGTAAAGAACTTTACATTTTGTAAACCACCTGACTAATTACTTGTTTATTTTACGTTTGCTGACGGCCAAGAAATTGTTTTTGTTTTGAACAACACACGAGCCTCAACGTTACCTAGATGGAATTTACTTCAAGGAAGGGGGGAGGTAGGATTCTACCTGTTTAACCTGAGC
The DNA here is from genome assembly GCA_030762175.1 of Metallyticus violacea. Lineage (NCBI taxonomy): Eukaryota > Metazoa > Arthropoda > Insecta > Mantodea > Metallyticidae > Metallyticus > Metallyticus violacea. The sequence goes on from CM060831.1 coordinate 38,768,308, forward strand.
CGTAACTAATGACAGCTATCTTTATTTTGTTTAGGATTTTTTCTTCCTAAGTTAGCATTCCTACACGGCTGCACTAACGGTATGTCAGAGTAGTGCAGAAGGCAGCAATGTAAATATCTCGCAACACTCCCACCAAAATCGGCAAACGTAAAATAAATGGATAACGACTATGAGACTGCAGTCGTATAAGGCGCATCCCGTCCTCCACAGAGAATTCTCAGAACTAGATCAACAGGTGGCAGATTTTAGCGACAGAAACTTGCTCCGTAATAGTAACGTCATTCATTTCAAATGACTTTCGGGAAAAAACGGGAATAAAATTGATCAACCAGTATGCCTTTAGGCTTTCAGGGGGTCTATTATCCCAATATTTTCAGAAATCTTCCAGACTTTTAGCACTGTGTAATTCTTTTCTGTAATGGTGCCCTACGGAATATGCTGTTACCTACCAAATCCTCTGTGACACTTATCGTGGACGACAGGATTGTTATAGATGATTTGCCTAAATTTGAACTTTTAATAAGACGATCACATTATTAAGGAACATGCATATTCATAAACTGTGTATTTATGATATAACTAACGCTCGCTTCCTAGGTTAGCCTAAACATTTATTCATTTTTGCAAAGAAGATGAGATAAATGTTCAGATACAAGCAGTAACTTGCGGCAGATTCAATATACCTTCTGTTCGGCATTGTAATAGGGGAGGGAAAAAAACACCTGTCGTTTTCTAAGCTGTTACACAAAACATGTTATAGAAATGTAAACGTTACAAAGAGAACTGCTCGTATATCTGAATCTGCTTTGAGTCTGAATATGCGGATGACAAAGGTGCACTCGAGAAACAAGAGATTCAGAAAGAGCATCCATCCCTAGCGGAGACAGAGTTGGTAGTTTGCGGAGGAAACATAATCCGATCTCCCCTTATAAGAATGAAATACAATTATCACTTTTAGGGAATAGGGAGGTTGGCCAATATATGTTCGTTAACACAGGATCATTTGCAGCTGAACCGCTATTGATGTGCAAAGAACACGCTTGTCGCCGCTTCGTCGATGAACAAGTACCCCTCGTACTCGCACCACTTTGAACAATAATAACATGCACATTTTTTTTAATAATGAGTACCAACCTATATTATACATGTTGTTTGAAGTAATGTTCGTTTGCATTCATACATTTCTAACTACTTTTAATGAAATTTGCATTCACTCGCAACAACACTTCTTCCGTAATTATCCCAATTTCTATCATGGTAAAGTTTTTCTACGGTATGGTTGTGCCTATAGTCTTTACTATGGCGGTTGTTCATTATCATAATTTTTTTACGGACATAATTTTTCGCTAAAAGTTAACTTTACAGTAGTTTGTTAGATTAATGTATAATGTATTAGTTTCATTGTTGTCCCCTCTAGTTCCCGCCTTTAAGAGGTGTGCAAATTGAGACATGTTCAGTTCCGCCTACAGCAAAATGGAGGTGACATGCGATGATTGCTGCTCTGAAAGTCTGCTTTCATTACAACAAATTTTCAACTGAGTCCTATGCCTCAGAGACCTGTGGAGAGTTCGTTTTCCCCTATAGTATAGTACCAAGATATATCGCATGCAAAATCTCGCATTTCGTACAACAAGCTGGATGTTGTACTATGATAACGCACGACTGCACATCGCAAATGTTGTTGCCGAAATCTCACAAAAATTAATGCGATCCCTCATCCTCGCTGTAGTCTAGATTGAATCCTCTGTGACCTCCCAATTATTCCCAAAATGAAGAATCGCCTTCGTGGGAAGCATTTTTCATAATCAGAAGCAGTGGTGAAGGCTGCGGAGGATTCAGAAGGTTCTGTCAAAAAAATTGTTTCCAGCAAGGAATGCATTGCACCCAACGGGGATTACTTTGAGAGAGATTGGAGTAAAGGTGTGCTGTGAAAGAAAAGTGTTATTCTTTATTGAACAGCCGTCGTAATTGTTCTCTGTTCTAGGTAACATTTCAATACAATACTTTACAGAAAATTTACTGTACTGTACTGTACTAATAGCCTGTGACAACATGCTGCAATATGAAAGCGTTTCGCAAATTGAATCCCTCACCTGTCTAATATAAGATGGCCTTGTTCTCAGCTGTGGACGCAGGCCAGAAATAACTCTCGGTGCTTAAACTGCCACTTAATATTATCATTGGTATGGAAAACGAATTCAAATGCTCGAAGGACTACTCATAAAACTGTAATATACAAACAGTTGTGATGTTTGATGTCTACCTGTAAGTGTGTTCCTTTTAAATCCAACATATAAATGTTATTTTAAAATATTTTAATATTCTGGATAATCTGCATATTATGCAATGAAGTCCTCTCAGTCGCATAAGAGTAATTAGTTGATCAAAATGTACAGTATACGATTTGGAAAGCCGAAGTTAAATTTATCTGAGATGGCACACTGCGATTTGCTACTGGCTCTGCAATCCTTGGTTTCTCAACAAGGGTGTGCCCAGATTATTATTATTATTATCATTATTATTATTATTATTATTATTATTATTAGGGAAAACACTAATTTTATAGAGAATGACTCGAAGAAGCACCAAAATACGTCGTCTATATTCATTTCATAGTCTAATGCGCGTAATGATATAAAAATGATCCTGGACTTTTACAAAGTTTGAGCGTTCTGAAATAATTTATCATATATTTGCTGCTTTTCAGTCATATGTTTTAGATTTAATAAACTAATTTAACTTTATGATGTAAAGGAAATTGATTATTTTCCTAATACCATAACAACATTAACACCCTTTAAATGAGTTTATTCCTTTTCCTGATACGACTTCAAAAGCTGCAAGAAATCATAAATGTATTTCGATAACTTACAAGGAAGTGCTTTCTTGTGCCATTTTCCGTCTTTTAAAGGCACTTTGTTACGGAATATCTGTTTGTAGGGAGCACTGCGTTTAGAAAATGAACCAATGACAGACCTTTAAATATGCAAAAGGTAAATGGTTGTTATGGCATCGAAAAATAGCTCTGACAGAACAAAGAGAGGTAGCCGAAAAGAGCGCTGGATTTTTGTAAGTATATGGACGAAGTAGAAAAGCATTTGTTGAATACTGCTCTGGAAGCGTTTTAAGAGATGGCGTGCCTTTACGAGAGACTGAAAAGAAACGCCATAATGCGGCTTATGAAAATGAACGAAGTAACGTATAAAGGAATAGGATGGGACTGTTGAAAGTGAGCGCCAGACAAGAAATATAAACTAACTAAAATCTTTTAAAACGCCATAACTTTTACTGTTTAAACGGGGTCAAAAACATCGAATCAGCACTTCTAAGGGTAAAAGGCTGCATTTGATTAACTGTTAGTGTTAACAGTAATGTTACATGGAAAAAATATACAGGATATTTAATATTCTGCCGTTTTGCGCGTATTTCCTTCTTGACTGTCTTGTTCATATTCCAAGTCAGATGGTTCACCAACTAACTCAACTATCGGAAGCTCTACCATGTTACCGTTCGGACAGGCAAGTAAGATCTCGCACTTCTTGCACACGGAGACAACATGGGTTATACTTCTTTTCGGTCTTCTCTTCAAAAGTGTTGGGCCCGGAGGCTTCTCCGAAGGGCAATCCTGTGATCGAGACCATATATATTAAGGTTTTATTGTAATATTCCTATACATTCCTATAATAGAGGTATGAAGAAGAAGATTTTTGTTATGTCTACACATGGAACAATCAAAGGATAAGAAAACTAAACCCGCGTTCTGATAATGGCCGAACTGTAAACTCATGAGAAAAGTCTTATAAACCTGTCCCACAGAGTCATCACCAGGGCTAGAATTTATATGTAATAAAACGTGGTTAAATATGTGCATATCTGGACTAAAATGACCAAAATTGTATAAAATAATATAAAGTAATGAAAGGAATACCTATATTTTATCAAAAGTTCATGCTAGTTAAAGATTATATCTTAATAGCAATTGAACCTTCTTAACATTGGTAAATATTAAAACAATTAGCAACCTTTTGTACTATTTTCAGCTAACTCATTCAGTGACAATTGCTTGTTTACGAAAAAGTGAGTTAAAATATTTAAATAACCTTTCAAAGCTACGTCTGTTGTCTTTTAAAATTGCTTTGTACTCACTAAAACTACGCTCAAAAACACTACACCACTACCACTGCAATAAATGAGACGTTCTATAATTTTACTCAGAATGTTGGTCCTTTCGGGTAGAGCGTTTAACGCAGTTGTGATGATTTGTTTGGATGAATACTGTATACTTTTATCACCATAAATGGATTTAGATTGTCACATTCTAAAGCACTCAATAATTTCTCGATGACTTAAATGTTAACTGCCTTAAACCGCATTCCCCGTTTAGTTATGACTGCTTTCCTGCTTTCCACTTTTCATGGAAAAATATAATGCAAATTTGAAATACTGATGCTAGTAAAATACATTTTAAATCATTATCCGACAAGAATAATTTTGAAAAGATAAATATGGAAATTATATAAAATATAACGTTGAATTCCGAAAATGTATGTTTTCTTAAATATGTAAAAATAGTATTATACGCGGAAATATGGACAAAAATAGGTTTTAAATTTATTAAGTATGCTTATTTGTAAACATATTACATCTTAATAGTCACTAATGACAAAACAAACATGTATTTCATATAAATTCTATCCCTGGTCATCACCTATAATTTAGGAACTTCTGTCATCTTCAAATTAACCAGGATTCAAGATTGGAAAGACCTCATAAAATAAGAATGCACAAATTGTTGTCATATTTTAGAAGGATGCACAAACAAGAACGCAGGAAGCTGTGTGTGAATCACCTGGCAGGAGAAAGGGCGAAATTAGAGTTTTTAGTATTATTACATCCAGTTTTTACTACTGTGGCATTACAGGCGGTGAACACTAATGATGCATGTTGGAACAGGTAATTCAATCTAACTATGGTACTCAACCATCGCCTTAGTTTAGCGATAGCGTTTGTGCTTCTCACGCGGTGGGGCCGGGTTCGGTTGGGATAGTTTACATGCTGAGATTTTTTTTCAGAGGTTATCCCTCAGTTCTTTAGGTGAATGCCTGGGAAACTTAGGCCACAAAGACCCCTTAACTCATTCGGCCAAGGTATTATCTATTAACCTTCTTCTGGCATAATGATGTTCTCATCGCGGTGCCTGATCATAAAGAAAAAAAAAGTTATTGTATCCATTCTGAAACATGAGCACCTCCTATGTGGGAGGTTTCGATAACTAAGTAGAATTAGTTGCACTTATTTTTCTACAAAGGAAAGAGTGACAGTTGCTAAGCCGGCGGTCATCTGACAGGGAACTATGGAATTACTTGTACAAGAAGTTTTATCCAGGGACCTCTTTGGTATGTAGTTCTTTAACGTGCCATAAATCTACAAAATGGGACCCATGACTTAAACAAGACCGACACACTACCAAGACTCCAATGTAGAAAAAAATTGGCGGCTGTCATTGTCCTACTATTGTAAATAAAAACACTAAAATTTACTCAGATTATGTTTACAAGATATTTATCATTATAAGAAGTTTTATGAATTTTCAAAATCTGAATTGTTTACAAACAACATTTCTCATACGTAAACGAAATATAAAATAAAATTCGGCTTACATAAAATCATCCGTGTACAAAAAATTGGTTAACCAGTTAACTGTCCATAACCGTATACTGCAGTGCAATAAATAATGAAATAATAATGCAACAATCATAACACCAATGGCATGCATAAATAATAATAATAACTTAATGAAGTAAATTTTATTAGTGTAACACACATAAAACATATTTGCAGCAAATTTACTGCAGTGCTCATTAATGGATAATTTAAACACACATGCATCTATACACAGAGTTGACTTTTTGCTTTTGTAAAGCCATACAAATATAAAATGTTTTCCACATAAATCAAATTATAATGCTCTCTACAAGTACAACTAACAACTATAATTAAACTACTGTAAAAGAAATCGTAATGCAAAATACAATATACCTTATATATGCATAGGAAAAAGTCGCAGCCCATATCAAGAGCTCTGCTGAATGTGTAACTTGATTAGCATAAGAAAGCTTAAAGTGTTCTATATAAAATTTATTTTACCAGCATTCTCTATATCCAAATTACATGATCCAATGGTAAACTTTCCTTGACAACGTTTATTAATGAAGTCCCGCTTTCAGAGTGAGATACCATCATTATACAATTTGCTACATCTGTTACATTTTAAATCCTTACTCCCACTGCTCTCCAGGTCCAATTGAACTACTCTGCAGGCAAGCACAAATCTTTAAAAAATACATTAACTTACAAATTACTGTGCATCTTAAAACTAATCGACATAGATGGGACAGCATCACTATCTGTTTTAATGAAAAGGAGATCGTAATCCTTAGCAATAGTTATAAACGGGTGTAACTGTCTTTTCTTAACTTCATTTGCAAAGATTTCGAAACATGTTATGGCATCCTGCTCGCACTATTCATTGAAACTCTCTTCACCTCGTTCCAAAACCCGCCTCATGCATTCTTCCGAGTTTTGCCAGGCCTCACTCTCACATATGACGGTAGATTAGGGAAAATTGCACAGGGAAAACCACAAATTTTGGTACGAAATGTTTAATACACATTACAGTTTTATCATTAGTTTAAACATTTCTATATTATATATATATATATATATATATACTCTTTATTCACTTCTCATTTAATAGCTGCTCTTTAGGAAATTTAAACATTACAGTATGTAGTGCACTGCAATAATTATAGGTACAACACCATAAAAGCGATTCATGTTGCACTAAACATTTTCTATTCTACACCTTTTATGATGTAATTTCACTAAATCAATATTAACTTATTAAAAACAAAAGAACTAACAGGTACTGTTAGTTAAATTCCAACTCTAAACCATATAATAAACCACGTAGCTGCAACGAGCCAAATAAACAAACTCAGTGCTTAATAGTAGCAACATGCCTGAAACTCGATTGCCGCCTTTTTGTGTACTATCGACACCCGCATTTTGTTCTGAGCATTAAAGTCGGTCTTGGCTTTTACGTCCCTCCAAGAGACTTACTCTCGAGATTTTCGTGCCCTAAAATATCCATCGACTTCGACAGTTTTTGAACTTTGGATCCAGATGACAGCACGCTACTCCTAGATCACCGAGGTCGAGAATAATTTGGGAAGGTAGTGTTTCGAGCCTAAGTTTAGGGTATCTCCCGCATCTTAGTCAGGAAGGACGGTCTAGGTGCGATTAGAACTGCAAAACCTCCCGTTCACGAGTTCGTGTCTTAACGACCTTTTTAATTGAAAAAATGCTGCACTTCACAATCATAAGTTGCATTAATTTTCCAAACATTTGTGTTTTATAAGTGCCATATAATTCTATCAGTTTTAGATGAGAATATTTACAAGAAATAATTTTTCTTTGTCGCAGACTGAACCTAACAACTTCTCATGAAATGCAATATTCCATAAATACTCTGATATTTGAACATTTTCTGTTATTTAAACACTTCAAAATATTTACTGTCTATTTTAAAATACGATTTTGGTCTTTTCTATAAACGAATTTACTACGAAGTGAGGAAATTTCAAATATTTAAATATTTGCATTGCTTTGTGGGAGATTATTCTTTGTGTAGAATTCATGCCCTGTGCGACTAGGATTTATTACCCTTTCTGTGTTACGACAGTGAAGCACGGACCCTCAGGCTAAGGGAAGTAGAGGATGAAGAATAATAGCTCGAGAGGAAATACAGGCAACAAGAATAACTGACTACATTAAATCGAGGATAAGAGCTAAAAATTATGAAGCTCAAAAGATAAACATCTTCAGCGGATGTTAAATTATTACAAAGCGCTGAAAATGCCTACGATAGCAAGTGGAAAGAGAAGCGAAAAAGCAAGTATTACATAACAAAGGGAAGAAGGTAATATCATAACGTTAGGGACATATAAATGTGTGATATTGCTTAAGTAATTTCTGTGGGCGGGATAATAGCTTTGTCAAAGAGAGCACTGATGGCTAAAATTTTTTCTCACAGTTTGAAACTTGGCGGCACCGAAAATATGTCCTCTTTTAACAAAGTTTTTATCAGTTCTTGTTGAAATGAAACTCGTTTCCTTAATATTTAAAAATGTACAAGATTGATAAGTAAGATAAACTTTTTCATAATGAAGTTTGATTGAAACCTCCAGTTGATGGAATAATTGAGCCTCGCGCTGCTATCACTGTTTAACTAAGGTCTTGAAGGGTGCAGACATTTTTGAACAGATGAAAAGTGTTCTGGGGAAAAGTGCCTAGTGTAAAAATTTGGGGTCTTCAATTCAAACGCAGCCGAACGAACACACAGGTTGAACATCGCGCGAATGCCCAGTAATGTCACTACAGAAGGAATGGGTGCACCAAATTTTAACTGAAGAACTTGGCATGAAAAAAGCTTTCAGCAAGATGGGATGAGTGCAAGTTTCCCAAGAGTATCTTGATCATAAGAAGAAGAAAAGAAAACTAAAAAAGAAAAGAAAAAGAAGGAAAGAAAACTAAAAAAGAAAAGAAAGGAAGAAGAAGAAAAAGAAGAAAAGGAAAGAAGCGAAAAAAGAATGAGAAAGAGAGAAGAAGATAAGATAAAGAAGAAAAGAAACAGAGAACCAAAGAAAAGTAGAAAAGGAAGAAAAGGAAAAGAAGAAAAGTGAAGAGGAAGAAGAAAGAGAGAGAGGATGAAAAGAAGAAAAGAAAAGATGAAAAATAAAGAGAGAAGAAGAAGAGAGATGAACAGAAAAGAAGAAAAAAAGAAGAGAAGGAGAAGAAAAGAAAGAGGAGAAGAGAAAAGAAGAAAGTCATATTGTTTGCGTGAATTCATCATCATCATCATCATCATCATCATCATCATCGATGGAACGTGGGCTCGTTTCTACACCCCAGAGACAAAAAGGCAATCAAAACAGTGGACGGAATCTGGTTGCCGAGCTTCAAAGTAAGTGATGATTAGTAAAGTGAGTTGGCAAAAGAGATTCTGATGATGGATTATATCTTCCAGACGGGAAAACTATTAAATGGTGAATATTGCGCTTACCGTTTCCAAAATACCCAACAAAAGAAGTCAAGTTTACAGCGTATGAGAATTTTCAAACAGTATGCAGGCCCGTGTCTGTATGACTAAGATCAAGGATTTAAGAGTACGACTGCTCCCGTACTCACCTTATTCATTGGCTTTAGTTATCTCCGACCCAATTATTGCCCAAGCCCAAAACCTTCTTGCCATGGATGCTTATTTTGCAAATCCCGAGGAAAATCATTGGATAAACATTTATTGCATTGTTGGGAACTATGTTGAAAAGTAAAAGCCTTTTTGAAAACACGAAAGCAAATTTTCTTTTTAGGTTAATCAATTACCATTCTGCTCTTGTATATCTTGAACAATATCGCAAATAAATAAAAATAATAAGTATGCATGTATTCAGTATGCAATTAGGTTTACACCCCAGAGGCAGTAGAAAAATATGAAATTAGAGTATTTACAATTATACCTGTCAATATATTTAAATATATTTTAATCTCATTAAATACATGTCAGCCTAATTATGTGCATGTCAACCTAAATAAACACATTTCAACTTAAAACATATCAACCTAATTAATACGTGGCAACGTAATTAAAAACATGTCGGCCAAATTAAATGCATTTCAACATAATTAAAAGCAAGTAAATGTAATTTAATACATCTGGACGTAATTAAATGCTTATCACCCTAATTAAATATCTGTCAATCCATTTAAATATATTTCAGTCTAATGAAATACAAATTAATCTAATAAAATATGTCCTAAAGAGGCAATGGGAGCGAATTTTCAAAAGTTCCGCATTTTTTCTGAAACTTCACTGTGATTGCATTACTGTTAAGTTTTTATGTATACAGAATTTCATTAAATGGGATAAATAATTGTGAGCTATAAATTATTTCATAAATTTAAAACGTAAATATGTCGCACAATCAAAATGTTCACGCGGCCCATGTGTTGAGAGAATTGATTGGCATTTTTGCTATTAGAACTTTGAAACACATACAAAAATTGCATAGAAAGAAATTTTAAATAAATTTGGTGAATTAACTCTGATAATTTTATAAATCTATAATAAACTTTAATCTTTAAAATGAATAATTTTTCATTGATTTTTTTTAAAAATAATATTGATATTAGCATATATTTTGTTCTATAGAGTATTACAACGGATACTGCTGCACATTCTGGGAAATATTGAATTTAAACAAAAACTGTTACGTGTGGAACATTTTGAATGTGTGAAAATTAAGTTTTGAGAAAAACTTTGTTTTTTTAATAAAAGTATGCTGGGAAACAGTGTCATTTAAAAAGACGCGCGAAGCTCTTTAAATGGCTGTAGAGCCCGAAGGGAGGGGGGTACATGCAAATGTTGACTCTCTGTATATACCCAAAAGTTCAAGCAATCTTTCCAGCATTTTCCATTTTTTGACGATTTGGCCAAAAACTCACTCCCATTGACCCTTAAGTGTACTTCAACCCAATTAAATTCATTTCAATCTAATATATGTAAACGTAATTAATACGTTTCAACTTAATTAAATGCATATCAACATAATTAAATATGTTTCAATCTAATTAATTAAAATCATATAATCCTAATTAAATGCATTTTAATCTAAATATACGTATGTGATGTTTTATGTACACGTTTTACTAGACTATTAAAATAGCTTTCTGAGGAATATCAAAGTTATAATTGACTATCACTATCACCACTTGAATATTGCATCATTAGCACCCGTGATATGTCATAAAACCGAATTAACACATTACACATGTAACTTGTAGTTTCACATACCATGTGAGCATTTTCTTTCAAGACCACCAAGTGTGGCCGAGGTCGTTTAGGCGCGGATTCGTGGGCGGTAGGTCTGGGGTTTGATTCCCACCAGGACCGTCCTCCCTGACTGAGTTTTTCTTTTCAGGTTTTCCTCAGTCCTCATAAATGGCAAATGCCGGGGAGGTACCCTAAACTTCTGCCCGGAACGTTTACTTCCTTAAAAAAACATTGCTTTCCCAATACATAATTTCATGTATCATCAGTGTCTACCGCCTGTGGTGCTTCAGCAGTAAAAACGGGCGTTAAACAGTATTCAATAAAAAAATCTTTCGACAATAATTGTCGATTATTTCTCAGTTCCATAGCCTTCTTCCCTGCTTATGTTCAATTGGTGCTTTTGGGAGGTCAGATTTCCTAATTTGAATTATATGTTGTAACGTCAATTGGAGTAGTACACTTTGTGATATAATTTTCTTCTCCCCCCCCCCTCTTTCTCTTGTGTTGTGGAATGTCAACATTGTCAGTTTGTTTGACTTTGAGGGATTTCGAAGGGAGATGGGTTGCTAAGATTGGAAGTTCATGTAGTATATACTTTAAAGAGCACATTTCAGTAGTAACGGATTGATTACTGTTGTATATACCTTAGGAACTAATCAGTCATCTGCCGCCACGCTCTAGGTCGCAATGGCTAGCCGACCGATCAAATGCCCAGTGTTATTGGTAAGTAATCTCCTCATTCAAGGGCATACTTCAGGTACCAAGTCAACTCTGTCACAAAGTTAGCAAACTGCTTTACTCTTCAGGCAATTACGAAAGTGCACTAATCTGAATCCCAGAGGTAATTCATACCGGTTCATATTTAGAGGCGACTTTGGTGAAGCAAGACTCTATCTGTTACAGTGACGCTGCTGGTTAATAATGGAAACGTACAAGACCGCAAAACATTCCAGGACGATAACTTGTTTTGCTGTAGAGATGCATTTCAAAATTAGATGACAGCGTTCATGCATGTTCTGTAGAGTTTGCGCGCTCTTATCAAAGAGACGCGGTTGCTTTCGGCATGTCCTAAAGGGAAATGTAAACAATGACAGTAGGCAATTAAAACTGTACTTCATATACGTGACAGTGTGTTGCATATTCCTTTGCCTCTGATAGACTAATAACAGTAGACAATGAAACAAAGAAACCTCCGGCGCTATGCATCAATCTAGCACTTTGAAACTGCAATCTTCTTAAAACATCAGAAGAACTCTATTAATGAACTTTCCTAAAGAAATAAAACATAACTTCGAATAAACCATATTGTTTCTTACATTCCATAAACTGGGTATTTGAAAATTTCCTCGCCCGTTTCACGCCAGCTGAGAGCGATAATTCCTGGCAAGTGGATGTAATATCCACAGAGCTTATTCAGGTTCTTGCAGTTACAACTATAATTGCAATGTAAATAAGCACGCACCTTATGATAGGAAATTTCAATATTTTGCCCACTAGATTCACACGCATCAGTTCATCTGCCAAATTGAGTCAATTTCTTGCCTTCTTTCAATTCTTCTAATTATTGGGGGTTTATTCCATGCACTTTATTTTTCAAATTTTCCAATGAATAGAAATCACATACTTGAGAGTATTATCCCATACTAATTGCATTATCTTTAAACTTTTTTCGGAATAAAATGTATGACTTGTTAGCTGTGTGTACGGTGGAAGAATGTTGCTGTAAAGTACCCACTTCCGCGTTCATTGTCATTCAGTCGTTCAAAAGGTGTGAGCAATGTCAACCATATATGGTATTCTCAACAAAGATAGGCGCTATTACTTTGTGTACATTTTCTGCGCACTATACATCTTTTTTTTTTTTTTTTTTTTGTCATACAATAACTTTTCTGTACTCCATTATTTGTTTTTTCCGTCGAAACACGATCTTTTACATGGAACCATGCTTTTATCAGTAAATAATTTTAAGGGTGGATGAATTACTCTTAGCATTAACGTTCTGTAAAATGGAATTACAGAAATTTACCCGAATATCAGGATCGCCTGCCTGCAATTCGCGGTCAGGAATGACCTTGTATGCTTTCAAATTTAAATTAACTCAATTTTGAAAGATGGTTGTTGCGTGTAAATGACAATTTTCCCAAAAAGATGCCAGAAATGTGTGGATATAGTGTGACAACATTTCCAGCAACCCTACTCATAAAATTCATGCCTATTTTCATTGTAATTGCATTTGTAAGTGGGAGAATTTGAACTAGTTGCGCGGTTAATATATTCGCTTTGCCAGGGAACTGCTGACCGGCCAGAAAATTTGGTGCACATTTATGCAGTATTTCCAGAGTTATGTGGTAAAATGTAATTTTCGGAACACAGGCGACAAAGTCGTTACATGGTTATAACATTTCCTCAATAACAAGCACAAGTCAGAAGTTAGAATCCCCCTCAGTATAGACAATTCACTTTTTTTGGTTGAATTACAGCAAAAATTATCACCAAAGGAACCTTACTGAAAGGTTTACTTCAGGAATAATGGATATAGGTTTCTTTATTTTAAGTTGTAATTCTGTTGTCTGTGTTTTGAACGGCAGTGAAAGGGGTGTAGCTGATAAAATTTAAATGACTGAAATGACAGAAAAGAGAGATTTACTATTTAAATCATAGCTAAAACTGAAATGATCACAACACTTTCAGCAACTGAAAAATAATATATATATATATATACATACATATATATATATATATATATAACATGCAATTTTTTTACTAATTTTACTGTATCTATCCCCGTAAATGTATTGCGACAAGGCGAGTGATATTTCTTAACAAGATCAAGTAAACATTAAAAAAACAATGGTAAAAATTCCAAACCTCTACTGGGGAATATTCCGTTAGAAAATGTATCTAAGTTGCATTTTTTATTTATCTTATTACCGAAGCCATGTTAGGATTTTTATTGCCAAATAGTATATTTTTTAGTATAACAATGCAACTTTGCAGTAGTAATAGAATTTGACTCTTACCTGCCAAATTTTTCAGCACGATCCATTGCAAAACTTTTTGAAAAATAGGATAGCATACGCACATTCATATCGTCTAAACTACCCGAAGGAACAATTAAAATGTTTAATAATAAATTTTTCCCTGGTGTTCTCTTTGGAGGAAAGAAAGTGTATACCAGCGCGTTCAAATACAGATGACTAACACAGTAAACCCAAAAAAGATTAAAGTATTTGTTAAATGCTAACATATAAGATAATTCCTAATTAAAAAATAACCCTGACCTACAAACATTTTTTCCTTGCTTGTTTTATTATTCCACCTGGATATATGTAGTATGAATGCCATAAATTCAAATATGTTTTCAGTTTTGCTCTATCGGGCTAGATTTTTAAACAAAATTACATTAATTATAATCATGTACTTACATTTTTTTTGTGAAATATCATTAAGTTTTAAGATATAAAACTAAGACAAAACTGTTTTTTTAGGTCTCGTTTTAACTTAAATATTAATAAGTATATTGAAAAAAACTATATGTCAATAATTATGAATTTTCAAAACTTTCATTGTTAGGGAGAAGAAAACTTCATTTTTTTAAGCTCTAATGAATTTGTACTTCACCAGTGTCTCTTTTCAAACACAAACACATCCCAATGGCTTTGATAGCGGTTTTCACTGTTTTAATGTCTTATGAACCGCTCACCTTGTTCTTCACTCATTGCATCAAGATTTGCAGGAAAGTAATCATTATGGCTGTTGAGAAAATGCAGTTTAAACACTTGTTTTGACCCTAAATTACTAAAATGTTGGAACATTTCCACCACGGTTTCTCTATAGTTCTCAGATCTCTCTCCGTCACTTTGTTTGTGTGCCAAGCATGTTGACTTCCCTAACTCGGAAATCAACCGAGGAAAGGTCTCTTCCTGCATCCTGGAGTCCATCGAAAATACTTGCTGCTATCCTAGTTTGTTTTCTGTGGGAACTTTGTAACAAGAAAGTTGAAGCAATCACTACCCTTATTCAGAGCATTAGCACATTGCTTCATCAGGCCTAATTTAATATGAAATGGTGGAAGAAGGATATTAGAAGGAGAAAGCAATGCTCATATTTTCACATTATTTTCTCCGGGAAGTAAATTGCTCCTTTGTGGCATTTTTTTCTGATCCAATGGACTGATTTACTCCTACTGCCCCATTCACAGATGAACACTGGATTGTCTTGTTTAAATCTCTTAGAATATTTATTATATGTATCTGCTCAATGAGCGAATAATAGAAACTGTTACTTTTAATAATTCCGATTTCTGAAGAGCTATAGGCCGATGAGACAAAAGTAAAGTGATTTGAGAGATTCTATGTGGTAAGAAATCAGAAAACATGAACAGTTTTCATTCAATAAAAATTGTGTAGACACTTACCAGAGGATCCGGTGATATCCATGGCTTTGAGATTGCGAGCTTTGATTATAGTCATGGTCAAACGACCGGCGGTGGGAAGGTAACATAGAGATAGCATCAACTCGCCTAGATCCACTTTTTCCTAGAATCACAAAACAAGATCTTTGTTAGTAATTTATTTTTATCGTTTGCAATATTAATGGAGGAGAGTAGTGCTGTCTCGTCTTGGACACCTAAGCATTTAATTCATTATTGGACTGACACTAGTATTGGGTTTAACTACACATTGTTGGCGCACCCGCTGGGAGCCCCATTAACTCATGAGGGTGTAACAAGCAGGGGACCATCAATCACTTCAACTAATCATGAGCATTAGCTTGCCCTGTGTTCTCTTATTGGGGACCTGACCTCGATTGCCTGGCGCCGAGTATGATGCGCGTTGCCAACGATGGCCTTGACACGATCTGCACCGCTCCTCACCCCTCTGCCAGGGGTCGTGTCACACCGCAGTTTCCACCTGCTGCTGTTCACAAATGTATCTTAACATGACGAAACCAGAAATGAAAGTTTCAGTGAAATTTTTGAAAATCCAATTTGGCTTCACATTTGAATCCTTTTTTATTAAATGCACTTCTTTGTTTTAATATAAAATAATTTAATAATATAGAAAAATTAAGAATCGCTTTTTTGTTTACAAAATAACTTGGTGTAATGCCAGCGGAATGTAAAGAACCTTTCAAATTGAAATCGCTTCTGGCTGCCATATTTTGTCCTGTTGCATACGATATTGTGAGCAGAATATAACGTTATAAGATTGTAATTTATAGACAGTTTATTTGTTTGTGTGATTTATAAATGCCCATTGTTATTTGCAAGAATTGAGATGTGAAAAATTAGCTAGACACCTTTATCAAACGTTCGAATGATAGATATTATTGGAAATGCATAAACTTTCAGCATTCATTTATTTTTTCCAGAAACGAAATGCAATGATATAAACTGTTCAAAATATTGGAATAGTACGTTGGCATATATGAGCGTAGGTCCTTAAGTTTCCGGCATCGCCGATAAGGATTATCACCTTCACAAAACCCTTATCTGTTAAATATATACTTGCAGCTGTAACTTCACCGCCACGGCTGGCCGAGGTCGTTATGGCGCAAATTCGTGAGCGGGAGTCCGGGGTTCGAATCCCGCCAGGACCGTCCTCCCTGATTGAGGTTTTTTTCAGGTTTTCCTCAATCCTCATAAATGGCAAATGCTGGGGAGGTACCCTAAACTTAGGCCTGGAACGTTTCCTTCCTTAAAAATATCCTTTCCCAATACATCATTTCATCTCATGTATCATCCGTGTCCATCGTCTGTGGTGCCTCTGTAGCAAAAAACGGGCGTTAAATACCATTCATTCATTTGCAGCTGTAACTTCCTCTCCACTGTGTTCAATTGTTGAGATATAGTTGCATAAAGAAGACTGTGACATGTTCAAAATGGAGTAACCAGGTGTTATTAAGTTCTTCGCAAAAGAAGAACTTATTCCAAATGAAATTAAACAGCGATTGTACGGTGTATATGGGGAAGCATCCCCTTCATATTCTATCGTAAAAGAATGGACAAAACTTTTTCGATTGGGTTGAGAAAGCATTGAAGACGAGGATCATGCAGGTCGGCCCTTGGAGGTACTCACTTCTGACAACATCGATCGCTCTTATGGAAGGAGAAATTATGTAAGACCGGCGGCTCAAAGCTATAGAAATAGCAGCAAGGTTGAGCCGCATTTCTAAAACAACAGTCTTTCGAGTTATTCATAAACATTCAAACATCAATAAGGTTAGTGCAAGATGGGTGCTAGACTTCTTTCCTCAGTCCAAAAGCAGCAACGAAT
Source organism: Metallyticus violacea (assembly GCA_030762175.1). Classification (NCBI taxonomy): domain Eukaryota; kingdom Metazoa; phylum Arthropoda; class Insecta; order Mantodea; family Metallyticidae; genus Metallyticus; species Metallyticus violacea. The sequence continues at coordinate 38,785,477 of CM060831.1, forward strand.
CATCTGTTGTCAGGCATTTTTGGAGCTCTGCCATGGCAACGAGAGAGAAGTTCTGCAAACCATTGTTACAGGAGATGAAACTATGGTCCTCTACTAAGATCCCTTGTCCAAAAGAGACAGTTGACTTCTTCATTGACTTCAAGGAGAGGAACGCCACAGTAAACGAGGAGTACTATGCTGACCCACTGCACAGACTACGTGCTTCCATCAAAGAGAAAAGGCGAGGAAAGCTGAGTGTTGGTGTGCACCTTCTTCACAACAACGCGCCTGTGCACTCAGCTCTTGTTGCAAAGGAAAGTGAGAAGAAATGTGGCTTCAAGGGGATCGACCATCCACCCTGCAGCCCGGATCTAGCTCCCAGGGACTATTTCCTCTTCTCAAAACTCAAGAAGGCCCTTCGAGGAAGGAACTTTAAGTGTGACGAAAAAGTGTTGGGTGCTGTTTATGTCCATTTTGCAGACAAGAATTCTGACAATTTTAGGGGGGGGGGTTATCATATCTAAAGGGTTAGGCAGCTTATGGACTTACCTCGTATTTCTCTTTCTTAACTGCTGCTAGGCATCTGCTAAGAAGTGGACATCGCAATGAATTCTGGAAATTATTTTATAATTTTTATATAGGGCATAACATTATGGTTTTATTTCTCAGTTATCAGCAGTGATATAGCTGTTATTTTGTTACTGTACCAATTCTTGTAGTTATTTCATAAATGTTTACCACAGAACGTCAGAAACTGCCAAACTTTAGGAGCATTTCGTAAGAAAATTTTAACGTTAATAAAAATAGTATTATTGCCCTAGCTTTAGATTCGTCATGCCACAATGCAGTATGTATATAATGTATACCGAGGCTGCCAAATATGTATACACAATTTCACATTAGATATATATTTAATATATTTCAAAATTGGACCAAAAAACAACAGTAATGTGTAGTATGACGTTCAGTAAACATATGTGACTCACATACATTATGATAGCGTTGCTACGTGACAGGTAAATCATAATGAATAAATGAAGTCAATATTATCGTCAATCAACAATGAACAAATGAAACCAAGATTATCGTAGATGTTCTGTAAACAGGTGTGACTGACATTACGTTACGCTAGGGTTGCTACAACAAAATGAAGCCAAGATTATCGTTTGAAAAGTGGAAAGCAATTTTGAAGTGTTATTGGAAAATCGAGAACGTTATTGAAGTTCAAAGGCAATGGACATGTGTACAGAACAGAACCGTCAATGGGAGCAACGATTTCCATTCATACACTCTATGGAAGTGAGGAATTTTACTTCCAACTGGATGGTGCACCATCACATTACCACCGAGATGTTCATGCGTACTTTGATGATAATCTTCCAAGGCACCGATTGAGTTTCCATCGCGTTCTCCCGATCTAACTCCGTTGGACTTCTACCTATGGGGAACTCTTAAGGATGGTGTATATTGTAGAAAATCAGTTACACTGACTGGCAGCACGTCGGAAAGAAATTGAAACCGCATATGCTGTAATCGCTTAGGGCACTTTCTTGTTGTTCAATCAAGTAGTTCAACGTACTCAGAAGTGCATCGACGCAAGTAGTATATATCCCTCCTCGCGTGATTTTTATATCAAATTGATATCAAAAGGGGTGGGGGGTGATATCAAAAGTGGTGGGAGGTGGGGGTGGGAGGTGGGGGTGGTGGTGGTGGGAGGTGGTGGTGGTGGGAGGTGGTGGTGGTGGTGGTGGGGGTGGTGGTGGTGGGGGTGGTGGTGGTGGTGTGGGTGTTGTGGGGGTGGGGTGTTGATATCAAAATCTCAATTTGAATTGATATCAAAATTTCTGTTTGATTAAGCGATAGGAAAATCTCTGTTTGATCGAGTGTTGGATTTAAATCTCCCGAAAAAAGTGTGTGTGATCAATTAATTACGTTGTAAAAAAATGGAGAGCCCTTCCGCCACTGCGTTGGCAGTTCGCCACTGCTCGCTCCCCCCACCGCTCGCTTTCGCCGCCCGCCTCGCTTTGTTCGCCGCCCGCCTTGTGTCCCTCGCTTTGTTCGCCGCCCGCACAATGCTTTTGCGTGAATTCGGTCTTCAATGGGTGGTTTCTTATTCGTTTGTATATATTCTTTTTAACAAAAACTCTGTATTTTCTCACACAGGGTTAGAAAAGTCAAAAACAATATGTGTGGGTTTTTCTTTACAGAGCCAAACTAAAAAGTTCTTTAACACGTTGGCTCGCTCTGTACACCACACAATGCTTTTTGTTCCCTCACATGGGAGTTGTCACGGTGTTTTCAACACAGGGTTAGAAAAGTCAAAAACAATATGTGTGGGTTTTTCTTTTACAGAGCCAACTAAAAGTTTCTTCTTTGTTCATGCGTGTTTATATTCGGGTGGCATCTTTTCTTCTTCAATGTGTGGTTTCTTATTCGTTTGTATGTATTCTTTTTAACAAAAACTCTGTATTTTTCTCACACAGGGTTAGAAAAGTCAAAAACAATATGTGGGTATTTTAAAAGTTCTTTTTTCTTACTAACACGTTGACTCTCTCTGTATTTCTAAAAATCTATTATTTTCACAAGGAAACAAAACCTGTATACGTTTGCTTTTGTTCTTTTTCATGCGTGTTTTTAAAAAAGAATTCGGGGCATCTTTTCTTCTAGCAAAAACTCCCTCCGCACACATTTCTAAAACCGACCCAATGGGTGATTTCTTTTCTTATAAATTCGATTGTATATATTCTTTTTAACAAAACTCTGTATTTTCTCACACAGTGACAGAAAAAAGTCAAAAACAAGGGGATTCTTTTTTCTTCTTCTAGCAAACTCCCACCGCGTACCCGAGCCCGATGGAAGATTAAAAAAATGAATATACCTTCCCCCACCATTTGTACGACGATTGGCTGTAGGGTTATGCATGCGCCGTAGAAACCTCCCATTCCACCTCAGTTCATTCCGTTGATTCTGTTACAGAGTCGAAAGTGCCACACAACCAATGAGAACGGGGTGGTGTGTGAAACCTGTGACGACGTTGATGTTCCTCTGTTCACTTCTGCACCAAAGGCAAGCTGTATGCGTTCAGCGCCGGTTTCTCATGTATGCAGCAATGAAATTCCGGACACATTCCGCAACGATGTGTTTTTATGAGCGGTACATAAATAGCACACGTACTTCATAGCTTCTCACAGCTTTGCTACTTCGATATCTCTCCAACGAGAAAATTTACAGAATTACCCGAGCATTTTGGTCTGAGAAAAGATTATGTGTGTTACTGGCTTTTTTATTCTAATTCAGACCAGTAAAAAAGGTTCTGAAAACCCCCATATTCCCTTGGGTCACTCTGTATTTTACAACGATTAATAGTCTCACAAAGTCAATCCGGTAACTTCCCAAAATTTTATCCACCTAGCAACGCATTCTTTTAAAATGCCGTAATTGATATTTTTGACCAAATGATGTAGCTTTTTTTTTTTTTTTTTGTTCTTTACAACTACCATTACAAATCTTTAAACATTGGAGCAGCAACGCGTTCTTTTAAAATGCCGTAATTGATATTTTTGACCAAATGCTGTAGCCTTTTTTTTTGTTCTTTACAACAACCGTTACAAATCTTTTAACATTGGAGCAGCAACGCATTCTTTTAAAATGCCGTAATTGATATTTTTGACCAAATGCTGTAGCCTTTTTTTGTTCTTTACAACAACCGTTACAAATCTTTTAACATTGAGCAATTTTTCAACCGAACGACTCGATCTTAGATTTCGGTATACCTGTGACCTTGTGAAGTTTGTCTGCAGTGCCAAAACCAGCATAGTGTTCAGGATTGAAATAGATTTTCTTCAGTGCGTTCATAGTTGTTCCCTGATATTTTGTAAGCTCTACTCTGATGAATTTTCATCACTAGAAATGCCACGTTCAGTCATATTTTCTCTTGGTCTGAGAAAAGATTATGTGTGTTACTGGCCTTTTTATTTCCCAAAATTTTATCCACCTAGCAACGCATTCTTTTAAAATGCCGTAATTGATATTTTTGACCAAATGATGTAGCCTTTTTTTTGTTCTTTACAACAACCGTTACAAATCTTTTAACATTGGAGCAGCAACGCATTCTTTTAAAATGCCGTAATTGATATTTTTGACCAAATGCTGTAGCCTTTTTTTTGTTCTTTACAACTACCATTACAAATCTTTAAACATTGGAGCAGCAACGCGTTCTTTTAAAATGCCGTAATTGATATTTTTGACCAAATGCTGTAGCCTTTTTTTTTGTTCTTTACAACAACCGTTACAAATCTTTTAACATTGGAGCAGCAACGCATTCTTTTAAAATGCCGTAATTGATATTTTTGACCAAATGCTGTAGCCTTTTTTTTGTTCTTTACAACAACCGTTACAAATCTTTTAACATTGAGCAATTTTTCAACCGAACGACTCGATCTTAGATTTCGGTATACCTGTGGCCTTGTGAAGTTTGTCTGCAGTGCCAAAACCAGCATAGTGTTCAGGATTGAAATAGATTTTCTATGTTCCATCACTTAGCGGCTTGACTGATTGCTGAACTGGCACAGAATCATCCAGTGTGTAGGCGATGTGACCCTTTCTCAACAATACAGTAATCTTGGACTTTTGCTACCGGATCTATTAGCTAGACAATTTCCATGTGGTAATTGGTTCCTATGGTTCCTACTGAAGACTTCATCCACTATTGGTATCTTGTGGTTCGATGAGAATAAGTGATACCTACCCACTCAGCAACAAGCCAAGCCACTGCGATGTCTTTGTATGTTGTCCATGCTGTCGCTAATTGCAATTCTTGCACCATTGCATGAATAATGTTCGCTTTGTATCGCGTTTTGACGCGGATGTTCTGAGTCAAGAAAATCCGTCAAGCCATCTGTGTGTTTTGAAGTATATTGTTTGCACATATATTCTGTGCTTGACTCACTGTGTTGCAACTTTAAAAATCGTTTATGAATTACAGTAACTCCCCTAACAAAGCAATTTGTAATATGCCAACATCACATCCAAGGCCAGGTCTCCCTAGGACTATTATAGTTTATTATTATCACATCACATCATATTTGTGACAAAAAACTGTGTTGTTTTCTTAATTTTTATCGCAAAAGTCACTCTATTTTGAGTTTAGGAGGCAAGTAGGTTACTACTACACCACTAGCACCAATTTACAGTTTTTGTAATCAGTGATGATATTATTATTTTCAATACTACAAAAACTTCACTTTAGACACAGAAAATAGTTTGTATAAATATATTTTTTATTTAAATTAAATAAAATGTGACGAGAGTATACATTTTTACCGTTATATCTTATCTTTATTACCCTGCTGATAATGTTTTTGAGAAATTAACAACAAAACTGCAAACATTGTAATTTAATATATTTTCTTGAACAAACTGAATTACAATAATCCTTTAGAATGTTTAATGTGTCAGGTAGTAATTAACAATTCGTGACATTAGATTTCGGAGTCAAAGCTGATTTAAAACAAACTAAAAACTGTTAATATCAAAATATTTTAAACAAAAACATACCTTCCGAAGGAAGCCATACTTAGGATTTTTACGCCCGAAAAAAAAAAGAAATCCATTCATCATGGCCGGGATCGAACCCTCTATTTTGAGTTTAGGAGGCAAGTAGGTTACTACTACACCACTAGCACCAATTTACAGTTTTTGTAATCAGTGATGATATTATTATTTTCAATACTACAAAACTTTTTTCCTGCTTGTTTAAATGACAACGTATTAAAGAAAAATAAAACTAATTAAATGTAAAGGCATTGTGCATACACGCTAAAGCAGTGGATTTTATACTTTAGCATTCGTTTTTCTCTGAAGTTTGTTATTTGAACTCTCATCGTTCTCCCCGCCAACTCTTCGTATGTGTCTTTTTAAAAATAATATTTTATTGTTCAAAGTAAATATTAACAACAGTTTCATTGCACACATTTAAATGGGAGTAAGTTTTCTGAAATATGTATGTTTTATGTTGTTTTCAGAAAAATCCACATTGCTTTAACTGTTTATTAATAGTCCGCATGACTGAACATTTTATATACAGAGGGTGTCAAAAATGTATGCACACTTTCACAGTAGATATCTATTTAATATATTTCAAAGTTGGACCGAAAAACAACAGTAATGTATAGTATGATGTTCTGTAAATAGAATGAAGCCAAGATTATCTCGTATGATATTCTGTAAACAGATGTGACTCGCATTACGTTGTTACAACAAAATGGAACCAAGATTATCGTTTGAACAGCGGAAAGTGGTTTTGGAAAACCGAGAATGTTGAAGTTCCAAGCCAATGGAGACGTGTGTACAGAACGGAACCGTCAACGCGATAACAATTGCACACATTCAAGACAAATTTGAGATTCATGGTACCGTATGCGATGTTCACTAGGGCAGATCTGGAGACCTCGCACAGCAACAACCCCCGCGTCCTCGGCTATGATTTTGAACACCCACCGCAGAAATCTACAAAGCAATGTGTACGTGAGACTGTTGTCTAACGGAACAGCGACCAATGCAGCTAGCCAGCGTATAAAAATAAAACGAAGCTCAAGCTCAATGAGGATCGCTGCAGGATGAGTCGACATCGTATCGTATTTCTACCTTAGTATGACACTTGTAAAATATATCGCGTATATATATGTGATCTTAGGGTAAGATTTTTTCATCAAATCTAGAGAAATTTTCCCGCAGAAGTGTCATTATTTTAATGTTTCATAAAGAGATGTCAATAATTTTAATTTATTTGGTTTGCAAGGTAATTAATCACAGATCAAACTGCACAATAAAATATATTTAGTTGCAGAAGATGGAAACATAAAATTATAAAACATACATAAGCAACAACACACGTTTAAAATATATGCATTTTAAATCACTATCACTGCATATATTTTATTGTGCAGTTTGATCTGTGATTAATTACCTTGCAAACCAAATAAATTAAAATTATTGACATCTCTTTATGAAACATTAAAATAATGACACTTCTGCGGGAAAATTTCTCTAGATTTGATGAAAAAATCTTACCCTAAGATCACATATATATACGCGATATATTTTACAAGTGTCATACTAAGGTAGAAATACGATACGATGTCGACTCATCCTGCAGCGATCCTCATTGAGCTTGAGCTTCGTTTTATTTTTATACGCTGGCTAGCTGCATTGGTCGCTGTTCCGTTAGACAACAGTCTCACGTACACATTGCTTTGTAGATTTCTGCGGTGGGTGTTCAAAATCATAGCCGAGGACGCGGGGGTTGTTGCTGTGCGAGGTCTCCAGATCTGCCCTAGTGAACATCGCATACGGTACCATGAATCTCAAATTTGTCTTGAATGTGTGCAATTGTTATCGCGTTGACGGTTCCGTTCTGTACACACGTCTCCATTGGCTTGGAACTTCAACATTCTCGGTTTTCCAAAACCACTTTCCGCTGTTCAAACGATAATCTTGGTTCCATTTTGTTGTAACAACGTAATGCGAGTCACATCTGTTTACAGAATATCATACGAGATAATCTTGGCTTCATTCTATTTACAGAACATCATACTATACATTACTGTTGTTTTTCGGTCCAACTTTGAAATATATTAAATAGATATCTACTGTGAAAGTGTGCATACATTTTTGACACCCTCTGTATATAAAATGTTCAGTCATGCGGACTATTAATAAACAGTTAAAGCAATGTGGATTTTTCTGAAAACAACATAAAACATACATATTTCAGAAAACTTACTCCCATTTAAATGTGTGCAATGAAACTGTTGTTAATATTTACTTTGAACAATAAAATATTATTTTTAAAAAGACACATACGAAGAGTTGGCGGGGAGAACGATGAGAGTTCAAATAACAAACTTCAGAGAAAAACGAATGCTAAAGTATAAAATCCACTGCTTTAGCGTGTATGCACAATGCCTTTACATTTAATTAGTTTTATTTTTCTTTAATACGTTGTCATTTAAACAAGCAGGAAAAAAGTTTTGTAGTATTGAAAATAATAATATCATCACTGATTACAAAAACTGTAAATTGGTGCTAGTGGTGTAGTAGTAACCTACTTGCCTCCTAAACTCAAAATAGAGGGTTCGATCCCGGCCATGATGAATGGATTTCTTTTTTTTTTCGGGCGTAAAAATCCTAAGTATGGCTTCCTTCGGAAGGTATGTTTTTGTTTAAAATATTTTGATATTAACAGTTTTTAGTTTGTTTTAAATCAGCTTTGACTCCGAAATCTAATGTCACGAATTGTTAATTACTACCTGACACATTAAACATTCTAAAGGATTATTGTAATTCAGTTTGTTCAAGAAAATATATTAAATTACAATGTTTGCAGTTTTGTTGTTAATTTCTCAAAAACATTATCAGCAGGGTAATAAAGATAAGATATAACGGTAAAAATGTATACTCTCGTCACATTTTATTTAATTTAAATAAAAAATATATTTATACAAACTATTTTCTGTGTCTAAAGTGAAGTTTTTGTAGTATTGAAAATAATAATATCATCACTGATTACAAAAACTGTAAATTGGTGCTAGTGGTGTAGTAGTAACCTACTTGCCTCCTAAACTCAAAATAGAGTGACTTTTGCGATAAAAATTAAGAAAACAACACAGTTTTTTGTCACAAATATGATGTGATGTGATAATAATAAACTATAATAGTCCTAGGGAGACCTGGCCTTGGATGTGATGTTGGCATATTACAAATTGCTTTGTTAGGGGAGTTACTGTAATTCATAAACGATTTTTAAAGTTGCAACACAGTGAGTCAAGCACAGAATATATGTGCAAACAATATACTTCAAAACACACAGATGGCTTGACGGATTTTCTTGACTCAGAACATCCGCGTCAAAACGCGATACAAAGCGAACATTATTCATGCAATGGTGCAAGAATTGCAATTAGCGACAGCATGGACAACATACAAAGACATCGCAGTGGCTTGGCTTGTTGCTGAGTGGGTAGGTATCACTTATTCTCATCGAACCACAAGATACCAATAGTGGATGAAGTCTTCAGTAGGAACCATAGGAACCAATTACCACATGGAAATTGTCTAGCTAATAGATCCGGTAGCAAAAGTCCAAGATTACTGTATTGTTGAGAAAGGGTCACATCGCCTACACACTGGATGATTCTGTGCCAGTTCAGCAATCAGTCAAGCCGCTAAGTGATGGAACATAGAAAATCTATTTCAATCCTGAACACTATGCTGGTTTTGGCACTGCAGACAAACTTCACAAGGCCACAGGTATACCGAAATCTAAGATCGAGTCGTTCGGTTGAAAAATTGCTCAATGTTAAAAGATTTGTAACGGTTGTTGTAAAGAACAAAAAAAAGGCTACAGCATTTGGTCAAAAATATCAATTACGGCATTTTAAAAGAATGCGTTGCTGCTCCAATGTTAAAAGATTTGTAACGGTTGTTGTAAAGAACAAAAAAAAAGGCTACAGCATTTGGTCAAAAATATCAATTACGGCATTTTAAAAGAACGCGTTGCTGCTCCAATGTTTAAAGATTTGTAATGGTAGTTGTAAAGAACAAAAAAAAGGCTACAGCATTTGGTCAAAAATATCAATTACGGCATTTTAAAAGAATGCGTTGCTGCTCCAATGTTAAAAGATTTGTAACGGTTGTTGTAAAGAACAAAAAAAAGGCTACATCATTTGGTCAAAAATATCAATTACGGCATTTTAAAAGAATGCGTTGCTAGGTGGATAAAATTTTGGGAAATAAAAAGGCCAGTAACACACATAATCTTTTCTCAGACCAAGAGAAAATATGACTGAACGTGGCATTTCTAGTGATGAAAATTCATCAGAGTAGAGCTTACAAAATATCAGGGAACAACTATGAACGCACTGAAGAAAATCTATTTCAATCCTGAACACTATGCTGGTTTTGGCACTGCAGACAAACTTCACAAGGTCACAGGTATACCGAAATCTAAGATCGAGTCGTTCGGTTGAAAAATTGCTCAATGTTAAAAGATTTGTAACGGTTGTTGTAAAGAACAAAAAAAGGCTACAGCATTTGGTCAAAAATATCAATTACGGCATTTTAAAAGAATGCGTTGCTGCTCCAATGTTAAAAGATTTGTAACGGTTGTTGTAAAGAACAAAAAAAAAGGCTACAGCATTTGGTCAAAAATATCAATTACGGCATTTTAAAAGAACGCGTTGCTGCTCCAATGTTTAAAGATTTGTAATGGTAGTTGTAAAGAACAAAAAAAAAAAAAAAAGCTACATCATTTGGTCAAAAATATCAATTACGGCATTTTAAAAGAATGCGTTGCTAGGTGGATAAAATTTTGGGAAGTTACCGGATTGACTTTGTGAGACTATTAATCGTTGTAAAATACAGAGTGACCCAAGGGAATATGGGGGTTTTCAGAACCTTTTTTACTGGTCTGAATTAGAATAAAAAAGCCAGTAACACACATAATCTTTTCTCAGACCAAAATGCTCGGGTAATTCTGTAAATTTTCTCGTTGGAGAGATATCGAAGTAGCAAAGCTGTGAGAAGCTATGAAGTACGTGTGCTATTTATGTACCGCTCATAAAAACACATCGTTGCGGAATGTGTCCGGAATTTCATTGCTGCATACATGAGAAACCGGCGCTGAACGCATACAGCTTGCCTTTGGTGCAGAAGTGAACAGAGGAACATCAACGTCGTCACAGGTTTCACACACCACCCCGTTCTCATTGGTTGTGTGGCACTTTCGACTCTGTAACAGAATCAACGGAATGAACTGAGGTGGAATGGGAGGTTTCTACGGCGCATGCATAACCCTACAGCCAATCGTCGTACAAATGGTGGGGGAAGGTATATTCATTTTTTTAATCTTCCATCGGGCTCGGGTACGCGGTGGGAGTTTGCTAGAAGAAGAAAAAAGAATCCCCTTGTTTTTGACTTTTTTCTGTCACTGTGTGAGAAAATACAGAGTTTTGTTAAAAAGAATATATACAATCGAATTTATAAGAAAAGAAATCACCCATTGGGTCGGTTTTAGAAATGTGTGCGGAGGGAGTTTTTGCTAGAAGAAAAGATGCCCCGAATTCTTTTTTAAAAACACGCATGAAAAAGAACAAAAGCAAACGTATACAGGTTTTGTTTCCTTGTGAAAATAATAGATTTTTAGAAATACAGAGAGAGTCAACGTGTTAGTAAGAAAAAAGAACTTTTAAAATACCCACATATTGTTTTTGACTTTTCTAACCCTGTGTGAGAAAAATACAGAGTTTTTGTTAAAAAGAATACATACAAACGAATAAGAAACCACACATTGAAGAAGAAAAGATGCCACCCGAATATAAACACGCATGAACAAAGAAGAAACTTTTAGTTGGCTCTGTAAAAGAAAAACCCACACATATTGTTTTTGACTTTTCTAACCCTGTGTTGAAAACACCGTGACAACTCCCATGTGAGGGAACAAAAAGCATTGTGTGGTGTACAGAGCGAGCCAACGTGTTAAAGAACTTTTTAGTTTGGCTCTGTAAAGAAAAACCCACACATATTGTTTTTGACTTTTCTAACCCTGTGTGAGAAAATACAGAGTTTTTGTTAAAAAGAATATATACAAACGAATAAGAAACCACCCATTGAAGACCGAATTCACGCAAAAGCATTGTGCGGGCGGCGAACAAAGCGAGGGACACAAGGCGGGCGGCGAACAAAGCGAGGCGGGCGGCGAAAGCGAGCGGTGGGGGGAGCGAGCAGTGGCGAACTGCCAACGCAGTGGCGGAAGGGCTCTCCATTTTTTTACAACGTAATTAATTGATCACACACACTTTTTTCGGGAGATTTAAATCCAACACTCGATCAAACAGAGATTTTCCTATCGCTTAATCAAACAGAAATTTTGATATCAATTCAAATTGAGATTTTGATATCAACACCCCACCCCCACAACACCCACACCACCACCACCACCCCCACCACCACCACCCCCACCACCACCACCACCACCTCCCACCACCACCACCTCCCACCACCACCACCCCCACCTCCCACCCCCACCTCCCACCACTTTTGATATCACCCCCCACCCCTTTTGATATCAATTTGATATAAAAATCACGCGAGGAGGGATATATACTACTGACGCACGCTATGGGAGACATTTTGAGCAACTGTTGAAATTGTAAACGTTTAAGATGATTAGTGCTCATCATTTTCTGTTTGTGTGAATTCAGTTTGGTTATGTTAACACAGATTTTTCTTTGCTTGAAGTGTGTATACATTTTTGGTGCCCTCTATGTACACGTTTTATCCTGCTGTAACATGTTTCATTCTATTACTGTTATTATCATAAATATTTCTATTTACTTCACAGTGTTGTTAGTGTATTTCATTTTTGTTTGTTTCCACTCTCATAGTTTGCACAGGACTAAATGTGTATGGATTGTCAATTGTAGTGCTTGTTATATTATTATTGTTATTGTTGTTCTTATTATTTCGTTAATATTTCTCATTCGTGTTTAGCACACATCTATTTACTTCATAGTGTTGTTAATGTATTTTAATTTTGTTTTAGTTGCACATTTATTTCCACTCTCATGATTTACACGGTTTATGTATGTATGACTTGTCATTTTTAGTGTTTGTTGCATTGATTGCTCCTTTTATTTCTTATTATTACCTTAGTATTTCTCATTAACCGTATTTAAATATTAGCACACATTTATGTTTTACATAGATGTGTATGTGTAAGAGTATTGTTCTTGTTACTGTTTACGTTATAATTGTGATATTGTTACTGAAACTTAGTGTAATTGTTATTGGGTTAATAGAGGGGAAGAAAATGCCTAAAGGCCTTAGTTCTGCCAAAATAAATAAATAAAGCCAGAACCACTGTTAGAAAATCGTCAAGACTAATGCGATTTCTAATAGTATATTCGCATAAAGCAAATAATTCACATTTCATCGTTTTAGTTGTCATTAGAACATGTTTTCCCCACATATGATTTATTACCATCTTCCAACTTCAATTAAACTTTATCAGGAAGACCCAGATCGCCGACTAATTTTTTATTTCCAAATCCTCTTCTGTGCTGTAGACAAGTTGGGAGTTCTCACTTTGCAAACTATGAGCATTTTTATGACATTTTTTCTCTACGCTCTTTTATATTTCTGAGCAGTTGTAGCATTGACCCCAAATATTCTCACCAGAATATATTTGTTCAAGATTTCAGACACCTGCGGTGAATGAACAGACTTGTCTCCCTGAAGGTCATTCTATATCAGGGCTTTCAGGTGAAAAATACTTTCATCAGTGACTATCCTTGCTTGATGTCATGTTCTTCTCGCCTGTCAGGCGTTCATTCTCGTCGCTAATCAGTTGTAAACAGGTGCAGACACTGAAAATATTGCGTTTATCTGTTTAGGACATTTTATTTTATTGAAGCCATGTTTAAAATCTCAAAATAGCAGCACGAAAATGTTCTCGGTTCACCCCAGCATGTTTGAACGCACAACAAGGATATTTTGCTGCAACTGCAAGAACGACAGTGGAGCACTTGATCTGTTTTCAGGAAACTCAAGCAGTTTCTCGGAACTCGGGAAATTAACAAGTTACCCTTGCATATGTAAACGTTCCGGATGTGGATACCATCTTTAAGTATATGAAGAGGACGTGGGTACACGATAAAGAGAAAAAAGTCAATGAGCCCAGGAAGAAACTTTGTGAGAAAATTTCATAGCGGATGGGAACACGGCAATATGAAGCTCGCCACAATTACACCTGTGCTCAGAGATAAAATTCAGTCAATGAGAAACAAAAACACGTATCGATTACTTTGTTTTGTGTTATTTTCACAATAATTCATTATAAACTGCATCTCCACCTCTCTTTCTCCGTGGCCCAGGCCTACTCACAAAGGATGTTTTTTCCATTTTTATATGATCACAGTGAACATCCATATAAAGAGACTGTTAATTAACAATTCTTGCTTGTTTAAGTGTTTGTTCATTGCCTGAAAATGAACACTACGCTATTAGTTGTGATTTTGTTTGAATAGCTCTCGGGTGTTTATTTACATAATGCTAATTGCAAACTTTCGTTCTGTTTTGTTTTGGAATATGTGCACCGATAACAATTTAAGGTTTATCTATCCTCAAATGCAAATCTACATTAGAGAAAATATATTCCAGTTAATGAGACTTGGGGTCGATGTATGCCTTCATAGGATAACTGTAATGTACATATCTCTTTCATATTCCTGTTATCATTTAAAAGGTAAAATATCTGTAATGCGATTTTGCATTATAAGCCTTAAAAATTATGCATTTAAATATTCTGCATTATTGTTTTTTTAATTTTTTTTATTTAGTAGTAGTAGTGTTTAACGCCTGTTTTTACTACTGAGGCACCACAGGCGGTGGACACTGATGATACATGAAATGAAATTATATATTGTGAAAGAATATTTTTTAAGGAAGGAAGCGTTCCAGGCTTAAGTTTAGGGTACCTTCCCGGCATTTTCTAGTTATGACTGAGGAAAACTTGGGGAAAAAAAAAAAACAGTCAGGGAGGACGGTCCTGGCGGGATTCGAACCCCAGACCTCCCGTTCACGAGTCAGCACCTTAACGACCTTGGCCTCCTGGGGGGTCTGCATTATAAGGAAAACATATATGCAAATATAACTTAGTTGGATTTGTGTTAACAGTGCACTTACATTACACCAGATACATACCAAATACACTAAGCTTTCATATCAAAATTCGCGATCTAAATAATTACCTGTTAACATACATATAATTTAAAAACACGTCAATTTAAATATGGAGGGGACATTTTAAAACTAATGTTAAATTATAGATTTCACCCCCTCACCCCCAACCATTCACTGTTTGAAATTTCAAATGACATTCATAAATTCGAATGCCTAAATTTGAAACAGCGTATAATCATTATCAAGCCTTTTGATTTGTATCGTTGCCTGGCAACCTGGGCTGTTATTTTTGTTTGAATTTGGACAGAATAGTACAACAAAACCACTGAGTATTTAATTTAATAGTTGTGTGTTGGTAATAAATTGTTTAAAAATAATGTAAGAAAGAACAAAATGCAAGCGGATTATTCAGAGTTCCGAAATAGGCTCTATTATTATAATGTTAATAATTGTATTACCCCAAATACATTTTCACCTTATAACTAATCTACTTATTTTTATTCCCTCCAAAATCTAATAATAATAATAATAATAATAATAATAATAATAATAATAATAATAATAATAATAATAATAATAATAATAAAAATTCAGTTTGTCCTGCAGCGTTTGACAATAACAGATGTAATAACAGTTAATGCTCTTTATAATATAAGCATCAAAGGGTAGGAGTGTCGGTTGAAATGTTATATTGGTAGTGACTGGGCTAAGGAGATGGCATCTATAGTTTAATCAACTTTGGTTTTAAACTTCAGGCCATTTGTGGTATGACTCTATCGTTAGTGTTAGTGATGACTCTATCGTTGAATATTTCATGAATTGTATGCAAGGAGACATGGACTGTATGTGTTGTTGCAGAGTCCTGCTGGAAAGTCGCGACCCTATGTTCCCTCACAGTTAATTCAGGAAAAAGGGTTGCAAAATTTTCTGCACACCATAATCCTATATCATGGTAATGCAAGGGGTTTCTCGTGAAGTAGATTAGGTTTTTTCTGAACTCCATTATCGATTGTTTTGCAGATTTACATAGTCATTTAGGTTGAATTCCTCTATAAAGAAAATTAGATAAGGGTTATTTTCTCGTCATGCACACTATTCAAAATTCAGTCACAAAACCTATTCCTGCATGCAAGGTTACCCGTTTAATTTCTTGCACTTCAGTAATTTTGTAGGATTTTCACTTTAATAGGTTTGTAGCCGTTCAAACAGAGGAATAGGAAATTCCAGGATTTTTTAAACAATGTTTAACACCCGTTTTTACTGCTGAGGCATGAAAGAAGATGGACACTGTTGATACATCAGCTGAAATGATAAATTGGGAAAGGATTTTTTTTTTAAAGGAAGGAAACATTCTAGGCCTAAGTTTAGGGTACCCCCTCCCCGGCATTTGCCAGTTATGAGGATTGAGGAAAACCTGGAATAAACATCAGGGAGGCGGTCCTGGCGAGAATCGATTCCAGACTTCCCACTCACCAGTCCGCGCCTTAACGACCTTGGCCACCCTTGGCGGTCGAAATTCCCGTTTGCTGAGAAAGACGTCTACGTGATATTTTAGGGCAATGTTCCAGAGCATGTCTAATGCTATCTAACGTTTCTTCTTGTACGTAGCTGTGTACTTTTTTTTATCAAGAATATTTCCCGTTTCATGAAATTTATTTACCTACTAGTCTATGAATCGAAATTCGACTTGGAAGTTGAATATCAGGAATCTCTGTTGAAACAATCTCCGTACATCACTAGTCGATTCTGTACGTACGCAAAAATTGTAAACAAGTACTCTTTGGGTAGTAGAATTCCCAAATGGTGCCATATTAACATAATTAACACACATATTACGCGGCATAATGCATACTTAATACACTTTCGCACAAAACAAGACTATCATTATACCAGTAAACATAAAATGTAAAACTTGTTTAGCGAAATCTCAAAAAATTATATTTAGCAAGCTATGCTCGCCAGCTCTCTCTTCCTTCTGAGTTGCTATAGAAGTGGGGCAGCCAATTAACGACGCATATTTCTACCCGCTCTAGATGCTCCCCACTGTTCCTATTCTCCTTTTAGGTTGCATTTGCCATCTGGGAGCATAAAGCAAGCGTCTACCGTTGGTATGGCAACCGTTAAGTGCAGCCAAATTCGTTCTAACGAGATGGACTGTACAAGAGAACACAGATGTAAGGGCCATGCTAAAGCAGCGCGCTGTTACCAACTAATTCGTATGCCAGTTACCAACAAATTCGTATGTAAACTTTCAGTTAATAATTTCATATATACCGGACAAAGGACTGGTGCAGCCGTGCTATACCTGCTGCACTTGAAAATCCGGACCTATTGCAACACAAGGTGTATTTCCCTGGAAAAGTCAAACCAGTTAGTGACCTGTTAACTTAAGGATTTGGAATTAACGCTTCAATGGTAGAAGAGTAGGTTATATATCATTCCAGAGAAAAGTATTTTTGTTTGTAAATTTGACATATAGTACCTCCCGCCTTCCTTGCATTTGTTTTCCTCAGTTTTTGCACAATTCATTGTTGTCGGAATTTTATATGCACAACTCTGTTCGTGTTCGTGAAATGTTGACACTTCTGTTACAATATGACGTTTAGGAAGAGAAACTATTTAGATTTTTCGACATTTTATGAATTTATATATTACAAATGTGTTTCAGATATTTAGAAAGAATCAACAGGAGCTTGTTGATATGAATGGTATTAGGTAACAAAGAATGTATGGCATGGACACAAATTACTGCTATTTTTGAAGGGCAATTCATTATGGATAAGTGACGATATGTGACTTTACTTCACTGCCTTTCTGTAAGTTGTCGTCCCCCACGATGTTTGTTGAACTTGTCGAATGTCCGTCATTTTGTAAAATTATGAAAAAAGACTACAATCATTCATTGTTATATAAAAAATGTTACGTTTCGTCTTAAAGTCCAGTTTTTTACTATCAACTTCTATTATGTTTGTTATTTTTCAAATTTGCTGCTAATTTGAAAAGCATTAAAACGTACACAGCAAAAAATCGTGGACACCTGAAGTTTCACAACTCCGAGCTGCTTTCAAACTGTTTATAAACTTCGCTGCGCAATTTTAAACTCTATGTTGTGTCCCATTCTGATACGTTAGAATAAAAACTGTAATCCTTTCTTAATTGGTTTTTGAAAAGAGGCGTTTATTTCCCTTTAACATCTAAGAAATGTTTGTTCAATGCACTTTGCTTGATTGCTTCCCACAAACGGAACGTTCACCTTAGAAAGTGACATTGATTAGCTGACGGTTTGTCTTAAGCTTGGCTTTGTTTGGATAAGCAGCTATAAAAGGTGGCTACTGTGACGCAAGATAGACGGCTGAGGTGAGGCAAACACCCAACACCTCCTCCCCCCAAAAAAGAAACAAGGACGAAAGGATCGATAGCGGATAAAGGAGATGCCTGATTGCAGGAAAAGAAAACGGCACGTGCAGACCTGGAGCGTGAAATGAGAAAAATGCAAATAAAATGCTCTTTACTGCATATCTCACGAATTTTACAAAAGCTGGTTTAAAAATGGTCAACGGTTTTAAAAGATAACTATTTTAGCCACGTGTTTCATTTAATTATTGCGCACGATTTCTCATACATACATTGTTCAAAATTATGCAATTATCTGCAGATTGTTAATTAATATCAATATAGATCTATTGACATATGTGATCTCTAGATCCAAGAGTTATACAGTGATACCAATCGTATCACAGGGTACGATATTGCTATTTTATTGATTTAAAATACAACGAAACATTTTAATGTCATTAATTTTAAAACTATAATGCTTTTTATCTGATACACCCACTATATTGTGCGTTTCTTCTTTGTGGTTATTTTGGGAATAAAACATGAGTTATGTTGTCTTAAATAGGATGTGCATAAAATTTCAATCCACATACATGAAATAATCACTTGTAAATTAAATTTATATGATATATATAGTTCATTTCAAAAAGTTCTGTGCAACCCGAAAATTGTTCCTGATGATCTAGTAGCAATCATACTTGCCTCATAGGCCAAAGATAGCGGGTTCAATCCCGGTCAGGGCCTATGAATTATTTCGATTGATTTTATTTATGGACGCTCTTCAACATCTCAGGTCATCAGCGTCCCATTCAACTCAGGGCGTGAAACGGCCGACAAATTTTGCTCAGAGGCCTCTCTTTCAGGCTTGAGGTTCTTTTTCGTGCCGTAAATGTACGACACGGGACCCACGGCTTTACTTCCCTTCCGAAGGAAGCCATACTTAGGACTTTTACGCCCGAAAAAATCCATCGGTCCTGGCCGGGTTCGAACCCGCGTTCTTGGGGTAGGAGATGAACTATTTCGGTCGAAAAAATATTAAGTATGACTTTCTTCTGAGGGAAAGTAAAACAGTGGGTCGTGTCGTAGATTTACGGGACGTAAAAAAAAAAACCTCAAGCCTGAAAGAAGAGGCTTCTGAGCAAAATTTATCTCCAGTTTCACGCCCTCAATTGAATGGAACGCTTTTGACCTGGGATGTTAAAGAACGTCGGCAAATAAACCAAATGCACTCATGACTTGATAACCCCCCCAAGCAAAAGGTCTAAGGATGTCATATTCGAGGTGAACCTCTGTCTGTCCCTCTGTCGGGAAATCCTGTTTTGAGATATCCAAGGCAAAATAAGCGGGTTCTTCATGTTTTTAAAAGAAAACAGTGCATACAATGCCATCTGAAATTTCCAAATCTGTTCTGTTGCACTTCTGCATATGTATAACCGCGCAATTGATCACTGACAATAGCCATTTGTTCCTCTACCAACAACATTAAGATAAAAAATAAAATCATTTCAAAACTTGACAATCTGAATAACTATCTATTTAGAATAACTTCCATTATGTCTTATCAATAGGAGCAGTATTTGCTATTATAGCAGGGTTTATTTTACACAAAAAATCTAGCCAATTGAGATTTTGAATTGGGATTTTTAAAATCAATGTTCATTACTTTGTAGGTTTAAACCGCTTCACCGCAGCTACCCTCCCTTTGAATTTCACCTTATGATACTTATATTTTAAAGAGTTATATCCTTAGTTTCTTATCGTTGCCTGGATTGTTGTCATTGTTGCTTACATTTCGACAAAGATAAATCGGTTGTGGAATGGAAATACAATTTACCTATTTAGGTGTTCAAAATGTGCTCCATTGTTGGTTAAAATAACTCGCCAACTTTTCGGAATGTTTCCGGACTAACCCATTTACATTTTTGGGTTATCTTAATTTGTTCTTCGGAAGAATATAAACAACCATAACAAAAATTCATATTCTTTTAATTTTTAATTTTATTCTGGAATGCGTATAACTTGATAACTTGATTCTATATCAGGACACAATGTTCCTGATTTATTTTTATTTATTCCTCTTTTACATTTATCAATAATATTTCAATTGTACGTATTTTAAAATCTACAGTACTAATACTATAAGCAAACAAAACCAAAACTTCAATAAAACTAAACCGGTACAGGAAACCAGTACTAGGGCTATTTCAACTATAAGGCGTAGTTAAACCTACAATTGCCACTGGTATCCAGTAGTAATACATTCTTACACTTCATTTATATTTCAAACAGCGTACACAATTTAATATCTAAAATCTTCATTTCTGCTAACGCTCGGTATCCGGACTGCTCCCCACCGGAATTTCAGGTAACAGGGACCTGGACGTCAATGAGGTTGCTGCCTGTTTCAAGCAGCAGCTATGCTGGGCCATAGTGTGTTGACACTGCAGTTTCCTTCTCATCTCTTTTTCTTTCATCTTCTTCTACTTTTCCACTTTTATCTGTACATTCATCATAGATTTGGATTTGTCGTTGGTGCTTTTTACTTCTGTGCTTCTTTTTTCTTTCTCATGTACTTTTTACTTGTATTTTCCTCCTCTTGTTTTCTCTGATTCGTCTTCTCTCAGCTGCTACCATTATTCTCTTCTGTTCTCTTCTTCTGATTCAATTAGAGTGTTATCTTCTTGTTTTAGCTGACTTTTCTTGTACACATCTTTCTTGCCTTTCTTTGATTCACTGGGCTATTTCAGGAGAGTATACGATTTCTGACAGTTGGAATTTCTCTCATATTTGATCTTTATTGTTTGTATACTCTTCTGTCATGTTACATAATATTTTATTTTTTAAATCATTCAGATTGCTGCGCGAAATAGAAAAGAAAATGGCCGATCACACTTGGATCCTCTTTAAAATTTAATTGTTATGCAGTTATAATGTGGGCGTGCCATTTGAAATTTTAATGTTAGGTTGACTGGAAATGAAGCCCAAAGTGCAGCATCCTTCTCCTAAGTACGTAATACATTTTTAATTTAAATGATATATTTTATATATTAATTATTGAAATGGAAGGCTTATAATTTATATGTAAGTTCACATATAACCCCCTCCCCCCAAAAATACTAATTAAAATCAAAATTAAATACTACAAGAGTTCTCTTACTTTTTCAGTTCAATTAAATGCTGAGTAGCTATTGCAGCTCGTTTTAGACTGTACTCACTCGAGAATAATCTGTATTACATTTTAAACATGCGATATAATTACTCTAGCCCCGTCGAAAGAAACCGACGATTTAGAGCTTATAGCCGCTGTGTAAAAGAGAATGTTAAATAATAGGATTATATTCAACACGCAATGTTGTGGCTGCTTACTGCTCAAACATTTATAAAAGCAACAGGTTGTTAGCAGGGGGGGGGGGAGGCTGGATGACGTTATTTTGTTGTTGAGGCTGCTAGTACGTGCAGCAACGATACATGTGAAATTCGGTAATTAACAGCAAGGTCATTCGTTATTTTTATGTTGTATGCTTGGTATTTGTGTTAGGTTTGTTGACATGGACCTCTGTGCTCTGCAGTTTCACGTTATTTGTGGTAGGTCAAATGGGGAACACACACATAAATTGACACTGAAGGTTTAGTACGGATCAAGCGATGTACATGTACAGTGTACCCGACTGTATTGTCCGTCCTTGGATTCTTTGTGCACTAACTCGCTTGAACGAAATTAAACTTTCTGTATTTGCTCTTTGCAGACCAGATTGGCCCAGTTTATGGCTTATTACTATCTTTAATATAACCCTAAGCTCAGCATTTTATTCTCTTGACAGTTTTCTTCTTCTTGTTCTTTAACTGGGAAGCCAAAGCCCGTAAGAGGGAACTAATTATCTCGTAGAATACACATACATACCAAGGGACTCCCTGAATGGGTTGTCAGGGCCGCCCATAAGACATCATAAACACAGAAATATGCATACACACAGAAAGAGTGAGATTCGTTTCCCACCAGGACCGTCCTCCCTGGTTGAGATATTTTCCAGGTTTTCTCCAGTCCTCAGAAATGGTAAATGACGAGGAAGTACCCTAAACTGAGGCATAGAACATGTCCTTCCTTAAAAAAATATTTTTCTCAATTTATTATTTCATCTAATATATTATCAGTGTCCGCCGCCTGTGCTGCCTCTAAAAACCGGCGTTAAACATCAATTGAAAAACACACCCAGAAAGTTGGGAAGAAGATGAATGGCGAAATGGAAGGTGAAAATGAAAATGAAAGAAAACGTGGGAACCTCAAATTAGGTTAGGCGATCGCAGGATTTAAACCTGGGACCACCCAAATAAGAGACCCAAGCGTTACTGCCTGAGAATCCGTTTGACATGAATTTTCTGTCAAATCATAATTTAGTACCTGCAGATATTTGCATTTTCTGTGCACGTAGGCCAAGATCGCGGGTTCAATCCCGGCCATGATCGAAGAATTTTTTTTCCGCCGTAAAAATTCTAAGTATGGCTTTCTTCGGAAGGGAAGTGAAAGTCATGGGTCCCGTGTCGCATAATTACGGCACGATAAAGATCCTCAAACCTGAAAGAAGAGGCCTCTGAGCAAAATATATCGGCCGTTTCACGCCCTGAATTGAATGGGGTGCTGATGACCTGAGATGTTAAAGAGCGTCCATAAATAAAACAAACGAAAAAAATTGCGATTTTTCCAAATTTATTATAAGGTTGTTTTATTTAGCCCATGTTGATACTAAGTCTAGATGTTCGTCAAATTCAGTTATGGTGTTGATCATGAGTGCATATACTGTTGTAGGTCGTCAGCATACAAACACACTGACAAATTCCTTTCATAGAAAGATGTTGCATTATAGGTTGTTATTACAGGAGTATGTAGGGCATGTGCATATATGTGTGTGTGTGTTATCTTCAATGGTCATTTATATAATTAGAAAATAATATTTATCCAAGTATTGACCCTTGTGGCACTGCACACTCAACCTATTTATGGCGATAAACATGAACGTATACTTTAAACCGCTACACTATTCTAGAAAGATGTTAGTCTTCTTGTAAAAATGTTGAAATAATTTGAAGCCAATAAATGTAATTTTTCGTACAATTAATTCTCTCCCCCCAGTCGACTAATTCCTTCAGGATATCCAATTATATTTAAGAATAAACAAAATGTTTGGCCATTACTGATCTACGTTTTCTCTGAGAAACAGACACCTCATTTAACGATATCGCAGTGCTACAAAACAAAGGGAACAAGAGCTTCCCAACAAAGCCGGCGTGTGCAAATGAGACCAAGAGGTAATGTTTTAGATATAGAAAGAGGAAAAAAAGAAGCCTTCGGTAATTATGGAATAATTCGAGTTATATCCGCAATTGTACTCGTTGCCAAGTTTATTCAGGAAACGACACTTGACCGTCACAGAATGATCTGCCTATCTTGAGTGTAAATACTTTTCTGTATCACACCCAAATAAAATCTCCATTTTCTAATTTGACTTACAGGCGTTATGAACCTTTTCCGTGTATATGAGGCTGTTCAATAAAGAGTGATCATACTTTTTGATAACATTCCTTTACTCATCTTCATAATTTTGATGATTTTTCTCAAAGAAGATGAGATTTTTGTGAGATATGTAACAACATTTATATATGAGTAAAGGAATGTTATAAAAATTGTGAGATATGGCCTTGAAGAGTTTTCAGGACATAGTCTCTGTAGCATTGCCCAGTTACAGTTGTGTGTGCAGTTACGAGGCAAAACATTCCTTATCGAAAAATGAGATGACCATATCTTTCTCACAAGAAGACCTCTTTGTGTGTGTATGTGTATGGTGTGTTTGTATTGTAATGTTGGAGATTTCCACACAGAGCTTTGCTGTTTGCTGTCAGGATCGAAATGATGTAACCAAGTTTCATCAGCAGTTACTACCTTTGAAAGAACCTGCGCACCTTCAACTTCATACATCCTAGAGCCAAACGTTCTTTTGTTCCGGAATCAGCAGTCTTGGAACCCACCGTGCACAAACACGTCTCATATGCAACTTTTCAGTTACCTACATATGGGTGGCACCCAATGAAATTTTCAGAATTTCTTAAAGTGCATTTAATGTTATTCGACGTTTCTCTCTAACAATGAGACCAGCGGTGTTGATATTTTCATCTGTTAGAGCACAAACTGGAGCGTCGGGTCCACCTTTCTTCGAAATTGATTGCCTCCCCTCTTTTAACATTTTAAACCATCTTCGAGCTGTTCTATACGGAAGAACAAACTCTCCACAGGCCTCAGCTGAAGATTTGTTGGGGAGGGGGGGGGGAAGCAGAATTTCAGAGCAGCATATTACTCATCACGTGTCACCTCCTTTTTGCTGTCGTCAGAGCTAAACATATCCACCTACACATCTCTCTCACAGGCGGAAATCAAAAGTTACAACAATGAAGCCTAGTGTCACGTGTACATTAATCATAATGCTAATAAGATATTGTAAAGTTAAATTTTATTGACAGAAACTATGCTTGTAAAAAATCACGATCATTATTTATTGAACTGCACTCGTATGTATCTTCCAGTGTGGTTCTTCATGTATATGCATGGATGAATCTGAAGCAAAATGAGTTTGGTGATGGAACAGAATGCAGTATTTCTGCACTGTTCTGAAAGAGCGGACTTGTTGGGATGCCTGTAGGACGCGGCTACGTGATCCCATGGATAACTGCTGAGAGGACGACAGATAATAATTCGTCCAAAAAGCTCAGGCCACTTCGCGGCCTAAGTTTCCCAGGCACCCACCTTAAGACCAGAGAACAATTTTTAGAAGGAAAGAGACAAACTCGGCACTGTGCATAGATATCCCCGTAGAAAGTAAAACAATCTTTTTTGTTTTTGATTTGTTTTATTTACGACGCTCTTTAACATCTCAGGTCATCGGCGTCCCATTCAATTCAGAGCGCGAAACGGCCTATAAATTTTGCTCGGGGGCCTCTTCTTTCAGGCTTGAGGTTCTTTTACATGCCGTAAATGTACGACATGGGACCCACTGCTTTACTTCTCTTCCGAAGGAAGCCATACTTAGGATTTTTACGCCCGAAAAAAATGCATCGACCTTGGCCGGGAAACCTGCTATCTTGGGTTTACGAGACAAGTACGGTTACTACTACAACACCAGGATGGACATAAAATAATCTGACATATCGAGATGGCACTGTATGACTAAAAACTTTTCCAGTTTCTCCATAATCAATCTATATCTCCTCCCACAAAACATTTTGGTATCTAGAAAATTATAGGAACATAAGGGCTAACGCTTCATAGAAGACGATCCTATGGACTCAAAATCAGGAATCATTTCGCACTAAATATTTTAAAACACCGGTTTTAAAACGCTAAATTTAACTATTTCTTTATTTAGATATATTAAAATATATAAATTCGCTAATTTAGAAATTACAGAAATATAAAAATGAAGGTTTTAGTAATTAAAATATTTACACTTTTTTATATTTTCGGTGTATGTAGTTTATTTCCAATTTCGATCCATTAGGAATCTTCATCTTGTCTATTTCTTAAAAAAATTCCCGGAATACTCTGTTCCTTAAACGGTACTCGTATTTTAGAAGCAATCATTACCTTGCACAAATAACAACATAATGCCTTTTGCAAGTAGTCAATAGATTGGGATTCCGCCTTGATAAAGAGTTAAATTGATGAACTTGTTTGTTTTCTTGCGATGGGTTAAAAGGCAATGTTATGTGCATGTGATATTTTTTCTCACTCCTTAAAAATAAAAATCATGATGTTCAATTTAGAATAAGAATTTACAATAATCTCTAAAATCTTATTCTTAAAAACTATTTGTCAACGATAAAATAAAAAAAAAATTTAATACAATAGTATTTTTAAGAAAAACATTGCTATATATCTCTTTTCAGCATTGTTCATAGAAGGTGACTAACCTTCTGTTGAAAATTTGGCTAATAATTTTATCACTGTTTGTATGGAATGGATTGACTTGTTTGTGACACATTCAATGTCAACGACACTAACAAGGAGAGCATGTACTTGACAATTACTAAATCTTTTAAATCACATTATCAAATATGACATTAGACTGCAGACAGTGTCACTAACATTGAGACCGCTACGGTCGTTAAGGCGCGGACTCGTGAGCGGGATGTCTGGGTATCGATTCCTATCAGAACGATCTTCCCTTATTAAGGTTTTTTCCAGGTTTTCCTCAGTCCTTATAAATGGAAAATGCCGGGGATGTACCCTTAACTTAGGCTGGAACGCTTCCTTCCCATTGAAAAAAGTCCTTCCCCAATTTATCATTTCATCTCGTGTATCATCAGTGTCCACTCCCTGTGATGCCTCAGTAGTTAAATCGGCGTTAAACACTTTTGAAAAAAAAAAAAAAACTAATATTGAGCGATTGTTGTAGCAACACCGACTACATTTACCAGCCCCCAATACAAGGGGTGGGGGAGCCCTACTACTGTCAATAGCAAATACGAAAATTTAGCTCAGTATTGCGCTTGCAATATGACATTGACGTTTTTTAAGAATTTTAAATTGTGTACAAACAATATTTCTCTGAAATATAAAATAATATGCATATAAAATAATGTGCATTATAAGCTGCTCTACAGATGGCACAAATCTTTAAAAAATACACTAACTTCCAAATTACTGGACACCTTAAAAATAATCCACACAGATGGGAAAGCACCATATTTATAATCATTTATTTTCATGAAAAAAAGATAAGTCTTCCTTGGCAGTAAGTTATAAAAGGGTGCACCTGTCTTGCCTTAACCTCATTTGCAAAGGAGTCAAAACATAACATTCTGCTCAAACCATTCATTAAACTTTTTTCATCTCGCTCCGAAACCCCGCTTCATACTTCTTCTGGATCTTTCCTTTCATTACTAACCCTAACTGACACAATGATGGCAGATTAGAGAAAATTGCACAAGGAAAATGGTGCCCTTAATTACAATTTTGTTACAAAATATTTAATACACACTACAGTTTCGTCATTAACTTCAAAAGTTGCATGGTATATACTGTTTATTTATTCCTTTAATTACTGCTATTTAGGAAAAGTAAATATGGTATTATGCAATGCACTGACCTAATTAAGACATACAAGAGCAAGCCATGTTATACTAAACACTTTCTATTACACAGTTCCTGTTATGATTTCACTAAATCAATATTAATGCGTTAAAAAACTAAAGAAGTGGTAATTTACTTCCAGATATAAACCACTGTAATAAACCAGGTAACTGCAACGAAGCAAATTAACGAAGCCATGTAATTAATAGCACGGACTACATTTTCCACCATTTAGTCTACTGTCGATACATACATTGAAGTTTGGTAAATATAATCGATCTTTGTGCCTACTGTTAAAATCTATATTTAAAAATTACAATGTACATATTTAAAGCAAAAAAAAAAAAAACACAATAATGCATTTATAGATAGAGACTCGTTATCAAAATAGGAGTATAAACAGCATAAAAACTCATATGTTGGATTTTTTAATCTTGAAATTAATTTATCTAGCAAAAGCATAAACACTTTAGCAATAGAGCAAAATATGCAAGGGCAGAATTCGTCCTCTAGCAATTAAGACAGGCGGATGCATAACCTTGGCCCAGCGAGCGCTGTGCTCAGCTGCGGACATAGGTAAAAAAAATAACTTTCAGTGGAAATTCAGCTTGTACAAATTAGTCTAGGGCACGTGTTTATTTTACAGATAAAGCCATATGTTATTTTAACGTTAATATCTGAATTTCCTGTTCATGACGTTTTCTAAGTTATAAAAAAACGAATGTTACAAAGTCAACTTACCTCTGAACTTGCACTCAAGACTGAAAACACACCTGGGGCGATAAAGTGACAAGCGATAAGCGCATCATTAGCAGAGTGCAAAGTTGTCGGTTTGCCGTGGGTATAGAACATGATCTCTTAGCAGAGAAACTCTTCTTACATTTCTGGTGCAATAAAAGAAAAGGATATTTTATTCCAGGGGTAGAATGTATCTCCTTTCTTCGCCAACCGAAGAAAATAGCCTCGTTGCTCCTTTTCTCTTGTCACATTCCCCGTGCTTGCCATTGTATTCCCGTTCGCCTTTTGTGAAAAGTTCGGCGGGGGAGAAGATGAAATATTTCAGAAGCATGAGAAACGGGAAAGGCCCTCCTAATGGGTGGAGGAGAAGAGGAAGACAGATGTAGATAAGGACGGGAACGTGTGTTATTTGGTACTCTAATATTGCCAGATCTGTAATTAAGCCTCGTAACGGAGACTGAACCAGTGTGGGCGATTTTCATTTACTGAAGTTGCTGCAAGCTGTACTACAATGTTATGTGTGTTTTAGTGCGAGAGTACAGCTGTGCATTCATTGCTCAGCCAATATTAGAACAGAAATACGAGTTCAGATCTAAACTAATTACGAGAGCAGGGAGTATTTTTTAAACAGCTTCTACCTATTACGGTTTTAACAAATAATACACACATCAAAATTGACTAAAACACAGTGTTTTATTAAATATTCTAATAATTATGAATGGAACCTTATCATATAAGTTATATACTGATAATACAGTACAATCAATTCACAAAAAATTAATAATTTTAACAAAAATATCACAATTCTAACTTAAAGATGATATAACAACAATAACAAACAATGTAATTTTGTCCATTTCCTAAAGTTTCCCGAAATTCTCATGCCATCAATAATTTATACTATCATCTCAGTTATTAGGGAAATAGCTGATCCACTACTATTGCGGTATTTAATTCTCTACTTAATGCTTTCCACTCAGAATTTTTCTACCGTTATACGTGTATACGCACTATGATCACTAGCCCAGAAATGTTTTCCTTTTTAGTCACAAAATGACCCCTTTAAACTTGGAGACAAACTGTTAAATTTTCATGCATTTGATTTAAAATTTTATATTTTCAGCTACAAAAATGTTATTCTGTTACAGGTTGGTTGTTGTTACGATTCACCTCCTATTGTTGGGCAATCCATTTGTTTGGGCTCGCTTTACATAGCGGAGTGATTTCGGCAGCCGTTAGCGCAGCTGGCGCCACACTGCCCAAGGTTGGTAAGTCTCTATATTATCGACTATACGAACATATAAAGCATGAATGCACGAGATAAGTCATAGATAAAGGGGCTAAATTAATAGAATATTTCTACAAATTAAATGTTGTTAATATGGCTAAAATGGTTGCATTTAAAAAAATATCAATGCGATATCGTCTTTTTTATTTGCCTTATAGCCATGCTTCCGAAGTTTCTTCTCGTTTGTTGTTGTTGCAAAATTTATCTAATTGTCTTGCAATTTATCTAATAATCTGATTCACTAATAGAAATATGTTTGTTTTCTCTGTCGCCTGCCCAGTGCTAATGCGATTTACTGGCCTTAATGGGACCGGTATGGCATGAGTTGGGCTGTCGACTTCCGGGTACATACTGCTGTTTAAGCGAGGCCCAATCAAATGGATGGCATGGCATATTGCATAAAATAGTAATATATCGTAGTATTGGTTAAATGCATTTTAATTGATTTTTTTCCAAACATGAATTTGTGTTATTGTTTGTTAAACTAAAACTGAAATTTGAGTATTTTATTGTTTAAGTTAAAAGGTGGCATAATGGTTTGGGCTGCTTTCGTAATCATTAATCCTGTTTCCTTTAAATGACTGTCGCCTTGTACATGCATATTGCAAATGAACATTTGGAAAGTCTATGCGTTACGAAATAAAAGAAAATACAAACCTGTGCCGCACAGAGAATGTTCATTGTGTATTCTATCTCCTGATGTAGGTCCGTACTATCAAGCAGCCCCTTGAGAACCACTTGACCAATTAGATCGTGTCGCGAGAAGCGATCAAAATCGTACACGGAAAACTGCAGGTAGCGTTTCTTCAAGTCGTCATAACCAACACTGCAAATCAAACAAGCGTTTCAAAAGCCTCAGCACAAAATGCGACTAAATTGCTTATATTAAAACCTTATAACATTTTTGCGATTCATCAATTGGATGAATAAACGGAATATGGATAAAATTAAAACACTGCAAAACATTTACTACTGAACTTTATATTTTCAAACTTTGTGTATGCAACATTCAGATAAGGGAGATTTCTCAGAACGCTACATGGCTCCCATTGCACACTTTGCACAACTCATTACGGTGATGCAATTCAGTTTATGCAAAGAATGCTCCATACATTCCGCACGTTAACTTTAGGACTTCATCTTTCAAGCTCCTTAAACACTTGTGCATTTTCCCTTATCCAAATTATGTTAATCAATTGATTTTATTCTGCAATATTTATATCCTGATAACTTGATTCTATATCAGGACAAAATATTGGAGATTCATTTTTATTTATTCCTCTAACAATATAATTTTAATTACAATTTAAATTCTACAGATTTTAAAATCTACAGACTAATACTATAATTAAACAAAACTAAAACTTCAAAGAACTAAAGCGGTACTGGACTCAAACATTACGGCTATTTTAACTGTAACAAACAACTAAGCCACAATTGCTACTAATACCCAGTAGTAATGCCTTTTAACACTTCATTCATGTTCAAATTATGCAGTTGTGAGTGTTTACCCTCCCGCTGACATGTCTGTAAATAACAATTTGTTTAAGATGCCGTCATCTTCAATCCACTGGCACATCATGGATGCAAAATTGAAACAAGATTCATGATCTCCATCG
Organism: Metallyticus violacea; assembly: GCA_030762175.1. Classification (NCBI taxonomy): domain Eukaryota; kingdom Metazoa; phylum Arthropoda; class Insecta; order Mantodea; family Metallyticidae; genus Metallyticus; species Metallyticus violacea. The sequence goes on from CM060831.1 coordinate 38,816,294, forward strand.
CGTAAGGCTTGTAAGTGATGTGAGTACCGTTTCAGGTACTTTTGAACAATACGCTGACAGGACGTATGGTACATTCATCTCTGCTGATAGTCGTCTTTAACGCTTCGTAGGGCTTCTTGTCATGACTTCAGAGATAGCTGCTTCTATACTGGGTTTCGCCTGCGACCTCCTGCATGCTTTATAACAAAACGTTTCTACAAATGTTCGATGCCACAACATTATGGAATCTTATTTAGGTACATTATGCACAACATACTCACGTCGAAAAGTTTAACACTCTCAAATTTGGCAATTTATAGACCGCATTACACTCGCTGTTGATTTGTTGCTCCATTTCAATAATCTGCGATTTTCATTTGTCATTATGCAATGTTGATTTTCATTCTTGTCATGTACGGAAACTCAACTTTTAAGCAAAATGTTACCAGAGAAAATGTCTCCTATTAGCATATTAGCTTTTATAGTAATGTTTAACATTATCCATGCCCAACCTATCACCGTTAATTTTCAGGCGTAGCTTACTTGATTCGGTCGTGTGGGCGCGATTATCACAAAATAACCTATACTGACTTCACAAAAACCCGATATTGTGCATGAGGTTCTGCTCTATCCTGAAAAAAAAATAGGTGTGGTGTGGCTTAAATGCGCATAGAATAATGCGCCTATTTCAATGAAGGCTTGGTGAAATGTCGAAGAGACGTGTTACGACCTTTTTTTTTTTTTCGAGCAATTAACAGACATTAAATGCCACCAGTAATAATTTTTCAGCAGACTCTCTAGTAGTTGTATTGCAGATATTTTGAGAGAAGAATTGTGAGTAGTGGCTTATTGCCATTTCGTAGCGCTTATATGACTCCTTAAACAAAGTGTATTAGAATATCCGTATAAATTGAGAGCCTAAAAGAACGTATCAGGTAAATTTTCTAAAAGCACACACCTGAGGAGCTTATGAAAATTAAAACGGGAATTTTCAATGCAAATGCTAGCAATATATTGCTGCTGAGGGGCATCATTTTTCCTTTTTCAGGTTATGGGGGGGGGGGGGGGGGGAGTCCACTTCCCCAGCAAGCAGCAGCGCTCGCAACTCTAGTAACCTCTCTGTACTAACATTAAGAATCTTGCGCAATACTGCTGGCGACATGTGTTGCGCTTCTCTATTAACTCGTTGTTTCTCTTACAAATGTGATGCCCTTTTGTTCATATTACATGCTTCAATTTCTATGTATGGTTTCTGTGCTTATAGGTGTCCTGTAAAGAGTCATAGAAGAAAATTTATATGAAATGTTTTTTATTGAGCATGGCGTAGACTGTCAACCATGTTTTGTTAAAAGTTACTGAAAGGTCCCTCTTAAGTAACGTTAACCAATCACTGAAACTGTTGAACGTTTGAAATCCTAACTTCCCTAACATCAGATACTTCAACCACTAAGTAAATAGATTCCCCTTCAAGTTTTAAGGTTATCATCTCTATGTAACTTGATGACTTTATATCACCATTTGGGGGGAAAAAAAAACATTCTATTTAACAACCGATCAGATTCATGAAACTTAAAATTTCAAGAAGAAGTTCTTCAAGAAAGAATTCAAACATATCAGGACGTCAGATGTTCAATATCTTAGGCTGATAATCTTCAACAAAAGCACTTAAAAGACAACAGTGATGATTTCGACTGTTGGACTATACATATGCGAAACCGGTCATGGGCAATGTGTTACTTGATAATGAAATATGCATTGAAAGAAAAGGAAAGTGTGTGTGATCCACATAATACGCCACCAGCGATACAATTGCAAAGACCTCCTAACAAACCCTTTAAGGGACACAGTAGGCTATCTTATGTTTTATTGCTGAAACTACTCTATATTTTTCTCTGCGTATTATATTCTTGATTTTGCAAATACATCTCCATAACTATAAGAATTTGAAAACGAAATATAATGTTTAGGGTTAGTTTTGTTATAAGTAAATCTACTTTGATAAAATTCCGAATTTGTAAGTGTTTAAATTAACATACTTGCTCTTTAGTAGTTTATGTTATATGTACTTTAAGAAACTCTTGTAAGTAATTTCAAATAATCAAAATATGTAGATGAGTAAGTTTCGCTTCTGTGTATGTGTTGGCACAATTCTGCAACTTTATACAAAAGCTTTAGAAGACTTTGTATGAAAGATTTATAACAGACCGTAGCTAAGAAGAACAGCAGTGTAGTGTAACTTGGTGGAAATTATTTATAATTATATGTTTAATTCGCTCATTGAAGAAAGTACGTTTCTTACCTGAAGATGAATGTTTCATTGAACACAGGATTGAGATTTTTGCGGTGTACTTTGGTTTGAAATTTCTTCTTGCGGTCGGGCAGGAGATAAACTTTCACATATGGATCGCTGCTGCCACTAACATCCTTCACCGGAAGATCTCTCGCCTCCAGCACCTGCCAATCACAAACAGCGACATCGTCTTAGAGTATTCGAGTCAGCGGCTGCTCGTGGCAGCATAAACAACCTTATATTAATAACTAGAATTAACACTTGAGGTTGAACAAAAAAAAAAAAAAAAAAGACAGAAAAAGAGAGAGAGCAATTAATAAAAATATCGTAGTAGCATATCGATTACCAAGGGGGGAAAATTTTGCAGGACGAAGTCCGTCTCTACAGAACGCAGTATATACCTCCTACATTTTGAAATAAGTTTGACTCAAATTAATACCAGGAGTTAGTGTACCCAATATTTTTTCTTTTCAGATTTCTCTTCCAATAGTGTGAAAGAAAAAAGTCATAGAATATAAACTTATATTGTTGTTACATTCTATCAACGTAAAGAAAAATGGCTGATTATTGCATTATCGTTGCTGGAGAATGTCTGCAAATACCGTTTCTCATTTGGCAGTACAGTCCGGTGTGAACCTTGGCGTGCGTGCCGATCTCTGTTTCTCCTTCTTTTGACTTCATTGATAGGGGATAGTATTGCAATGTAGGCACGTCCCCGGTCGCTTATTGCAATGATCGAAGAACGCCATCTCTCCATCAAAGCTTCCAGAAGATTCAGATACAAGGATATAAATTAGGAAGGGTCAATGATGTAGGAATGTTTGGGAATAATGACCAACATTCCGGGAGGGCATCAGCAAGCCGAAATGTAGATTTTCGTTCAAAATCCATCGTGACCTTTTGAGAAATGTCTGACGGAGTTGAAAGCAAAAAATCTCTGCACACTTGAGGATTTTAACATTTTCAGACTGTAGATGAAATGTTGTGCTCAAATTGTGTTGGTAGGAGCAAAAATCATTCCACCTTGAAGTCGCGCAGGATGTGCTAGAGTACGCCAACGACGGTCAGGAGTTTTGAAGACTATGATGACACGTGGAAGTATGGTAGGACCTGGAAACAAGACTTCTTGACAAAGGCATCACGCGAAAGCTAACAGCTGAATTGAAAGTAATACTAAATCGAGTTATCCAGAAACACTTTCTGTAATAACACGACCGCGGGGTTAAGTGTGTGAAGCTGCAAAGGGTCTACAGTAAGTGAGATTAAAAACTACGCCCTTGTAGTCAAGCAAGTATTTTTCCTGATCTAAAATTCAACATTTTTTAAACACACATGAGTTCATAGTATCTTTAGTCAACAGCCTATTCGATGATAAATTATGATGTAGATATTTATTCAGTATGTTTATCATAGCCACCAAAGAGTGGATGAATCAAATACATTTTCTTGACTAGTAATAACTTCTGTACTTCCCACTTTGATTCCCGGTTGAGTTAATTTCTGACAGATTCGAGGTTCAGCAATTTTTATTATAATTAAACCACCTTGAGTTGAAACCCACCAGAACTAAGATTATGAAATGAAGGAAGGTGTTGTGGTATTGTCTCTAATAAAATAATTTTAACATTTTAAAAATATTAAAAAGCCTATACTATTACATGCAAAGCCTTCTTTAGCCTTTTATAATGGGTTATTATGAAATACTACATGAATAGAAATTGACATTACCTTTACAACCAGACCCTCGATTTCAGTGTCATAACGTAGAGCGAAGTGTAGTTTGCCACAGTACTCCATTTCCACAGTTCCAGAACTGTCAGAGCTTGTCTGCCGGGCCAGCATCTCCTTTTTATATAGTTCAGGCTGCAAAATAAACACATAACTTTTGAGATAGAGTTATAAAAGTCACTATCAATGTCTCAGTAGTGTTTGCTGTGCCAGCTCGATTCTCGAAGCCGATCTTTCTGACTAATTCTTTTTTCCTGGTTGTTCTTAGCTGTGAAAAGTAAACGTTTTTCTAAGTTATTAATGAAATTTATAGTATCCTATGGTTATCACTGTGTATTGTGACCAATGCTAACTTAAAAATTAATTTAATTAACACAACCTAAAGATAAAGATTCTAGGCTTTCTGAGACACATTGGACACAAGATTATAAAGATACTGCCGTGGCTAGCAGCCTATGTGAAGTGCAGGGCAAAAAGAGTTTAACGTTTCGATAATGGCTCTAGAACACTCAAGAATGATGTTGCATATATATGTGGTGAGGACACACGAGGGTTTGGAGGGGGGGGGGGGGATAATCAAAAGTATCTGGAAGGCTGTGGGAAAACTAACTTAACAATTTACATATTATAGTCTTGATTGTATCGTTTAGCATTATTATTCCGGTTGGCAACAATATCAAAGAAGGCAATACACATTTTATATGCGGCGGTTTCGTTTGTTATAATTAAGCATGAAAAATCTCCTTCCACGCACGCGAGATTGCCGAAGCTTCAACTGTAGTATAGGTGACTCTGAACAAAGTGGTCCAAGATAAACAATACACTACAAGTTACCAATCGAGTCGCTCACTTTCGGCACTGTTGCTGCGACTAGACTCTACGGAATCCGGTTCTAATACCCCCTTCCTCTGCCGCCATATGGAATGCTCGGATCGACCATACGCTGATACGTTGTTTAAGAAGCAAATATTTCATCTGTAATTACAATACAAGCTGCAGAAGGTCCAGTATGCTTTCGACAATGTGTGGCATGTGCCGTCTTTTATGCTCATGACTATAGCCACAGGAAACATTCACCTGCAGATAAGGATATGCAGTTTGATAAAAAGTATGAAACACGCATTAATTTTTTTTAAATATTGCTTAACTCCTGTTTTAAATACGAAGGTATCACAGGCGGGGGACTCTGATGATATATAAACTGGGCAAGGTTTACTATTTTTTTTTTATTAAGGAAGGAAATGTTCCAGGCCTAAGTTTAAGGTACCTCCCCGGCATTTGCTATTTATGACTGAGGAAAACCTGAAAAAAAGGGAGGATGGTCCTGGTGGAATTCGAAGCCCAGAACTCCCGCTCATGAGTCCGCGCTTAACGACCTTGGTCACTTACCCCGGTATTAATTAAGATATAATGTGTCCAGAAGATAATATATATTTTTATTAGTACTATAATTTTTAAATGCGGCATGTTCCATGTACATTAAATAATTTTGTTTCTATGATTACCTACCTCCAAGGGAATTTAGAAAACCTCTATAATCAATATATTATTATGGTCACAATGCTAACAAATTTTACAATATTATATAGACGTTTTCATGGTATGTTTATCATAAAGTCGACTTTCCATTAATTTCTACACCCCATATCTCAGCCTCTCCTACACAAAAAGTTTTGTTTCGCCACTGTCTGGAACGTCTACCAGCGAGGTGCACAAATTTACTATTGCTACTGCAGAATATGGATTGCAAGCTTCTAGAATCTTAATAAATTAACTTAACCATAGTATGTATGACTCTTTGATCAGGAATCTGCAGGATGAAGTCCGGTTCTACAGAAATAATTTTATATACTTGCTATATTATGAAATATTTGAGTTGGTTTATCTGGTTCTTTTATTTGGTACTAATGAAGAAGATGATAAAGTTCAAGGCAAAGTTGAATATATATTTTTTTATATTTTTACTTTTTATTTATTGTCACTTGACTGCATTGATATTATTCGCGACATAGTATGAACTTGAATATTTCAGGTGTAGTCTGCAGGGTTAAATGAAATGACGCAAATAAGCTTGGAGTCCTTAGCACTTCAAAGTCATATGTCAGGAAACTCTTCAGAGTAAAGAGAAGCTTTGAAAAAACGTAAACTTTCGGAATTAGTAGCCGCAAATGCTGGCACTTGACCGTATTTTGTTGATGAAATCAAAACTGTAAGCTAGAAAACCCTGGTAATTCTCTTGTTTAAATGTGTAGATGTAAAAGAACGTGTTAATTTGTTTCATTCACCTTATTGAGCTGAAAACTATGAGAGTCGTTCAAATATAATCCATGTTTTTAAAAAATAAATTTATTTTTACCATATACAATTGGGAAACAAATTATATTACTTTTCTAGATAGTTCCTCCAAGAGAAATGCATTTGCACACGAAGTGCTCAACCTCTGCTGAATGTTTTCCCTCAGAATGTCCCCTTTAATGATATTCAGTGGTAATCACAAGAAGACAAATCGGAACTATTGTAGGCGTCTAGTGAGTTTTTCTTAATTGATCCCGGCTTAAGTTATGCAGAAGCAGCATTTACCGGTGTCTTTTGTTGCGATAGGGCTCAATTCCGGTATTTTATTCCCCAAAGAGTATTTATTTACGAGTTATACGTGTGTACAGAACGGCTACCAAGATATTGAAGCTTAAGTCCTATAAATTACTTATGCTACAGGATCTTGAACTGAGTAAATCTGCATCCAGAAGTAGATTTTGTGAAATGGGTTTTAAATAGCGTGCATGACGGAGAAATTGACTCTAATTTTCTTTACGGACGAACACGGTGGGTATGTTAATTCACAAAACAACCGACACCAGAGTTCATAAAAACCTAATGTCCTTCACGAAGAAACCCTGCATGATCAAAAGATAGGATAGTACTGCACCATTAGCGGCGAGAGAATTATATGCTCTATTTTCTTAAAGAAAACATTAATAGTGATAAGTATGTGCAGAAGATTTTGCAATCCTTTTTTCGTGAATTAGCTGTGAGGGAACATAAATTAGAACTTTGCAACGGCACATGTCTCCTTGCATGCAGTTCATGAAATATTCGACGACAGAGTCATAACTAACAACATATGACCCCCTCGGTCCCTCCTTTTAGCGCCGTGTGATTTTTGTTTCTGGGAGGTATTAAATAGAAACGTGTACAGTACAAATGCACACGCATTAGATGAACTGAAAAATAGTATTCGTAAAGAAACGACTTCCATTTCTCAGAGGAACTGCAGAAATAACGGTTAATTTCATAAACCGATGTCAGAAATATATGGAAAATGAAGGAGGGCAGCTACAACGTATTTTTGCTTGATAATATTGGATAAATGTTAAGTGTTAGTAATAAACGGCGCTACGATCATAGCTGCGGACTTTCTAACTCCCGTTCACCTCGTTACCAGCTTGAACCGGCCTGTCCCCCGGATGAAAAATCACCCATTGTCTTCTGTGAAACAAGAATGGCTTCTAAAGTTGTCCATTAGAATATTAATAAAAAAAAACTCAAAGATATGGAGAAAATTTTATTAAGACTATTCTAGTTTTAAAATGTAGAGGAAGGAACGGCTGATCATCTTCTACACTGTACAGCACTTCAGAGTGACTCAAGAGAAGACTCATTAGAAGGACGAGCACGGATGTACTGGGTGGCACGGCGTCAAATGGCTGACCAGCCAAGAACGGGGGGTGGGCTGAAGAAGAAGTTTTAAAATGTATTTTAAGTATTTCTAATTTATAACTTTTCTCCGTTTAAAAATCTGGCTAATAGAATGTAATATAGTTAGGAACGTGTTCAAATACCAACTCGGTTTGATTGTAGCGGTAGTATTTTGAAACTCAGGCCTTGGCAGCTTTCATTATGCAGATATCTGTTTAAAGTGGTAACATTCAGAAAACCTTTTCGATAAAAAATAAATAAAAAAATGTAAAAAAACTCATTCATACTAGAGATAACTTACATGCTTCATAAAATAAAAGCATTTCTGTATGAAGCAAGTATCATTTGAGAGACGTAAGTGTCCTTAAACCGAGAATAGAAAAGCTACCAATACAAAATTGATAATTATATAATACATATCCATCCTGGGATATTGTAAGAAATCATGGTGTGTGAATCAAAAGCAACCAGCGTCCATCCCAGAAACAAAAAGATAAGGAAAACTCTTCTCAACGCTGCTAATTTTCTAGACACTCAAATGATCTCTTTTATGCATGCAGGCAGTGTTTAATCTCCATTTTTGTCGATAAAAATGACACATTTTCGGTCACGCGCCGTAATTTTAAGTCCAAAGCATATTCACTAATCTCTTAACAGCAGTACAACTTGGTACATTCAGACAGGGATTTTGCTTGCTTGTTTGTTCAGTTAACCTTTACTCGTAGGTTCCAAATAAAGGGATTCCTGCAGAGCTCGTGCGAGAGCAAAAGACTACTTGCATCAAAGTTTGCACAGGCGTATAAAGGAGCTTGCTTTGTATTTGCTCCATAACAAGAATAAACCGCATGTCCCACGCTCTGGGTTTAATAATTCCGTTCGATAGGCCGCAAGAAGCTTTTTGCTCTAGAGGAGTAGTACTCATTACGTGGTCCGCGGTTTGCATGAGGCTCTCATACTAATATTACTTTTATTTGCTTGTTTTCATTCACATATATGACATCTTTTTTCTTACTAGCGGTGGATGTCGTGTTCCTCCCAGTGTGCATGCCCGACAAGGTTATAATTTTTGGCATTTGAAGAAACTATGATAAATATATTTCCTGTTGGCGGCACTAGAAATAGCGTATCTTTATTGGTAACTAAAGCGGAATTTAGCTTGTTGCAGCTGCAGGAGAATTTTAATGTGGTCATCCGCTCGTTTTGCGAACTAAGGGGGCCACTCTATGACATTTTCATGCGGTAATTTTCTACTATTATAAGTTCGACCTGAATCAACAAGAATGCCTGTAAAAAATACGAGCTTTTCCAGACTCCGCTGGTCCACAAAAAAGTGTATAACTGATATGCAGAATTTAGACCAGAAAGAACAACCTTGAAAGACGAGGGCATCCAACAATAGTAGCCATAGATGAAAACATCGCTCACGTAGAAGCCATAGTGAAGAACATCCACGAATGGCTTATAGGGCGGCAGAGGAGTCTCTAAACTTTGACTACAGGTGTCGGAAATCCCGTACAACTATTGGCAGAATTGGTGTTCTGTACCGCACTACAAAATTGCAAAATTGAAATGGTGCCAGCAAATGGTTTATGTCGTTTCGAGAATGGCAGCTCCCGACGTATCCATGATATCCTCATAGCTGACGAAAGCAAGATTTACGGCTCGGAATCAAAAAGGGCACTCGACGATCTGCAACTTCTCAAATGACGATCCTCAGTGAAGTTAAGCGCTGTAGAAGTGAATGTCGGAAGTTCATTGTTAGTTTCTTCTCAGCAGTGGCCTGTTGGGAAATTTTGGCGTTATTTGAATATTGTCGAATGCTGGACCATTATAGTAATGCATTGGTGTCGTAATTAAAGCTGCTATTTTTACAGTTCTTCAGTCAGTAACTGTTGGAAGTATTAAGGCAGTGTTAAAAAGTGTATAATATTTTTTCGAAAGGGAACAGTACAAAAACTGGAGGAGAAACGAAGAGTGGAAAGAATTAGGAACCTTATAGTGTTAATATGCCTACAATACAATACATCCGAAGTATTGAAGACATTTTAATTCCAGAACTGTTAAAATTGAAAATGTTAAAACTGCCTTTGATATCTGAAGGGAAATGTAGCATATTATGAAGTAACAGAGCTTTTATCAACACGTACAGGAAGGCGCCTGGTAACGGATGACTTGATTATTACTGTTTCAAATAAAGGAAACTATCATAAAGACATGTCAAAGTCGTTTCTTGAAAGTACACTCTTTAGGTGGCAAATGGTAACCTTTTCTGCGTATGCATTCCTGCATGTAAGGCAATATAGATTCCTCATGACCAGTTGCAGCATCTCATTGCATCAAACTAAATCTGTTCACAAAATTTAACTCTTCAGTTCGTTAATATCGTGAGGACAATGAGCAAACACTTTTACTTTTCAGAAATCTGTGTATAAAGCAAATCACGCAGAAATGTCAGATCTCTATTCAAAGAATATCGCCAGCCCTAGAAATGATGTGGTTCCAAACACTTCCCGTACAGCAACGATCAATATTCTGTCACTGCATCCTGATGAAACCAAGTAGATTCTTCGTATGGAGCGTCTAGAGTTCATTAGTCTGGTTTTAATCAAGTAAACACATCGGCCCGAATTTACGCTAACGGCTTGACCATTACTATCCTAAAATAATTAATAATATCTTATGATTTCTTTCCTGACACTGCACATCACACCGTCACTTTTTCACTATGTGAGGGAGTTGGTGTAAATGCCAAGACTTCTCCGTAGACATTTTCTTTATTCACGCAGCCGCCCAAATAAATCTGACAAATAGAGATTTTCCAAGAAACCCCCATTTTCATGCTATTCAGCAAAAGTAACTATTGATCAACCTTGATGAAAATCAGGAAGTCATGCGAGGGCTACAGAGTTCTTCATCAAGTTTATTTCTCTTTAAAAGAACCGTTTAATTAAAGATAATTTATTAACGTATTATTGTATCCTACTTTAAGGAAAACCATTCCGTTAATTGAATGGGCATATTTTGTACTGAGGGTAATTTTCATTGTGGATTTCATAAAGTTACGTGAACTCAATCATAGGCTATTCTAAAATTTTCTTGAAGGATTAAGATTGATGGTGTTGGGGGTTTTGCACACAATTTCAGTCTTCATCATGCAATACCGCCCGGCTGGCCGAGGTATTAAGGTGCGGAAGGTCTAGGATTTCATAAAATTACGTGAACTCAATCATAGGCTATTCTAAAATTTTCTTGAAGGATTAAGATATGATGGTGTTGGGGGTTTTGCAACACAGTTTCAGTCTTCATCATGCAATACCGCCCGGCTGGCCGAGGTATTAAGGTGCGGAAGGTCTAGGATTTCAAAAATTACGTGAACTCAATCATAGGCTATTCTAAAATTTTCTTGAAGGATTAAGATATGATGGTGTTGGGGGTTTTGCAACACAGTTTCAGTCTTCATCATGCAATACCGCCCGGCTGGCCGAGGTATTAAGGTGCGGAAGGTCTAGGGTTCGAATCCCACTAGGACCGTCCTCCCAGGTTTTCCTCAGTCATAAATGGCAAATACCGGGAAGGTACCCTAAAACTTAGGCCTAAAATGCTTCCTTCCTTTAAATAAACTTTCCCAATGTATCATTTCATCTTATGTGCCATCAGTATTCACCGCCTGTGATGCTGTAGTTAAAATGGGTGTTAAACAATATTTTAAAAAAAATATTGCAATACAACTGTTCTAAAGCGAACGAGACAAAGAATGCGTTCAATGATACGGTTAAATAATACTCAAAATTCGGAATCAAGGTGAAAACAAACTTAATACTCTATCTATGAGCGAAGTTTTTCTATGGAAATCTTATCGTTGAAACTCAGAACAGCAATGTTTCAAGCTGGAATATTTCTACAACACTTGTGAATAAACAGGTAAATAAAAGTTTAAGGAATCCTGAATAAAGTTGAAAGCCAGCCCCAAAATTAGCACATTGATACAAGTAGAATTTAGGGAAAACAAATTATCTTGAGGTCTTCATTCAATGGGATACAACTAAAGTACAATAATCTGTATCATTAGAGCCCAAACTGACTTGCACAATTCCTTGTTGCCATGAGGTGAAGTACTCTGTTTTCATTAGTATTTATCTCTCAGTGATATAATCAACAGATTAGAAAGCATGCAGTATATATTCTGTAATATATGTGAAACTACAACTAGCTTTGAAGTTCTTATCAAGCATCAGCATTCAATTTTTTCAGGATCCGGAACACTCGTAGGAATGCCGGCAATAGAAAGACTATCGACATAATTGCATGAGTTTTTTATTTATTTATTTATTTATTTACGGACGCTCTTTAACATCTCAGGTCATTTGCGTCCCAGTCAAATCAGGGTGTGAAACGGCCGACAAATTTTGCTCAGATGCCTCTTTTTTTCAGGTTTGAGGTTCCTTCCGAGTTTCCGAACTCGTGAGCGGAGGTCTAAGGTATGATTCCCATCAGAACCGTCTTTCCTGATTGAGTTTTTTTTCTCCAGATTTTCCTCAGTGCTCATAAATAACAAATGCCAGGTAGATACATTAAACTTAGGCCTGGAACTCTTCTTAAAAATTCCTTTCCCAATTTATCATCTTATCCCATCTATCATTAGATCCACCGTCTATAATGCTTCAGCAGTAATAACAGTTTTAAACACTATTAACAAAAAACAGGAACACTCAAAGATTGAAAGCTTGATGGCTCCTCCATTTTTCACAGGATTATGTACCCGTTTTTATGCGACGTGGATCTAACTATAAGTGATTTTTTACTGATTTTTCTCCCAAAAGTTTATGCTTTTATTATCAAATTTATTCATTTTTTAAGGTTTCGACCATTCCGATTTATTGTTAACCCCTAGTTATATGCAACTGCAGAGGTAAAGAGGAGTCAATTTGTATCTGAAAGACATTTAAGTAGTAGCATATTAAGGAAATCCAAAAAATACATTTGGTGAAAATCTTCGAAAAATAAAACGTTTTAAAGCTTAAAAAGTTATTAAATTCTTACGTTCATAATTTATATAACTTTTTACCTGAGAGAACCGTTAAGAGATAATTGTAAGAACACTTCAATTACATTTTAAAATGAGTGTTTACTTTTTGCATTTATTTTTCCTGTTATTTTTCATTCAAACATTCTGTACGATACAGTTTTTATCCACATTTCTTCAGAAATTCAATTCTCTTCAGAAATAATGTATAAAATATTCATACGACTCTAAAAATAATTTTATAAGCATAATTCATTTTATCAAATAAAAGTTATTGTAACATTTTTAATATTAAAATGGTTAAATATTTTTAAAGTACTCGGGTAGTACAAAAAGTGTATAACAATTTATTTTTTCAATATGAAATTATTATATTAATACTTAAATTGGGTCAAAATTTGTAAAATCTCCACAGTGTAGAACATAACCGAACAGATATCCTAACTGGAGATATTTTTCTTAAATAAACATAATTAAAGTAAAATAAAGCATTGTGTCTTGTTACTATATTTATAGTATGGTAACTAGTTAGATTACTAACATAAATGACAAATATATGTTCTTAGATTCATAAAAAGTTATTATTTTTTGTGGCTAGCTGAGAGTTCTTTCAAACTGCGTAGTATTTGAACTGGAGTTAACCGGTTTTGCAACCACAACGTGACGATATTATTGGCAATTAGAATACATTGAATATAGCTTGCAGGACGGTTTCCCGCCCGTATAATAATAATAACAGAAATATATCGGCGATCTAATAACACTAAACATAAACTCGAATGGGTTTTATTGCAGTCGTCATACGGAAGAGAGCTTCGCATTTTGCTGGCTGCCGCAATATTTTTATTGTTTCAATCAGATTTTCTGTCTTCTTCTTTCAGTAGGGAGAACCTGAATCAGCATAACTTGATTTTCTTTCCTACGCTGAGTTATAGACATATTAAAATCAAAGGATGATATTGCAATTTCATGGAATATTGATTCAGTTTAGCTTCATAACCCTTTGGGATTGAAATCGATAGATATGCAGATTGTACAGTCCCACTGATTTATAGCTTTTTTCTAGTGTAGCCAGTTATCATTTGTTATTAATCGAAAAATATTAAGGTTTATGGAATTAGATTTGATAAGTTTCCTGTTCCTGTTACGGTATTAGAAAAAAGTATATTTTCAGCCGCTTGGAATTTACCATAGGAAGAATGAAACACGAAAAAATGAAATAATCACAAGTAATACCACAAGATCGTCTGTCTGCGTTCGCGAAATCACCTGGAAGGCTCAGACCCTCGAGTGATATTTATGTTCACAAATAAAATAAGAATTTAAATATACTTTCTCTAAACTTAGCTTAAAATTGTAATTGTAATAATTGTAGGTATTATGAATACTTAACCTTTTCAAACATTTTGCAACAGACCAATGTGATGGTTACTAATATTGAGAAAAACAAAACAGAGATAATATTTTACCATTCTGAACGTATTTATTAACTTTTATGTTGCTTAGGCAGGTATTGATACATAATTTACAATTTATTTCAGACTTTTGAGTGAATACACATTAAAGTAGCCTGCTAAGTGGTCAGTTGCTTGCTCAGAAATTGTAGTGGGGTTATGGAGTTGGCTACACTGACCAGAAGACTTCGCGCGGTACAGAAATTTGATAAAACTTTACAATAATTTTACTGAGACATCAGATTACGATTGGTCAAATTTTTGTTTTATTTCATTGGTTGACTTTATGACGACGTCACAAGCGAAATAGTCATATTAATTTGGCAATTCCAGCGCCAGTCTTGATATCTATGTTTTATTGCGCTACAAAATGCCTTACATACAAAACTGATCCACATATTATGCATTTATTTTATTGAATTGCCGTTTTAATGGTTTGCATGTAGTTATCGTGGCAAGCGACAGCTATTTAAAGTTAAAAGGGCAAATATTTGGAAAGTGCTGATAATATAATTGATTTTAATCCTTTTTATGCATCATATGAAACCCTCAAGAAATTGGGAATCAAGTTTATGGGGAGGTGGGGAAGAGTGTTTTTTTTTTTTTTTTTTATTTATGGATGCTCTTTAACATCTGGTCAGCGCCCCATTCAAATCAGGACCTGAAACGGCCGACAACTTTTGCTCAGAGGCCTCTTTTTTTCAGGCTTGAAGTTTTTTATCATGCCGTAAATGTATGACACGGGACCCATGGCTTTACTTCCCTTCCAAAGGAAGCCATACTGAGTATCTTTATACCCGAAAAAAACCTATCGGTCCTGGCCGGGATCGAACCCGCGATCTTGGGTCTACGAGGCAAGACAGCTAAACATGTGGCGATAGGGTGAAAAATGGACTGTTTTCTCTCAGGCCGTTTCGAGACTAGGAGTTTTATTTCTCACCTTTCATGAATGGACGCATTGGCCCAAGCAATTTTTTCTGTTCTGACGGAAATTTCCCAGGTACCTACTCATTGGGAGGCTTAGTAAATCCGAGTCGATCTGTACATGAAATGCGAAGAAAATCACCTTAACTTATTTCAGGAATGAAATTTCGAACCGTTAATTCAGTATCAGGTGCCATATTACCTCGAAATATCTAGTGATATTAAAAGTGAGAAGAATAAGTTACATCTTAGAGGCATGTTAAACAAAATTATCAGCATCGTGTAAATGAAATTAAATCGAGATTCGTTATTCTGTCAATTTTTCTCTTTTATTGTTATCATCCCATTTAATATTGGAATTTTAAGAGCCAATAGCAACAACCAAGCAGCAAAAAGTGGAAAACGCGGAGGCACATTTTCCTTTTATGTTATGTGTCGGGTGGTTAGACCGCTCGCCTCACATGAGCTTCGAGCTCAGGGGCCGGCCATAAGTAGGATTTGTGGCGGACGAAACATCACCTTGGCAGTTTTTACTCCGGGTACTCCAGTATTCCCCTACCACTCATTACGTCGTTCATCCACCATCCTCTCATCCCCATCTTCAGCGAAAAGTAAAGCGCTGAATATTGGTGAGCTCATTTCAAATGGACTACACAGCTTATGTGCGGAGGGCAATGCGTGACCGGAAGTTAGCATTATAACATACATTTTCATGATAAGTGAAATAGTCGGATTTTTACAAAATGACAATATGTTTGAAATTCACGCCGAAGAATGACAGTATTTCCTCTATCATTTCTTTTTATTTTTCCTGTTACGCAACAGAGGTTAATAACAATTAATAGTTCACCATCATAATTATGTAGACTAAACGCGTCAGCAGTGACGGCTCGTGGTCCCTGTAGAAGGACCAGGGACATACCCAAATGACTTGGGAAAAGGTCTGTTTTATCAAGAGTTATATTCCTCTCCGACATTTTTTCATAACTGCAGCGCCATCTACGTTTGTGCTATAAACTTCTGGTTTATATGAAACTTTTCTAATTCAGCTGTTATAGTACGCCTCAAGCCTTCTGGAGCCATTCAGAAACAACAGTCAATTTTACGAACATTTCAAACATTAAACCTCACTAATGTATCGTAACATCACCACAAATTATGACATGTAATATTTGTTTTTTCGTCCACCTGTACAGAATCGAAATTTGCCCTTTCTGTTTCTTTTCTAATCTCATTCATATAGATAGGATACGTTTTTCACTTCACCCAATTTCAGGCAATGTTTTTTCAAACCATAAAAAAAAAAAATAAATAAATAAATAAATAAAAATAAAAAAAAAAACTTAAATTTGTGCTGGCTTACTGAGTAAGCTCCTGTAGCTTTCGGTTGATGAGGTCCAAATCATTTCACTCCCAGCTTAACAGTTTACCTTAGACGCGAAAATGGAGTCTTGAGTAAAACATCCACTTTATTCATTACCACGAAACAGATACTCTTTTTTTTTTTTTGTAACTTATCATTTAGCACTTTGAAAGTGAAAATTTTTTCTGACAAACAGTGAGGAAGCTACCCAATTTAAAACAAAGAGCGAAAACAACCTCTATCAGTTATGCGTGGTGTCAGTAACCTCTCAACATTTGGTTCCCAAGAAAAGAGAGAATACCGAGCGCCGGCCATGGACCGTCTACCTGCTGGCTCAAGGAGACCCAGAAATAAGCAGGAGAAAGGCTAACCCATCTTAGAAGAAAACAAATATAAATTCTTGTAAATATTTGGCCCAAGAAGATATAAGTTTAAAGCGTACAAATTTCCGGGCTAGCTAATGAGATTCCCTCTCTAACGGAGGATTCGCATGCTACCGCTACTGCAATAGAGATGAAATGCGCGTAAGATACAATAAAGTCAT
The DNA here is from genome assembly GCA_030762175.1 of Metallyticus violacea. Lineage (NCBI taxonomy): Eukaryota > Metazoa > Arthropoda > Insecta > Mantodea > Metallyticidae > Metallyticus > Metallyticus violacea. The sequence continues at coordinate 38,833,295 of CM060831.1, forward strand.
ACATCATTGTTTTCATGCATTTTTTTAAAGTTGATCAGGAGAAGAAAAAATGCTAAAGAATTGTGACATTTTCTTTGGGAGGGGGCGGCTCAATTTTAAATATGTGTTAACATTTCTTCCTAAAACTAATAAATGAAAATTTCAAGTATAACAAGAGTTCAAAAGCATTTAAGTATCTTACTCAATTAGCACGGAAAAAAATGTAACTACATAAAAACTTTACGTATACAAGAAACATTGAATATTGCATAAGTACTTGTTTTTTATTAGTACTACCATCAGCAAGTAGAAAAACGGATTAAATGCTAATGGCCATTATCTCACATGCTCAAACGTTCCCATTCAGTGTCTTGAAGTGTAACATGTTCTGAGCTATTTCCGTAACTGACGTGTAAGCACAAAATGTATCTCAGAGCATTCGCTTTTACCCTTTCCTCACTTAGAACTGGGTGCAAAAGTAAAGAAAAACCTATTGGGATCAGGGGACTGTTGATGAAGATCAAGTGTGTTCTTTTGGCACTTAACAAGATGGATTTGATCTCGCGAACAGAGGCGGGGTAGTTTCAAAGAAGCCACTCTCTCTTGACGCCCTAGGGATACTGAGAATGAGAGAACCTTTAACAAGGTGCGGAATTTGCAAGAAAAGAGCAATATTTTACACTGAAAATATTAATACATAAAAGCGTGGTAGGTTATTGGGGTCAATCATTCCCTCGCCGTTTAGTGTTTTCCGTCAGTTAATCCTTAACTACCAAATGTATATGCATGCACTTAGACAAGAAAAGAACAAGGGACAGGAACTGTGATCGGTTCGGGAAATATCAGAAGCATTTATTGACGCTGGGTTTACAATGTCTCCTTCAGTTCATGTTATGCCGTAAACAGCAAATGTTTTTGTTCGGACCATGTGCTCTGGTGGCTGAGCAAACAAAAGCTTCTGTCTAATGATAAACTGCATTGGTTTGAACCCTCATTAGCTTGATTTTTTTATTTATTAGTTTTTGGTAGAAAATAATACTACATATATAAAACATAAAATTAGCCATTTTCGTTTTCAAATTCAAATATTCTAAAGTGAAAAAGTTAAAAGAAAATATAAACAAATAATTGTTTATTTTCTATTTATTTTGAAAACAAAGATATATATATATATTGTGCTAGTATAAATGTCTTAACATTCAAATAAGCCTTTACAATTGAAACTTATATTATCATATGTATGATAAATATTTTTACTGGCAAAAATGGCAAATAAAACAATTTACACACTGGTAGGATTCGAACTTCAGTAGTTCTCATGGCTAGACTCCTGTGCTTTTAACCATCAGTATACGTCTGAATGGAGAACTCTATGTGCTGATTATAACAGAATAAGGCCAAAAGCTGAAAGACTGGTGACAAGAGCTTAAGACTAATTAACGCTTCGAGAGTTTTCTCTCTCTCGCACTCTTTCTCTTTCCTTGGGGTGTACAAGTGATGAAAGTTTGTTTTTTACAGCAGTACACTAAATCAGACTCAAAGCTGCAAATACTTGGGTGAAAATAAATCAAAGCTAACTTTTCAACTTTTCTTTAAAAATATCTTTGATCCTGGAAGTTGCCTTTCACAATCTTCTTTAATGATGAAAGGTCACTTGTAGCGGATTGTGCGCGAGGATGGATGTATAAAGAATGGCGCCTATATGCCAGATCTTATTTAAGATCCTTTCAAGGTATTGCATCTGTTCATCCATCGTCAAGGTTGGCCGAGGTCGTTAAGGCGCGGACTCGTGAGCGGCAGGTCTGGGGTTCGAATTCCTCCAGGACCGTCCTCCCTGACTGAGGCTTTTTTCAGCTTTTCCTCAGTCCTCTTAAATGGCAAATGCGGGGGAAGTACCCTAACGGTACTTCTGGGTCTGAAACGTTTCCTGCCTTAAAAATAATCCTTTCCCAATTTACCATTTCATCTCATGTATCATCATTGTTCACCGCCTGCGATGCCTCGGTAGTAAAAACGGGCTTTAAACAATATTTTAAAAAAAAATCTGTTCATCCATCAATTGACAGCATAAACAAACTTGAAAATTTGAAGTATGTCACTTTAATATTTAACATGAATTAGGTTGCACAATCGCAACCCCTTTTCAATGCATCTTAACATATTTTCCGGGCTTTTTGTCCCTGGTCTAATGGTCAATTTACATTTATGGTGACCTGAAGTTTCGTCCGACACTATGGCGAACGTCTTCAGAGAGGTAAAATGCCTACCTGACACTATTCGTGGTCAATGACCTTTTGAATAACAAGGAGACACATCAGATTTTCTCACTCGTCTAGGAGGTTGACATGGAGAATAAAGAGAATAACGTTATTTATGCCAAGTGATTTGCTGATTGAGATGGCATGTGAATATATAAATACCGATTTCAATTGAAATTGTAAGTAGTGCCCCTCCTTTTCCTCCCCCTCCCCTCATTAATGCAAATTTGTTTTCTGTGCCTTTTCCAAAGTTTGGATGTATTTTTAATATTTTCAAATACTATGCAAGGCAGAACGGAATTTGCAATGCATCTTAATAACGGTCTTCTTTAAAATGTTGGTATTAAATGCAAGCACCAAACAGATTTATTTATTTTTGGGGAGTGGCTGCATTTGTAGAATTGGAGCCAAACTATATTAAAAGAATATATTAAAACTATTTAAAATTTGCTTAAAACAATTTGTGTGGTCTGCTAACAGCAGACTTTTCTGTGTTACCTATGTTTTACCAAGGCCTCCCATAGTAATAGTAATTTTGTTTTTAAAAATAACATAAAATCAAATCAAAATAAATGTCTTAAATACTACTACTACTACTAATATTTTCAGAAATATTTCTGTGATATCTATAATTACCAAAATAAAACGAAATTAGATAATTTTATCAACGATTCTGCTTCCACTCTATAGCTGATTTGGCATTCGTGTTATTTTGAGGTTTTCTCTGGGTTCTTTCGTTTCTCCGATTTCATTCCACCAATACTTAACTTTCTCTTTTCACCTCTTCCTCAAGTATAAATTTCTGTTCTGGCACAGACTGATATCTATCGGCTGTAGTGAAAACACATCCATTTCATGTAATAAAAATCCTAATTATGTTTTCTTTCAGAAGGGAAATGCACTGTTGGTTTCGTAATATAGATTTACGGCATGGAAATGAGCCTTAAGCCTAAAAGAAGAAACCTCTGAGCTAAATTTATCAGTATTTTCACGCCCCATATTGAATGGGACCTGAAATGTTAAAGATCGTCCGTAAACACAACAAATAAATAAAAGTAAGGATGACGCTAATGTACGTCAAATCTCATAACAAAGGCTACTGGATTAACAAAACCTCCCATGTTTTTCACCAAGCACCACTGTGTTCTGGGCTTTGATACGCATGAAGCGAGTCCATGACAATGAGTTGACGAAAGAATACTTCCAGCAAGGTGCTGCTACAAGTCACTGATCTAGCGAATTCTTTTCTTTGTCGACCGTAATTTAAGGAAATGGCGATGTTCTAGAGCTCTGGATCTAACTTTTCTTTTGCTGTAGAAAAGGCAGAATAGATAGAAATAATGTGATTACTATGGCGCGGACTCGTGAGCGGGAGGTCTGGGGTTGGAATCCCGCTAGGACCGTCCTTCATGACTGAGGTTTTTTTTCAGGGTTTCCTCAGTCCTCATAAATGGCAAATGCCGAGGAGGTACCCTAAACTGAGGCCTAAAACGTTTCCTTAAAAAAAATTCTTTCCAGTATATAATTTCATTTCATGTATCATCAATGCCCATCGCCTGTGGTGCCTCGGTAATATAAACGGGCGTTAAACACTATTAAAAAATTACTACAGCTTATTCAGTAATTACTCTTATAATTGGTTTAATGGTAAAAAATTTTATGACTTAAACTGTGCTTTGGATAAGGAATATTAAACAATTTTGGTATAAAAGGAGGCATACCGCATAGTTATCCACTAGGTTGCCCAATGTCTGGCAAACGAATTCTTATGCTCTGTTATAACTACAAAATAACATTAATTCAATTTTTCAGAAATTTTAAATTTTAAAAATAATTTAATTTGAGATTTGTTTGAATAACTGAACTACTCGTTTGGCCCTCTCTTATTAATGCTACAATTTTTTATTCAAAATATAAGATGTTTATATTTATGGGCAACGAAGCACACGATATTTCTAAACACGGAAAGACTTCACCACCGTCGGAAACTTTCACCAGTAGAGTTCACTTTCTGTTAGAATGGGCACATTATTTTCTCCTGTACAAAGTTTTCCCCTCGAAACAGCTTGTCGATACGAACTAGGGCTAACTTATCGGTTTTGTATTCAATAGTGCGCCTTTTAGAGCGAATGTTGCTGACGTACGCATATATATGTAGGTTTATACACCCAATGAAGGAAAGCAGGAAATGTGATTTGAGGCAGAAATGCTGTGTTCTGAGAGGAGGGAAACAATGTCTTTGTATATCGGTATCGCATCGCAGCACCGAAATTGAATTTTTGTTTTATTTCCTTGAAAGCGGGCGAAATGTCTGTAGTGTGAAAGGGAAAAGAAAGGGAGAGGTTTTCTTTAGAAACAAACAAGACAAGTAAATAAAAGAAGCGTTGTTTTAATATAGTTAAAATGTATATACACAATTGTTAAAGTGAAGGAAACTTAAAGCATTTTCGTCCCTAATATACATGTTTTATCGATAACCTCGAAAGAAACCAAAGCGATTAGGGAGTGAGTGAGTACGACTCTGAGTCATATTATCAGGTCATCTAATTATCTGATGACCGACACGGTGGTGCGGACTGTATCGGCCATCGCTCAAGGCTAACGGGGTACGCGAATGGAGATGGTCGGATTTTACCAAAGTGGCTTAGAGTCTCATGACAATCAATCCGTGTCATTTGAACAATGGAAGAAACAATTCATGTCTAATGCTGGAATCAAGTCTGTTAAGGATATAAATGGCAACAACTAGCCTAATTCTATTCCACAATGAATATTTACGATTTGTGAGTTCGTACCGAGTCCATTCCTGCTGTCAGGAGATTATTGAAGAAAAATTCCTAGAAGATAGAGTCAAAGTTTATTGCAATTCATTTATTGCAATTCAGTTATTCAATGAAAGACGAAGAAGGTAGCGCACAGTGTTTACAGAAGAAACTCTTGATGACTTTTCTTAAAAATCTCTTAGTCGTTTTTCTTAGCAAAGTTATTCTTACTTTTTTGCACCGAGGGCTAGGAAATAAAGCTAAATTCCCATAATTTTTCAAATAAAATTAAGAACAGTAATGGATAAACTCTTAAGATGTGCCAGAAATGTTTGGAAACTGAAGGCAAAAAATTCCAGAAAAAAGTTCCAGCATTTCCTTGCGTGACATCGGTAAGCATACAACTTTTTTAATGCAATAGATTTTTTAGATTCACATTTTCTAGTGTTTCTACCATCGACCGTCAACCTGCGCCTACTCTTGAGTGTAGCTCGGCTGCCGTGAGCGATAGCTTATCGGCCGATTCAGTCCCTGCCGCCAATCACATAATTGGGTTATCTGTTAATACTTAACTGTGATTGTTTTGTGGTATTTTTCTCGGCTAATATGAAATTGAGTTCATAACTTTAAATTAAAATACATATTTCATTATCTTAAATGTACCATAATATGTTTGAGAGCACTTAAATAATAATTCGTTATTTAAGTCATATATTAACTACATCATAATGATAATTACAAACTTTGTTCTGGAATCATAAATGTAATCTAGAGTAAACGGGCAGCAATGAAGCCAGCATTAAATAAAAAACGGATCCTTGAGGCTTTTGGCACAGTGCCTAATTGTAGAAATACAGAATTCGCTAAGGAATTGCTAAACTTGCGCTATGTTTCTCATTGACAATGGATACCAAATAAATATGGAGGAATGACTATTTACGTTTTATTTATTTATTGTATCGTTATTCAAGCCTGAAAGAAGAGGACTCTGAGCAAATTTATCGCCCGTTTCACGCCCTGAATTGAACAACCCGAGAAGTTAAAGAGCGTCCGTAAATAAACCAAATCAACAATATACGGACTACGTTTAGATCTCATACGTTTAAGACCACCAACGTGCACCATTGCCATATTACCTTCCCCATCTTTCTGGGACAATGCAGCTGCGCGGCGCCCTATGGCCTCATGCGAATCGGGGGTATGCCCACAAATTGGCATTGAAGAAAACAAATATTATTGTTTTTACAGCATTGCTTTGATTGCAGCCTGTTTTTGGGTGGTTTGCAGAGGTGGTATAAACCTTCTTCTGGGCTATTTTAGGACTTCGCTGGCAGAAGAACACGAGTCTGTAAGGCAAACATGATGAAAAGTGAGGTAAAAATAACCTTTTCTAGTCAAGGGGTCTAGAGGTGGAGGGCAGGAATAAGCCATCGGAAAACGCGAGTTTTAAGAAAAGGAAATAAAGATTGTTTGAAAGCTCTTGGGGAGTTGTATGCGAAGATTGGATCTTACAGGGTGACCCAGTGGAATATGACGGTTTTCACAACCTTCTTGTGGGACACTATATATAATTAAACAAAATAATTTTTCAAGGAACAAATAGCGCAATGCAATTTAATTAATCTGGTCTTATTTTTTAAAAATCACAAGTGACCCAGTGGAATATGACGATTTTCAGAACACCACCGTTTCTAGCGAATTGGTTGTTATGTAAATATGCAATTTATTCTGTCCATTTAGTAAACAACAGTATTGACAATTGGACGGTTGAAAAACGCGTGTTCGTTGTTGTTACAACATTTATTGAATCGAAGTCAATCTCCTACGTTCAGAGGAGATTTAGGGTAGAATTTAATGTGTCATAAATGCTGGCAGCACTGGACTTTCAGATGGATATAATGATAAAAATGAGATTTGGGTCCAGCAGGATGGTGCCACAGCTCAAAGCGCTCATGAAACAATGAACAATCTGCGGATCCTTTTACCTGGACGAATAATTTATCGATTTGCTGATGTTGCCTGTCCAACCCGAACTAACGGCTGCAGACTATTTTTATGGGGATATTTGAAAAGTAAAGTGTACTGTGATGGGCCACAAACCAACATGCTGTTAAAAGAAAACATAACTCATGAAATTAAAGACATTGATAACGTTTTATTGCAGCGAGTTATGGTAAACTTCCCTAGTCGATTACACGAATATGTTCTATGTCATGAGTCCACTTAAAAAATGTGATTTTTAAAAAATAAGTGTAGATTAATAAATTGCGTTATACTACTTGTTCCTAGAAAAAGTATTTTTTATTTAATTCTGTACGAGTCTCCCATAAGAAGGTTCTGAAAACCGTCAAATTACATCCTGTAATCATCCTGTATTATGGATCACAGTAAACAAAAAAATATTAAATCTGCATGAGCATCACAAGAAAACGGATGATCATGGGTAGCCGAAGAAAATACTAAATTGGACTTAAAGCTGAAGGAAAAAGAGAGCTGTCTGAAGGAGGTATTACATTGTAGAAATGCAAAATAGCGTTGAAGTTAAGTTATCTCCAGGAAGGTTACTGGCATTTTGCAAATCAAGACATGGCTGGGATGGTAATATTTATCCTATCTGTTTACATGTATAGGTAAAAAGAAAAGGAAATGGAGCACAAAAACATTAGTTCAATACTGAATTTTAAATTCCGCACACAACGGCTCCGATTTGTTTCTTCTGAGAAATTCCCGCCCAGAAATAACCTCAATTTTGCAAGAAGTTAAAATAAATGGGGGATTAATTGCGAAGAACTGTATGAGCGGTAGTTAAAAAGTCCCTTTAATGATAATGAGCATTCCAGCTTTAAGAGCCCTTTACTGTTGCCATGACTGTGAAGCAGAAAGTTAATACTGTTACCCGAGCAACTATAAAAGCGGTCGTAACACTGTCCATCTGTAGGCTATAAACTATATTAACTCTTTGGTCTCGTGGCTACACTGTACGGAATCGTCAGCAGCTAATCGAATACTGCCAGTTACCATGGCAACTCCCCCCTTTTCTTCATTTTTTAACTAAATTAAACATACTTTTAATTAACGTCATCGTTTCTAAATTTTATCAGTTGTGTTTTAAAACTGCTTTTAGTGGTGTAGTATTTACGTATATTCTAAAAGCATCATCCATAGGCTGAAATATATTTTAAAATATATAATTATAAAATATGACATAACAAATACAAAGAAATATATAATGCAACAAAGTAATTTTTTTAAACAGACTAAGCAAAACAAAAAACTTGTTTTTATTAACTACACCGATATGATTTCAGATATTGTATAGGTGTCTTAAACAAGCAATATAAGATTTGAAGTCTATGGTGGAGCCATAAAATATCTTAAAACCTGCTTCGTGAGCGAAGAAAGCCGGGTTTTAAATTATTCATCATCAGTAGGCAATAGAATAAAAGAGACAGGGAGATGGGTACAATAGGTCACAAGCTTAAACCACCTTCTCCCCTTATGCCTGTCACTTATCAGTGTTTGTTTAACTACCGGGAGGTCCCTCATAGCCTGTATTGGAGTGTACCTAACTTGATGTTAAGTGCTTAAGAATTCAGATGCCTAAGCACTAGCATTTTTGAGATTTAGTGCTATAAAATGTGTAAAATCTAGGACTTATCATATTATAATATGGCACTGAACATTGTTAATTGATATGTATGATGAATCTTACTTATTTTAACGTAATAATGAAACATACTGATAGATAAGATGTAAAATTAAAAAGAAAATAATCAACGAAACATTCTTCAAAACTTCCGTCCGTTATTTTGTGATATCATTTCGAATGGAAGCTCATTAATCAGTGGTGTATTGATCCTTTAGAATCTTAATACCATAACTATGAAAAATTAACAGGTAGACCATATGTGCCTTATCTTTAATCAATTTGCCTAAGACCTCTATACTATGTTTGTGTACGTTTTTAATACCCGGTAATTTCAATCTATATAAAATTGTCTTTGAGAAATAATTTGAGATAGAGAACCCATTGACTATGGTTTTAAACGCCCATGTTTTCAGTGATGTTATTCACTAATAATATACCTTCATTAAAAGAGTTACGTTTGTTTCTTGTGCACTTCTGTAATTTTTCTTCATTCTTTTCGTTTACTCATTATTTGTTTTACTTACATTTTTATTTTTTTATGCAATAGGCCTAACTAAATTCGGTTGAAAAAGAAATACAGTAGGTTGTCTTGTTTAGCTTCATTAGTGAGTTACTTTATTATGCTTGAATAAAATTCGTATATAATACGAAACAGGTGCCTTTGGTTGTTAGTGATTCAAATAAACTACAATATGCAGCTACACTATAAATGTAAGAAACTTAAGGTGGAGTACGATGATCTTCAAAATTTTCCATTAAATATAATTTCCTTTAGAAATCATTCTAATGTTCGGGCAAAAATTTGCAATATGATTTTCTTGTCAATCTCCATTCAAAATAAAAAGCTCAGTATCTTTTATGCCCATTAATTGTAGCCAACATTGTCTTGCCTTTGAAGTTGCATAAGAATTTAATACATTTAATCCCTAATTTCATAATATTTAAACTTATTTAATAATATATTACACATGTGAGATACAATCAAAAACCTTTAATAAATGTAAGAAAAGTGACGATATTTCATTCTTTTAGCTGGGTTTTCAAAGAGAATAAAGTCAGTTCCTGCCATCACTGTTGATAATCATTTCCTTTCTTTGTTGTTTTAGTATATTATAATTATTTTTTAAAAAATTTATTGCCCGTATTACTATCATGTTTCAAAAAATTACCAAAAATACAGTTAATGGAATATGTGTATAGTTATTTACTATTACTTGTCTTAAGTATAGTTTAGCTATATCCAATTTAAAGTAGTCTACGTATTTTCAGTCATCTATTGAGAAATTAAGTAATTTTGGATATTCCCTATAACATCTTTACATTGTTTTAATAGTGCGTTTTGAGATTACTAAGTACCATTTAAAAGGTATTTTGTACTCGGTAATTTTGCATTATCTTTATTATGTTCATAGAAACGCTATTGAAAAATCTTATTACCGCGTAATGTACCATTTTTATAGCATGATAGTTTTGTTGATGTATGAAAATAACTGTTGGGTGGCATTTGTACACGCGCTGATGCAGTATAGTAAAGATTTTTAACTATTGCTAGGAGAAAGTTTGCTCGTGAAAATGTGTATTGCTAGATAATGGGCAGAAGTTATTTGAAAGAGCGCCCTACATGCTTTCCAAAATTTGCCTCCATTTTAATTATAATTTTTACTGTAGCTTAAATATATCTATATTGTCTAAAGAATTTTCCCAAAACATTATTCCGAAGTTATCATTGGATGGAAGTGTGAAAGCTATGCACTCCATTCCTGATATATAAACACTTTCAAACAATACTGATCCTGAACAGACAATTACAAAAAACAAAATCCTTTTGGGAAGGGAAATCAACTTCACAAAGTCTTTTGAAAGTTGACCTCCTAGGTTTCTCCATACGGTTATGTGGTCCACGTTCAGGGACGCTGCTGTGTTTCGGGTGTTGTCTTCACTGTTATCCCCAGTATTAATTTTATATCAGCGTTTACTACTTCTGCATGCTTTGCCACAAGCCGAAACTCTTGTGTTACCACGTGACTAAAAAGGTTCAATCGGTTTTAGACCAGGCATTTCAAAGCATGATATTCTGAACACAACAATATATTTACTATTAAACAAGCTACTATCGATATCAAGGACATCTGTCAACACGATGGAAGATTGTGGATTTCATTGTGGCAGTATTTCTTAGTGTGGGATGCGAAAACTTCATCCACTGCAGTTTCCAGATCAGCAGAGGTTCGGGGTTTCCCAACAAAGACGGGTACTTTCACGAGCCACTAGTGCTGCCAGCAGTTCACGATATACACAATACACCAAACCCAGAGAGGCACAGTGATAGTTTCGGTTGTTTGGGAATGCCAATCAGTGGTGACGGCATCTTGTAGTGTCGTTGAGGATCCACTCATTGCATATGAGTAGTCTGTCAAGAAAAATAATCTTCTGTTGTCGTGACAATGCAAAACATGCATCAGCTGGTGCCACCTTCTGAGCCATCATCAACTCGCGTGGAATCCAAAGACCGAGTTTATACAATTTTCCCAACTGATGGAGATGGAAGCGTATGCTTTCTGCACTGGCGTTGAATTGCTGTGCACGTCCCAAAGTCTAGTTGCTGTTCGTCTGAATATTCTCTAAGATACAAACGCTCGTTATCCATCGTTGTTCGTCTCTTTGCTCATGGCCTACCCTCGAGAGTTCCGTTGCCTTCTTGGAATTTCGCGAATCTTGGCACCGTTCCTTTATTCACACAGCACCAAATGTCTGGAATGTTTTCCTCGCCGCTGTAATTGATTGTTCCCCATTTAAGCACGAATAGACAATAGAACATATAAGCTCGTATAATCATCTTCGGGGTGCTCATGTTTAACCGCGATTATCGGAACACTGATTAATACTAAGAAATATTAAATCTACCAGCTTAACAGTGTAACTTTCAGCAACAATTTGTTCCTTCCTTAACTTTATTTGTTGCATATTCAATTGTTGTCAACGCGTTAACTGTATAAATAATTCAGTTTTAACAAGACGAGCAGGTATTTTCTGGAAAAGCTTGTTCGACTTATTACAGATGGCAAGTTCATACTTCATGTGTTCGAAGTGACGTTGAAATGTGGAAAAATTTAGCTCTGCGCATGCGCACAACGGTTTTCTAGCAGATGAGCTTTGGGATTTGAAGAGAGTAGACGCTGCATCATCCGCTGCGAGATAGGTCAGCTTTACGACGTACATTAAAACACCTTTAATATGTCAATAAAATGATTTAACTTAAATAAGAATCATGTATATTTTCAGAGATTACTTCGGCGCATTATTTCCTTGTTTTCACTTCATTTTGAGTAAAGAGATTAAGTTATATAAATGGATTTAATTAAGTGTTGTGAGCTCGCTCCATGCCTGGCCTTAATGATGATGAAATGATTAAGGAATGCATGTAGCTCTACCGTAGGCCGTGACAATACATGAGCTGCTTCTCTTCCATTTCTTGATTATAACAAATTATCCCGAAAGGTGATAGTAGTTAGGGTTGAGGTTAACAATTCCATCAGAATAAGTAATAACAAATTAAAAAAAAAAATACCGCAGCCCATTATGAACATTTTAATCATTTTATAAAATACTATCAAACGTCTAAGTATGACTTTGATCTTGGTAAGCAAATGAAAATTACTGTTAACTCGAAAAGTAACGAATCAGACATTGTTTATATGAACATTTTCTTTGATTTTAGCTCCTCTAATCAGCCTTATAAGGTTTCTTATCAAAGTTTACTGATTGATAAGTGCAGTATACTTGTATGTGGAACAGTAATTATAAAACTTTCAAGAAAATTATAAGTTATATGTATATTTAGCCTTTAAATATGAACCTTCTCGAATAATCATGCTGCAATCCCTACATTTTACAGTGTTTGTCTTAAAACATTAAATGATACCTTAAAGTGACTTAGTTGATGGTCAACTCTGTTTTAGGCTAATATAGAGCTTGGAGATTTTATTAAGGGATAAAAGGGAAAGTAAAAGCTGGTTATTAAAGTAAAGATATAACGAAGTAATTTTCCGGTTTTCTTCACATTGAAAAGAGTACAATTAGAGAAACGTCTGAACTATTTGCCAATCCTTTCACGTCCAGAGACAGGATGGTGTCGCAGCGAAAGATCCTAAAGGAGAGAAGTTAATTGTCAAGATATAAGTTTTCCCTTGAGAAATTTAAAGTTTCCGAGAAGGGAGAAGTAAAATAAATGGTCCCGAGAGCTATGGAAAAGATGTAACAAACGTTTCCTTTGTAATAGGAAAGTTTTTAAAAACTAGGTTAATTGTTTCTGAACATAATCTTCGGTACGGAGTTAGGATGGAAAAGCACGCTTAATGATATTTACGAAATGGCGGGCGGTCGTCACAGGGGAGGAGAAGAGGGTGTTGGTTTGCAATCAAGGGGATTACTTTTCTTCTTTGGTAAGAGTCAAAAAGCTTCTAGATTTTCTTTGCTTTGCCTAGAATCTCAAGAGAAGCATCACAAGAAATGGAAGGATTCTTTTTTCCTAGTTCTTTTTAGTTGCAAATGAAATGGCAAGTTTCATAAATGCTTTGCTCTTATGACTTTCCACCTGTAACTACAGGAGTGATTCTGTATCTTGATGTATTTAGGAAGAAGTTCGTGTATTTGTGCCCCTAGTCATTTATTTATAGTTTATAGTTGTAATCATACAACTGGACAAATTAGAAAACAGGCTGAGCAGAATCATGTAGGCACTTCTTACATAATCAGCTCTCTTATTTCTCCTCTATGATTGACTAACTTAGCAGTAAAATGTGATCAAATGCTTTATTTTTCTGGCCTCTCTAATTATTGCCACTAAGGGCCAGGGTTTGACCCACCTTTCGGGGCATTCGATGGAAATTTAGCTCCTGTCTTAAAGTGATGCAACATTTCTTCTCAATCCACAAACCCACCTTCATAGCATTCCAAACTGTGGAAATCAACCTGTCATAACATTCCACAATTACAATGTCCAATAATAGACAACCAACAAAAAGTAAACCAGAATTCTGAAACTCTGTGGCCAACATTTTCTGACACATGCTTTTCGACAAAGTACTACAGGCATTCGGCCGTTGGTTTTTACTACATTCTACTTTGAATCCATTTGACGAAAGCGTTTCATTCATCTTAATGTGGCATATAGGCAAAAAATTAAAAAAAGGAGTAATTTTTATTTGTTAATTTTATAGTTCATACATTCAAGAATATTTTCCCAAAGTTTCATATTTCAAGTCCAATTCTTTGTGCTTCTAAAATTTAAAAACCATGGCTCTGTTACCTGCCAAGCCCACTTTCTCTGCTAACACTATTGACATCTTTGGTTTTGGAGTTTTATTTTACTAATTTTCTTGCAGGCAATTCACTTGCATCATATTAGAAGTTTTTGTGCGCGTGTGCGTATGTGTGTGTTTTTTTTTTTCTAAACCAATATTTTGAAACGAAAATTTTTACTCGCATTAAAATATTAGATATTTCAAATATTTCCTACATAAAAAATGAAGTCCGTGCAAAATTTACCGGTCATTTGACTTCCAAGTAATACCTTAGATAGCAACTAAAACGATGGGCTGGTCACCTTATTCTTCTGACATCTGTAGATGGTAAGTGTAGCTAAATTCAAAATAATTCCGTCAGAACCCCGAACTTAGGGATATAGCGTGTAAGTCGGTGATTATGTTTTAAAGTGACATGGTAATTTTTTTTACTCTTGCCTCTTAAAGTTTGTTATGCCGAAAACATGGATTCTTTCTTTTATTTCACACTGCGGGCTCCCAAGCATTGTCGTATATCAAAATTTGGAAGATTACAAAGTAGAATCTTGAATTTACTTAGATCTCATTCAGTTCATCATTTATTTCTAGTCCTAATCTGACCTCCCCATTACAGAGTGGGAGTAATTATGCTGCTTACAAATGTCAACGCCATGCACCAAGAAAATCAGTACTACTGGTTGGGTGACCTAATGCACCATCAGCCTCTCAGTTCTACAACTGATAAGCTAAGCGCGTTTAAAGTAGTTTACCACCGCCCCGCAGCGTATACACAACACTCATGAGTGATCCATAGGGAGGTCTCGCCGCTTCAGAGGCTCTGGTGCATACTCAGCGATCCTGAAGCACCCGTGGTTCTTCTACACTATTGTTAATGCATCCGAGCCTCGCCTCTCTTGGAGTCGCCGGGTGAGATGAACTCTGTGTATTCCCCTATTAATGGGTGACGATTACGCTTCGGCCGGGAAGACGAGTTACTGCTGGGAGCTGGAGAGATGGCTAGTGATGTATGTGGGGGGAGGACTTTATCTACCAAGTAAAACATCACGCAAGGCATGTGTATCATCTATTCGAATCCTTTAGAGTCGGTCCATTCTTTGCGTTAACAGAAGCAGAATATCAATAGTGAACAGTTGGACGTTATCAAACATTCCTCTGACTCCAGCTCCCAGCGTTACCTTAAACACTACCTGCAGAACAGTGACGGCTTGTAATCTGACGTATAGTGAAGCCCATTAACTGAGAAGAACTATTAGTGTTGAAATTAATTTTTTTTTTTTTTTGTAAACTAGATGGATTATTTTGTTATTAAGAGGAAATACTATATCCTTTATAGGAAACATTCCTTATTTTTAATTAAAGATAAAAATTACCACAAGTAACACCACAAGAGGGTCTGAAAATGCCGATAATCAGGAAAGCCCAGACCCTCGAGTGATATTTATTAGTAATATTTCACGAATAAAACAGAATTTAAATATAATTTCCGTAAAATTGTCTTACAAAATTGTAATAATTACATATTTGTATTATAAATACTTAACCTTTTCAAGCCATCAGACAATAGACGAATGTCAATTGTCAGTGATGTAAATAGCGAAGAGCCAAAAGCGGGTTTGGGACTATTTCATGAATAGAATAAGAATAAAAATAATATATTCAGAAACCGTGAGAATTAAAAAGACGAAAGTCGACTATTACAGTCGCTACCGTTATATTTACTAATACAAACTGAGAAAAACAAAACAGAGAAAACATTTTTACCATTCTAAACAACGTGTTTAGTAAAATGTATGGTTGCTTAGGCAGATTTGTTACATAATTTATAAAATTATTTCAGACTGTTTGGCTCAATACGCAAAAACAATTGTTTGAGTGAGTACACAGTAAGTTGTTAAATTTACAATATTATTGAAAACACAGAAGAGTGGTCAGTAATGCGTGCTCAGGAATTGTATAATGAAGGTATATAGTTGGCTACACTGACCAGAAGACAAATGCAGTCGCATGATAAAACAAAGTTGATGATTATTTTTTCGATAATTTCATTGCGATATCCGGCTGTGATTGGTCAAAATTCAAAATTTTGTTTAGTTTCATTAGATTTAAAAATGTCGTCACATAAGTTAAATAGTCACTATAAACTGTGATTTAAAACAACAAGAATCTAGAGCAATAAACTATAATTATATTTATCAACCACATAATCTCTCCGCTCAAAATTATTTTACAGACTGAAGCGAAGATTGAAAGAATTTTTCGTGAGGCAAAGGATACTCACAACTCTACATCCGTTATCAAAACTGTCACTGAGCGTACTCAAGACACTGCAAGGATGCTGACAGACGGTGTTGAAGCACATATTTTAATATTGAAGCTCTAAATGACCTCGAGGCTGAGAGCGACATCATAGCCTATCAGAAAGCCTTCCTGCAAGCGTGATTTTTCTCTTTTTTTTTTTCTTTTCTTTTCTTTTTCTCTTTTTTTTTTTTTTTTTTTTTTTTTTCGCTGTGGTAACCACGGTATATAAGCAGCTATTTCTCAGAGTGTAAATCAGAGAATCGCAGCCATGACCATGACCAATGTCTACTTTCACATGATTCTAGCGATTCTGAAGCAAATTATTAAGCAATTTAAAGTAGCGAAGAAAAGAATGTGAAGTGGGGCTTTATTAGCTTCATTTGAATAGCCACCTCTGCAGCAGAGGCCAGGCCGAGTGTACTAGTGTTGCTGGGAGCAGGGCCGGGCAAGTTGCGCA
>CM060831.1:40082500-40100000 GCA_030762175.1 Metallyticus violacea
AAACGACGAGTCCATGCTCCAAGAACCCTCTTGATGACTTCTCGGATCGCTGCCACGGTGTCCTCGGGCAAGGAAGGTCGACTGGAACGTGGCTATTGGTGACATTTCCTGTCCTCTGGCATTTATTGACCAGAAATCGGATAGTCGTGTTGGCGGTGATTTGTGAAATTTGCGGCGAAACTCCTCTGGCACCTGTGCATACGTTAAAGGTTCAACCAAGCATCGACTACAGTTACCCGTTCTTCAATAGTCAACACACTGTTATATCAGCCTGAAACGAAAACCAAACTCTAACGTTAACCCAAAAATGAATCGATACTTTATAACCGCCTTATATAAGAAACTATTCACTAGTTTGACGTTGGTATTGATGCAACCATTTCTATAAAAACAGACTACTCCATAACAAACCTATAAGCTCCATTTGAAAAAGAAATCCAAATACCATAACTCCCATCCCAGAGCAAAAAAGCATGACAACTGAAGCATGTAAATTCTATCCTGTGACGGATATGGAAATCCTGAAAGGAATATTTGAGAAGTCGGTATTTGTGGATAAAGAAGGAGTGAGGGGAAAAGCGATATATGTATGCAGTTGTGTGCTGTTTGTGTCTAAGATATATATAGTGAGAGAGCTTGGCACAGCTTTGTGTTATCAGTTGTACTATTCAACATGTGGTGAGAACTAAAAAAGAAGTATCGCCTTTGAGTGCGGAGGTAGCAGAGGCGTGCATTACACCTAAGCATTGCTGGTGTAAATAATTTATCCGCCACTTAAAGTTATTGGCTTTGCTAAAGTGTTGGTCCAAAGAATAAAAATATCTTGAAGACTGAAACTCCTGCCTTACTTTTGAGCGCCCGTCATAGGCAGCTAGCTAATGAGCTTGAGAAGGTGCTGTGCTGCAAAATTCATGCATGCATCTTTTGTCTGTTTTGTTTGAGAGCATTCCATCTCAACGAGATAAAATGAAAGAGTATTGTTAGAGAGCTGAAATGAAAGACTTTACTATTACATCACTGTAATTATTATACCAGAGGATAGTCAATAATACAATGCAATTTTAAAAGTTTACATTATGCCAAGTCTATCTGAAAACTATCCAACCTTATTTTTCCTGTGGAGAGTAATTAAGTTGGCAATACTACGCATATAGATGCACAGAATCTTCGTGTCTGCGCATGAATTTTTCTAGGCTTGCTTCATTGGTCACCGAGAGGCGGTTAGCGAAACAGATAATATGTCCTCCCATTTTCTGAAGCTAAAATCTCCAATAAAGGACATTATGCACAGCGCGATCGCGAAGTTTGAAGTTATTCCAACAGAGATATTCCAAAGGTGCTCGGTGATCTGAGATTCTAAGCCCAAAAGCACTTCTTTGAAGG
Source organism: Metallyticus violacea (assembly GCA_030762175.1). NCBI lineage: Eukaryota > Metazoa > Arthropoda > Insecta > Mantodea > Metallyticidae > Metallyticus > Metallyticus violacea. The sequence continues at coordinate 40,083,884 of CM060831.1, forward strand.
AGTTTAAAAGAAAAACCACACAAAGCGGGAGGGTTTTCAACCCCTTCAGACGCTCCGGTACGACTTTGCGGACCCTGGGCACCTTAGCTGGACATCCGAGCACCTCTCCTCGTGGAGTCGACCGCAGTGTGTTTCCACAATTCACGGGCATGGTGTCCAGGTATTGAGGGCCTGGAGAGGAATCTCCGGAAATATAAACATAACTAAATTAATAACGTTTTCCTCCTGCGTGAGCTCGGATACTTTTCAGATCTCTCCTAATGCTTGTGCCCGGTTTTTTTCCCCCTTAATTATAAAGTATATATTTTAGTTTTTTTCCCCCGTTTTATTTAAATATTTATGCAAACATGAAAATGTTTTATCTTAATATTCAAAACATATAGCCTAAAAACCGCAGTAATTTTCAAAGATGAAAACCTTGTATTTTGTAATTTTAGAAAGAACTCCACCTAAGTAATCTTTTATGTTTAATAGGAAACATATGCGAAGATCATTCAATACGCAAGTTTCCAAACTTTTAATCTTTGAAAAAAAACAAACAAACAAACAGCAATAATTGAGGAGTTTATATATATATATATAAGAAATATTTACTAGGGCATGCTAACATGCCCGGAGAGTTTCATTAAATAGCAGCATTGCTTTTTCAGTGGCTAAACAGATATGGAGGTGCCATAACAAAGCGTGTCCGATTGTGAATTGCCTGCAGTCATACGTCTTTTATAAGTGGGGGGAGGGGAAAGAAACTGCCGCGAATACTCATCGTTAGTTTATGGAGAAGGGTATATGAGCATTCAAATGGGTCGATGTTGGTGGGCATAGTTCATGCAAGAACATGAAACTATGCATGCTTGGCCGGTTGCAGTGACGTTGTTTTGGGGCTATGCATTACTTGCCTAACAAAACTACAATGAATACTGAAAGATATTGTGAGGTGATGAAGATCCTTAGAGATTAAACAGAAACGAGACGAATTTTTGATTCCTAAAAGTCTGCTATTGCATGAAAACACTCGGCCACACTCATCTGAAACAACCCAGGACAAGCTTAGGAATTTCAAATTGGAAATTTTCTTCTGTTATTGCTTCGAATAATTTCCATCTTTACATGGAACTCATTTAACACCCCGAAGAGCTGCGATTTGAAAATGAAGTGAAAATCGTAGTGAACCAATGGCTGTGCAAACAGAACATGGCGTGGTGCATAAGAGGTATCGAGCAACTGGTGTTACAATACCGAAAACGTTTGGAAAATAAATAGCTTAGAGTTGTAGAATTTAGTGACTTTCTTACAAATTATATTTTTCCTTCGATAAGTAAGGGTAAATTACTTATCGAAGAGCCCTCGTAGATAAATAGGTTATTCCTTAATATTTCACGCATATTTCAATTCAATTTCAGAATTATTATTTAATGTTGTATCGTCTGTAAGCTTTCCATGCTTAAACCTTAATTCATTTAATTCAGCATTACCTTTTCTGTGTTCTTCGTCTGTCTCTTTCTCTCCCCCTCTCTTCCAGAGGTTTCCTGTGATAAATTTGATTAGCGCTTCTCTCTGCTTCTATTCTAATCAAATGTTCAAACCATTTATTCCCTTTTTTACTCTTTTTTACAGTCTCTTCTATATTTTTTTCTGTTTTTGTTTATCACTGTTCCACTGTTCCAACTGCCTCAAATAGTCCTTATCCCAGCAAATGTTTTTATATACCCTACAAGACAAACTTTATATCTAAACTTCTTGGCTTTTGCTTTTTCTTCAGTGTTTATGTTATATTTGGCTAGACTGTTAATAGTCAGACATTCGATTTTCATATAATTTAACAGTATGCAGCATTACTCACAACTTTTGTCATAGTGGTTACTTTTCAATGAAATTGGTAAGGGCAGTATTGATCATCGCCAAAGCGTAAATAAATGATTTGATATATATTTCTACTACCGTTTCAGTAACATTTTGTTTCTAATTCTGCAAAAAAGTATGTTTATTTATTGTTATACTAGAGGAATATTAATGATAAACCGAACAACTATAGACTCATGAGCTAATTCTCCAAATTATGCAGGCACTTTTCTGAAAGGTTAATTAAGAGGCTTAAAAAACACTATCTGAAAATTAACCGCACAAAATGTTGGGTTCCCTATGGCTTCAACATGATCGAACCATTTTCAAACCATAAACCATGGAAACCATTGGATGAAATAGTAGAGTTAGTAGTGGTATACCGCTTTCGTAGACAACAACAAAGCCTTCTATTCAGTAGAAAACACAAATGTGCTACAGGCACTCGCAAATCAAACAGTGAGTATCTAATATATCAGAATATTGACCGAACTTTACAACCAGAATTATGCAAAAATAAAGACAGAAACGGAAACCAGACCAGAAGAGAAAAACAGAGAATACTATCTTTTCGAAAATGTTATCGAAGAGGTGTTTCGAAAATTAGGTACGAAAACCAACCGAAGCACCTGAAATTTGCATCTATCCAGTAATGCTATATGGATTCCAGACATGCTTGTGACAAATATAGAAATGCACTACAAATACGCCAAAGAAAAATGGAAATAGGAATTAGAAATAAAAATAGGGACAAAGTCTCCAACAAAGCGTTAATCCAAATAATATCAACGACAGACATCGCAGAACGATTCGCCAGACTGAAGTGGAAATGGAGAGGCGGGACGACAGATGGGCTATAAGATCACCATGTGAGACAGGCGCTTTGGAAAACGACACAGAGGCAGGCCAGGACGGAGATGGGAAGACTTCTACGCAGCACAGGCAGTTCCATAATGATCCAGAATAGCAAGAAGCAGAAATACATAGAAAACCATTGAATGTCACCTTCGCAACGAGTGAAATCTGATGAACAAAAGTGTAACAAAGTGTAGTATACAGAGTAATACTACTGTACACAACCCTAATGCGAATCAGCTCATCGTATTAGTGAATAAGAGCTGCCCTCTTGTAGGACATTTTTACTCTTCTTTGGGACATTCAGGCTTATTATTATTATTATTATTATTATTATTAGTAGTAGTAGTAGTAGTAGTAGTAGTAGTAGTAGTAGTAGTAGTGTTAATAATAATGGTGATAACAACAATAATAATAACAATCACAGTGAGACTAAACTATAATGAGCAAATCAGAAAATATAAAGTACAGTTGAATACTTCTCAGAATATGTATACTTATATTGACTATTACGGCATTCAAAAAATAATGACAACAAAGCTGTAAATCAGTCACATATCGAACTATTGCAAAATGACTGGAAGCATTTCACCAAACTAGAACTGTGAACACAACCACGCCATGGTAGACTCGTCGTTACATCTGGCAAATTCCATGAGATGTAAGGGTTGTATTGCAAGAAGTCCGACACTGAACATGTGTGTAAATTTCCATGGAATTCGGTACTACAGCATCTTCTGTTTATAAAATTGTAGTAAAGAAGCTGAAAGTAGGAAAAGTTGCGCCCGCATAGAGGAAAGTGTCAGCGAATGGAGATAGGAAAACAACATCTGGAGCGATATGAGCATGAAGTTGAAGTCTTTCATCTTGAACCGTAGGGATTATGACATGTTTTCGAAGACATTCACTTTCTATTAAGAGCCGATATCCAAAGAGATTTAGATCGGTCAATGAGAGAGATCTCTTGAAATTATGTTGCAGATGAACTGCACCGTCTACCAAGGCTTTGGCAAAATAGTGTTGACATGGCAGAGACTGCATTTGAAGTACTTTATTCCATGTTACTTAAATAAGCAGTAAATATGTTGCCATTTCTTTTCAAACAATTTCGCAGTTGCTTTCAAACAGAGTACATAAAACCTTTACCCGTAGTAAAATCAGTCAAAATCACCTCGCCACACACATTTACCTCCCAATGTGGAAGCAGATACTTCCACTTAACTAGAACAATTTGAATAGTGGTACACTGTTTTACTACTGAGGCATCACAGATTCTGCACACTGATGTTGATGATAAATTGAGAAAGAAATGTTTTGGAAGGGGGGAAGGAAGCGTCCCAGATACCTCCCCGGCATTTACCCTTGATGAGGATTGAAGAAAGTCTGCAAAAAAAATGTCTGTCAGAGCGGAAGATTCTGGCGGAAACCATGCAGCAGATGTCCGCACCTTAATAACTTAAATCACTTTGTCGGTGAAAAGAGAATTGGGACTTGATTTGAGGTGCATATTGGGGCCTCAATCGTGAAAACAAGTAGACACTTATATGAGCATGTTCTTAACTAGTGCAGAAAAATTTATTGAAATCTGTCAGAAAAATCGGCACAATTCACAACACCAAAATATTCATCACAAAGTTGAAAAATGCGCACCTAACTAAACATTTCTACTTATATAAACTAGAGTATCAAATTTCTAGCAGAAAACAGGAAAATTAGTTAATATATATATATTATTAAGTTATTTTAATGACTTGCTTGTACATTAAACTACCAAAATAAACGTGCCAATCTTAGAGGTATATGTATACTGGGTTCAAAATCTTTAAGTAATTTAACAAACAATGAGCCTCCAAAGCTCTTAAAAAGATGAAATCATACGGTGCAAAATAAATAAACAAAATTATTTAATTATCAAATCAGGTCAAGCTGGACACTTCCAGATCCAGAATAAAAAATAAACTTCAATATTCATTATACACGAGTAGGAATTTGCACCCAAAAGAAATTAAAAAAGGTTGCCCTTTTAAATCAAAACTGGGTACTTGTGTGACGTTACATATATTCAAACCTGTAAACTCCAGTTCTGTTGTTTCTTTTTCAACTCCTAGAGACTCGATCCTCTGGCAAGGAAAGTAGCAAGGCAGTCCAGAGGAAGATTAAGCGCAAACGTCGGACACCATAGGTTAATTAAAATGTTTAGCTGACAGACTGCAGTTTTGTTTCAATCCTTTGATTCATTTTATTAACGACAATAACAAATTATATCCTTCGTTCCAGTGAAAACTGCAAATTATTTATTTATTCATTTGGTAACCCACTGTACGAATTTTTGAATTGACAGTATATAAAAATCAATCTTAGGGGATAAGGGGATCACACTTCTGAGATTGATTTTGTTTTTTGTTTTTTGTTTTTGTTTTTGTTTTTTTTTTGTTTGTTTGTTTTTTCGTAAAATGTTAAAAGACAGAGTCAACCAGCATAATAATTATAACTCGGAAGAATTAAAAATAATATAGAGTAAACGAAGTGAATATGCAGGTGCCAGAAAATGTTGGAACAGCATTCCAGGCAGTTTCTTCAATAATATTTACATTAATAATATATGGTACGTCGGATCGTTGACACTGCACTGCGCGCACGCCGATAGTTAAGTTACCGTTTCTGTGGCGAGAATGTAATTAGATTTCCGGTGTCGTATATCAGCAGTCACAGTTGGTACACTCCTGTTCAAAAGTTTTCCAGGTAGCATCTTGGGAGGGTGGTACGAAGGGGGCTATTTAGGCATCTATGTTTGTTAGTAAGTCCGGTTCGTCTCAAAGGTTATTTTTACCTTTGCATACTAAGGGCGTGGTGGGGGAAATGACTTGTTAGAAGGAACGTATAGAACGTTGTTACTTCATCATTTAACGTCACGTAAATCTAAATAACTATGCCAAAACTTCCGATATCATGTGCAGCCATAATGCGGACTGATCCAGACATTGCCCATGATGATTATATAGCCAGAGAATATACGTCCAGCGGTTCCAGAAAGAAGGAGAAGATGGGCTTAAATTCGATGCAACCGAATATCAGACTGCAGGTTTCAGATATATAATACATTTCTCCAAAGATCGAAAAAACTCTGAAAGACCTACAAGAAAATATTTTCATCCGGCGATGATGGAGGATCATACTTTGGCGTCCAGAAGCCCGGAACTGGAGCCATAAGATAAGTGTCATTTTCGAGGAAGATTGTTAGGATGCTCCAGGAGTGTATAGAGCAGTGGTACCAAATGGGCTACATACGGACCAAGCGTGCTCACTCCTCCTAACATTTGATTTCCTTACACAAGTACATGTATAGTTCTGCTCTGATTATTTAACTGCAGTATGACACTTTCTGACTTCAGTAAAAGTCCAGACTGGAGCACAGATCGACTGACCCTGCTTACAAAATATTTAAGCGTAGGTATATCACATGCGGGTCCTACTCCATCGACTCAATTTTTATGTTTGACAGATCTGGCCTTGAGATGCCTGATGTAGATGTCTTGGAATATTGTACCAGTTTCGCCTGTTTATCCAGCCGAAGATATAGAAGTAATAATTTATTTCCATGATAACAGCAGGATTCACACTTTCAGGATAACCAGGGATAGTGACACCATCTTGCTGAAATGTTCCCTCTTCTGCGGTCCAAATCTAAATCCGATAGTAAATACATGGGCTATTATGGCTAACTAATGTAGTTTAAAACTCTATAAGAATATTATTAATTGTCATTTAATTTGTTAGAGGTTGGGTTATTAGTATTCAAAACTGGAAAATAGGCAGGATAAAACACTTAACAAATTACAGAATATGTTCATTTAAACTAAAATAAAAAAGCAATTTGTTTATGGAATGAAAAAAACATACAACTAGGAATTTCTAGAAATAATCTCGGTACTGTGAATATATCTGCATAGAACGTAGAACAATTCTTCAAACTGAAATACCAGTGTAAGACTGAAAACTGTTCCTGGTTCTCAATAGTAAATCCTGATCTGCACATTTTTGTATCTAGAAAACAAATTTTCCCCATCACAGAAACATACATGTTAATACTTCATAAAAGTCAAGTCCATAGACCCAAAATCAAAAATCAGTTCGCTCTGCCATCTAATACTGAGCTTATTTTTACAAAAGTGAATCATTCAGAATTGCCTTCCAATATTTTTTTTTTCAAACTTTTCTGCCACTTAAGACCTATGGAAGTATTTTTAATAATTGTTACTGCATCAACAAGAGTTAAGCCTCTCTGTTCCAACCTAGCCGCAGGGATTTTACAGAAATTAACAATAATAGTGTTTTTATATGCGTTGTTGTATTTTTGAGTTTTTCTAAGCGGCGTTTTATTTTCGGCGGTCTTTAAAACCTTACGCTTAAAGGTTCTTAAAATTCTTTCAACATTACATTAAATCAATAAAATTAGCATAAAAATATTTAAGAGAAAATATTGATATAGTTCTCGTGACAGCAGGGTTGATAAAAGATGACTTGACCTTTAGTGAAAATTGGAATCATCTTTTATCCACTGTTTGCATAAAACAGATTTACTAAATATGGTTTTAGGCACATTCAAGAAGTAAGCAATAGCTAATATGTAACATAGCTCACAGTATGAACAAACAAATCAACTCAAACACTCCAAGTAAACTGATGTTAGGTAATTATTCGAGTAATTCAAACTCAGACTTTGTCAAGTATTTGAAACGCAGCAGTGAGAGTATAGCTAAATATAATCACATTATCGCAATCTGACATCAGACTGCACACAATTTATTTTATGTATTTATTTATTTGGCTTATTTACACACGCTCTTTAATAGTCATCAGCGTCCCATTCAAGTCAGGGCGTGAAACTGCCGATAAATTTTGCTCAGCGGCCTCTTCTTTCAGGTTTGAGGTTCTTTTTCGTGCCATAAATCTAGGACATGGGACCCAGGTTTTATTTTCCTTCCGAGGGAAGCCATACATAGAATTTTTACGGAATTGAACCTGCGACCTAGGGTCTACGAGGCAAGTGGTTACTACTAGACCACCAAGACCGACGACTGCAGACAGTTGTCGATGATATCGAAAGGTTGTCATTGACAATATGCATACTGTGGATGCTAAAATTTATATGTAAAAATTACGAAAAAGTAAAAGATTTAATCTATAAACCATAACAGTACATTTCTAGGTCGGTATTTTAGAAATCGCATTTCGTAATCAAAGCAGGTATTTTAAACATTATAAAACCTATATATTGCATCCTTTAATCCCGAAATTAATTTATCTAGCAAAAGTCTAAAAAGCATGACTTTGCCTATTTGGCAAAACGGGCAAAAACCGTTCTCTGGTTACTACTTATTTAATCTACAAGTTTTCGATGAATGCGCAGTATATACTCATATAATTATACTTGTCAGCGATGAAATTATTGCCTCATAAATGTATTTATTTTTTTAATAGTGATCATCCTAAATCCAAAACAGTGGTCATAATTTAGGAATCTTCAGCGCGTATTGATTGTTTAGAATTAGACTATGCATCTAAATGTGATATATAAGATTTAGAGCATTTTATTTAGTGAATTTTACAATAAACACAAATTTTCATTTATTTCGTCGATGGACAACGTGGAATAATGCTGTAAACCTCTAGCAGACATATTGATAGGGGAGAAGCAAGGAGCAAGACGCTACAAAGAAAAGTAGGAACGCGAGGAGTGTGCTATTTTAACATCCACCAAGATGTCTGATTATGCAGTTCTGATTATATCCTTTAAGTCAGCAATCATGTTATTGCCCACCAAATAATCTGCCTACACTAAATAGGTGTTTTATTTGTGAGTGAGATAGCAGGGCACGAGACCGTTATTGGGTGCACTTGCTGATTCCAAGAACGTTGCACGCGAAAGCCTCGCCAGCCTTTCACTAGTAATTCTACCACCCTCCACATCAAACTTGGGTTAATGTAACTGTTTACTGACGCTTTAAACAAAGATGTGTCTGTTTTCAGTATATTCGTGACAAATTTCCAGCTCAGGAATAAAAGTTTTAGTGGACCCAGTATCAAACTTAAACAGAAGTTATAACAAAAGTTCTTGGCGACAAGAAGTCTCCAGATTATAAAAATGCGAGAAAAATGTTAGACGCTTTCAAGGAACTTGGCTAAAAATGAGTACGAAAATTCATACATTACATTGACATCTTGACTACTTTCCCCAAAAGCTGGGTTCTCTTAGTGAAGAACAAGGTGAAAGATTCAAAGGAGTTTGAGACAAGATATCAGGACATCGATATGTTTTCTGGTGCGTAAGCGAGAAAATCCAGAAACCTCAGATAAAAGGAAAGGCAGCAGAAGAACTTCCACAATAAAAAAGCACCGGTTACAATAACGTTTCTTCCAAAAGAATTAAACTAAAGCTCTAAGTACAATTACAGTGCTACTGATGGTATCGCATAAACATTTAATAACAACATTGACATCATTAAATAGTGATATAAAGTTACCATAAGCGCGAGTACACCCTTTGACTCCCGGCATGAAGCACTTTTTATAAGCCTTTATAATTTATTATGACAAATTACTTTTGTAATATTGTTTCCCATACACAGCAAGCTTTAACGTTAATACATATTTCCTTGTTTCATCTAAATGCAAAATGCTGCACACGCATTCCCTGCACATGCGAGAAGGATAAAAAATGACTTATGGGCACAAATTCAAGGAGCCTGGGATGTTGTAGGCTCTCGTCCACACTACTGTAGAAATCTGACATCATCTATGCCCCGAAGATTGAGTTAAACATGGTGAGGGTTTATACACGACATTAATTTGTGTTTATTTCTATGTGTTTTCACTTTAGAGGGCAATTTTCTCTATTCATGCATTTATTTAGTTATCTGTAAGGAATACGATAGCTTGTGATTACGTTTTTGTACGAGTATGTGTAGAGGTAATGCTATAATACTCAATGATAGTTGAAATATATGTATACACTTATAAAAGCAATAATAAAAAAAATATTGAGTGGGATTTGAACCCAGAGTTTACACAGAAGAGCAATGCCTTGTATATCTCTCGACCACCGCTACTCTTCCCTGTCGTTCTCTTTCCAGATATTTATGATTGTCACCATTATGTTTACGGGCAAAGCGCCCAATGCAGTGTGCATTCGCTGCATGCACTTGTGAATACAGAGTTTAGGAGCGTACCTACAGTTCTCCGATCGATATGTAGAATCTGGCGATGACTCTTCTTCTTGTTTTTCGAAGGATTCATATGTGTTCTCTATGAATATTATACAGTCACTTTTCTCTTGGCACATTTTCCCTGGAGGCTAGTATTCAGTGAAAATTGGGTTTTGGAATGAAAGCATATAAATTGGATTATATTGTTAATGTAACTACACTTAAAAAAGTATTACATGATAGCAATGAACTAAATTGATTTTCGGATTTAGCACACCAATTTCAATATTAATTCACTTCATTTGAATCAGGCAGTCAATAATCTGAAAGTTGAAATTTGCTGACTAATATTATTGTTTCTTCTAAAAGATATAGACAAATGTCCTTGAAGTGTGTCCGAAAACGTGTGATAAAATTTAATTTTGTAAAGACGTGCCACCGAAAAAAAAAAAGATTAATTTCATTAATTGGAACTGGTTTTAGTAAATAGAAAAACATTAATATTCTACTCCTCTCACTTTTTCATGTGAAACGATGCTGGACCTCCAGAATGGTTAACTGGGCAATCAAGCTACCTCATTTACCCACCCCGCGCTCCAATACCAATATCACCTCAAATCAAAAAGAATGTGGACACGGGTGTAATTATGAAAATCTCCCATTTTGTGTGAATTGTAATTTCTACTGTGTATGGTAAAAAAAAAAAAAAAAAAAAAAATTAAACTTACTTGTCTGCAGACTTTGTAATAGTTATTTATGTAACAAGAGATTAAAGTTGGACTTTTTTCATGAGTGGAAAGCTGACGCCTCGGGAGATAATTTTCACGAGTAAATAAAATCTGTTTACTTTCCTGTTGCATACAATATTTTCCCCTTTCCTAGCATAAAATAATATTTCAATGAATTTTATACCTTTGCATTAATCAGAGGCAATTTACGATAGTAATAATGTTGGTTGTTGTGAATATACAAATAAATAACTTGAAATATTCTGGAATTCTTTGTGAATGTATGAACCTGCCGAAAGAAAATGCCCAAAGAATATATATATATATATATATATATATATATATATATATATATATATATATAAATTTACCAGGATGATATTATGGTTTTGTAAAAAGTTGCTTCTCCTCCCTTATTCTGAAGAAGTTTGCCTCATTACACAAAAAGAAATATAATGATGGAGCTGTAGGCGTTTGAAATGAGTTAACGAAGAAATTATCTTATCTTCCAGAAATTTAAAAAAAAAAGTTTTGATAAAATCTTAATTCGAAAGGCGTGTTTAGTTACTAATTATTAATTTTATTTCAACTTTGAAAAGTAAATTAAATACGTATAAGTAAAGTTAATGTTGCTAGAAATAATAATTTGAGTGTTGTGTTAACTAATTATTGTTTATTTAATTTAGTTTTAGCTCACATGTGACCCCCAAATATTCATTTAATCCAATTCTCTTTAATTCAAAATATATTTTACTGAATGAATTAAAATATCACTAATGTATTAAAAGTGTTAAACTCACCACTGGGAATAAACCCAGCGTTTAAGTTGCCAAGGACGAGGAAATATAGAGAATGTATACGCTAGGAATTGAAACAAGTATTTTTATCGAAAATATCAATGGTGCAATTTTTAAAACTATTGTTTGTTTTGTTTTGTGTAAATAAAACTCATGACCATATGCCAGTCATGATTAGTTCCCACTGAAAGTTTGCATAAAACAGAAATTTGAATTAGTACCTTCAAGAGAAAATCAGTTCCAAGTTTATTAGATCTAGCACAATATTTACATAAATGTAAACATAACAATTGTAAATATTATTTTGCAAGAAAAAGTCAACGTGATATGCATGTAGTATTAGCACGGGTAACTGAAGTGACCATCACGCGTTCCTGGAGTATACAAATGTTATTTCCTCTTTAATTCCACCCAACGAACTTTGCGTTACCCATTATTATGAAGCACTCTTGCCTCAGGCCTTTGTAAGATTCCACCTCTAGCACAATATGTAGGTATTTGTGGAACGCACAAACGTTCGGCTTACGCTTTAAGGTCAGCGTTTCAGCTACGATTTTATGCATTCATAATAAAAACTGACCTGTGTGCTTTTACACAGATATTACAGAAATCCCACTAAAATATACCGACTGAAATGTAAATGTAAGCAAATAAAGTGAAATGTTTGCATATTTTAGAAGCATTTGTTATTTTTGATCAGCTATTAAATTACAAAATTAAAAAAATTATTTTGCATTTATTATGTATGCCTTTTATATTAATTATTAAAGCATTGATAATACTATGCTTTAGTTATAAACCTTGTCCGCACTTGCGATTTTACTTCTCGGCTAATAAAAGAGCCGCAGCCGGCAGCGCCCGTGCTTCAGCTCTGCTTGCTGAAAGTGTATACATCTTATCTCATATAAGATGTCGTCCTCCTTATGCTAAACAGACATTGTTTCATATCGCAATATTTCTAATTTCTTCTAATGTTTTTCTTTGCGTTCCTAAACGGCTACTTATGCTAATTTCATAAAATGTTTCCCCTTCTTCTTTATTTATTATGTTTTAAACTGAACCAATTAATCATAAAATCCCTGAATAAATAACGCCTGCATACAAGAACGTGTTGCTCTAGAAGCAACTTCTAACCGTGAATGTATACTGTCGTTTGATCGGTATGGAACAAGTTCAGAAAGCACGCTGAAGAACATGACAAAAGAGTTGAAATATTAGCACCCAGGCTACGGTGGAGCTAACGCACAATACCTCTGCGCTCGGCCTACTCATATAGCCGCCTCCAACTTCTCTACTACCTACTATGACGACATTAACCTCTCGGACCTTTGCCAGAACACCGTATAAACTAAACTCGTATCGCATTCTTACATATTTATCATTTTAACTTTTTTTTTACTTTAACTACTTGGATGTTTATTATTTTAAAAATAAACTAAAAATATAAATACACAAATACTGTCACGTTCATTTATCGCCACGCGCGTGCATTTTCTGTTTACTTAGAAAAGTCTTCTGCAGAATGTCGTGCGCAGTCGCAGCATGTTCTATCTGTCTCTTTCTCTCTCCCAAATAACGGACTCCAAGTGCAAACTTATCGTGCGGGAGCTTTACTGCTAGTAATCGATTGATTGATTTATGGACGCTCTTTAACAGCTCAGGTCACCAGCGTCCCATTCAACTCAGGGCGTGAAACGGCCGACAAATTTTGCTCATAGACCTCTTCTTTCAGGCTTGATGTTCTTTTTCGTGCCGTAAATGTACGACACGGGGCCCATGGCTTTACTTCCCTTCCGAAGGAAGCCATACTTAAGATTTTTACGCCCGAAAAAATCCATCGGTCCTGGCCGGGTTCGAACCCGTGATCTTGGGTTTAGGAGGCTAATAATCGAGATGTAAAGCACCTATAAGGAGTATAATTAATTATATAATTTTTGTTTGTAAATACGATACATCCGATACTTTGACTTTGATGTCATAAATGAACCGATCACTTTTGTGGAATATTTTTTCTTTTTATTAGTACTTTATAAATGATCTTTACTGCACAGTTTCGTATTAAAAAAAATAACTCTTTCAAACGTTATTTTAAATTAAAATGTCAATATTTTATGTTGTTTTAATACACATGTTCCATTACAAAAATTGTTATTTTAAAAATTAAGGGCTTTGAACTTACATATTGCAGCTGTTGCAGTTCACACTTGAACGTTAAAAGTGAGAGAATATCACAAAATAAAATATTTTCAAAATATTCACAGAGAATAGTATTAATGATTTAAGAGCACTTTGAAAATGTCCATAGTTCTGACAAATGTTAGACACACTTAAAGTTAAGTGACACACTCTCTTCTGCTAGCCTGATTCTTAGTTTCGTTTACTAACACGAATCCCAGAATGTTTAGTTTGGATGATCCACAATACCGGTATTAAAGTTCGTCTCTAAACCAAACATTTTCTTCCAACTGTGTCATGGGTATACCTGTATATTTCCAATATATTTGCCTAATTCTTCTTAGAGCGCCCGGTCTCACTAACAACTCCTGTGTACGTCCACTTTACCCTAAACAATTTAAATTTAATGACTTCCACGCCGAATTCCTCTTTTTATGAATTTGGTTATATATGTTACTACAGTTTCAGCTTTTCTGCATATAAAACACAAATATTGTGCTTTTTAACTGTAATAATTAATTTCTTATAACTTAAAACGTGTTTTAAAAGAAATTCAATTGTCTGTAGAGCTAATGAAACAGCTTAATTTTAAGCATCCAAACATTTTATTTGTTTTAGGAAAAAAATCAAAGAGTAAATGACACACTCTCGAATTATACAAAAGGTGTCAGTACTTCGAAAAAAATTCAACAATCCAATTCTTTTGCTGCCACTGCAGTACGACTTCCAAGCTTTAAAAAATGAAAAAAAAACTTGTTTTTTGTATGTCTGAGAAAGTGTATGTCTTTGTATATTATTTTACAAGACTTAACGGTTTATTGATACGGTGAGCATTAGTTCGTTAACCGAGCGGTGTGATTCAGGCGGTAACGGCCCTGGCCGCTTGGGCGAATGCTGGGATGGGCCTTTTCCTTCCACGGATTCCCCGCTCTCCTATTTCATATACTTTCATTCTTTTGGTTGTGTTATAGGGTCAAAAAAGTCACGACAAGATGGACTGACGTATTGTGTCGGTGACTCGCGCCTTTGAAAGGTTTCTACCCGGTGTCTGGTATAGAAGCGGAACTTCTGTAAAGCTGGAATTCGTTGGGGGGGAGGTCCTCCACCAATATTAGGTGTTCTATTTAGAAACATGTTAGGTACCCCATCTACTTTCGCACAGTTCGTACGTTCCCCTCAGCCTACTCTTCCTCCCAGAGGTGTCCCATTGAGGGTGTAGGCACAAACAGCCAGCTATGAGTAGGTGAAATACCGAAGCATCCGCCCCAAACAGTCCAAATCTGATCCAAGAAGTCCATTATATCGGGTCACCCATTTATCTGATGACGAAACATACCTACATAAGGCGATAAGCCAAGCTGCACTAATAAAGTCGGGACGGACTGGGCAATCAAAGAGTGTTAGTGTACCTATATAGTGTTAGAAACACTATATAGGTACAGTCTAATAGATTCTAATGCGCTTAAAAATTATGTACTTACTCGTGTAATGCAGAGAGGCAAATTCTTTTGAAATTATCTATTGTCCTTATAATTTATGAAATTTTATTACGATTTGGCACTCGATCACTTGCAATTTCTCTTCAAATAATCTCCTGGTAGCATGAGCGGACCCTGAATCATTAAAAAAAAAAAAAAAAAAAAAAAAAACCACTCTTTATGCAACATGGTAATTAACTGTATTATTTGACGTTTAGTATTCTTAGCAGACTTTTCTCTGCAGTTAGACATGTCCAAAGACAATGAGTGGTGTGAGACTCAAAACTAACGTAGCAGTTCTATAACTCCACCCGCCTGCTCCGACTCTCTAAATGTCCTTGAACGATGTAGTCCCTCATAGCAACGTCATTCACAGTTAATTGGGTAACCCGGCACTTTACCTATTGAAATTTTGAACTTATTTTAGCTAGCCCTGAGTCATCTTCTTTGTGTATTTCAATTGCTATTGCTTAACAATATCGTATTCTACTCACATAGGGAGTGTTCATTCTGATGTACAGATAAATTCACTGCCTATCAAACAGTTTAAAATAAATATATTCACTGCCTTTGAGATGAATTGAATAAACGCTGTTGAAAATTTTTAAACATAGGAGTAATGAATACTAAACTTTTTTCATTGCAGGCTCAGAATAATCAGAAATAAGGCACTTTTCCTAGATTTTTAATGAGATGCAAGTTCAATATAATATTGCAACCAGAGCTGCTATCTCTTTCACTGCATCTACTTTTTTTCTTCTTTCTTTGCTCCCTGAGTAATTTTACAGTGTTCCTTTGAACTTTCTTTTGTATGTATCTATATCCTTAGGCATGAACAGCTCATCTTCTTTCACAAGTGAAAGAAAATTCTTCGCATATTATAAAATATTCTGTTTTCACTTTCGGGAAAGGCGAAAGTAATTTATCCGAAGAGGTGGGCTTAAGCAGTTGGTTGTGATAGAGAGAGAAGGGAGAAGGGAAAAGGGGACGGGAAGTGCACACACGTACACCAGGATGCGTGCTATATAAGGTGATGACAC